>JAGIQG010000016.1:20916216-21464117 GCA_024679065.1 Sphyrna mokarran | reverse complement strand
ACACTACAGCACAAAAAGGCCCTTCGGCCCACACGTTGTGCCGATCATATCAGTAACACCAGGCCATAGAACTATCTGTAACTCTCAATGTCATTAAGTGCCATGTACTCATCCAAAACTCTCTTAAAAGACCCCAGCGACTTCGCCTCTACCACCACTGATAGCAGTCGATTCCATTCACTTACCATCCTCTGAGTGAAAAACTTACCTCTAACATCTCCTCTGTTCTTGCCCCCCCCCTCCCCCCAGCACTTTAAATCTGAGTCCTCTCGTAGTGACCATTTCAGCCCTGGGAAATAGCCTCCGAGAACCCACTCTATCTATTCCTCTCAACATCTCAACATCAGGTAGCCTCTCAACCTTCGTCTCTCCAGGGTTCTCTAGCTCTATCAACCTATAAGGCATGCCCCTCCCAATCCAAGCAACATCCTTGGATCTCCTCTGCACCCTCTCAATATCCCTCACATCCTTCCTATAGTGAGGTGACCAGAACTGCACACAGTTCTCCAAGTAGGGTCTGACAAGAGTCTTATAAAATTGCAGCATTACCTCCTGACTCGAAAGTCAATCCCTTATTAATGAAGGCCAGTACACCTTCTTGACCACATCCTCCACTTGCGGGGCAGATTTAAGAGTCCTATGGACCCAGACCCCAGGATCCTTCTGCTCCTCAACACTGCTAAGACTCCTACCCTTACTCCTTACTCCTACTCCTACTCCTACTCCTTCATCCTATTGGTCCTGCTGAAATGGACCGCCCCACGTTGAAGTCTATCTGCCACTTCTCCGCCCAACCTTGCATCTTATGTATGTCTCGTTGCAACTTCTGAGATTGCTCCAGACTATCCACAACACCACCAACCTTTGTATCGTAGGCGAATTTACTAACCCATCCCTCCACTTCCTCATCCAGGTCATTTATGAAAATGACAAACAGCAAGGGCGCTCCACTGGTGACTGACTTCCATGCAGAAAAAGACCCATCCACAACTACTCTCTGCCTTCTGCAGGCATGCCAGTTCTGGATCCACAAGGCCAAAGCCCCTTGGATCCCATGCCCTCTTACATTCTCAAGAAGTCTTGCATGGAAAACCTTATCAAACACTTGCTGAAATCCATGTAAACCACATCAATCCTCTTCCTTCGTCAATGTGTTCAGTCATATTTTTGAAGAACTCAGTTAGGCTCGGAAGACACGATCTGCCCTTAATAAAACCGTGTTGACTCTTTCTCGCCTACGATACGAAGGTTGGTGGTGTTGTGCATAGTCTGGAGCAATCTCAGAAGTTGCAACGAGACATACATAAGATGCAAGAATGGGCGGAGAAGTGGCAGATAGACTTCAACGTGGGGCGGTCCATTTCAGCAGGACCAATAGGATGAAGGAGTAGGAGTAGGAGTAGGAGTAAGGAGTAAGGGTAGGAGTCTTAGCAGTGTTGAGGAGCAGAAGGATCCTGGGGTCTGGGTCCATAGGACTCTTAAATCTGCCCCGCAAGTGGAGGATGTGGTCAAGAAGGTGTACTGGCCTTCATTAATAAGGGATTGACTTTCGAGTCAGGAGGTAATGCTGCAATTTTATAAGACTCTTGTCAGACCCTACTTGGAGAACTGTGTGCAGTTCTGGTCACCTCACTATAGGAAGGATGTGAGGGATATTGAGAGGGTGCAGAGGAGATCCAAGGATGTTGCTTGGATTGGGAGGGGCATGCCTTATAGGTTGATAGAGCTAGAGAACCCTGGAGAGACGAAGGTTGAGAGGCTACCTGATGTTGAGATGTTGAGAGGAATAGATAGAGTGGGTTCTCGGAGGCTATTTCCCAGGGCTGAAATGGTCACTACGAGAGGACTCAGATTTAAAGTGCTGGGGGGAGGGGGGGGGCAAGAACAGAGGAGATGTTAGAGGTAAGTTTTTCACTCAGAGGATGGTAAGTGAATGGAATCGACTGCTATCAGTGGTGGTAGAGGCGAAGTCGCTGGGGTCTTTTAAGAGAGTTTTGGATGAGTACATGGCACTTAATGACATTGAGAGTTACAGATAGTTCTATGGCCTGGTGTTACTGATATGATCGGCACAACGTGTGGGCCGAAGGGCCTTTTTGTGCTGTAGTGTTCTATGTTCTATTACAATCATGATAAAGTTGATGTCATCAGTATTGGATGTAGTCCTTTTGTTCTGCCACTGGGGTGCGATCCTGGATTTAACTCGTCTTCTTTTTTCAAGAGCTCTCACAACTTTAAAAGACATATTATAAGAGCCATTATTATCCCCTTAGTTGGATTATAAATCCACTGGGGTGATCTATTCATTTTCACCACTTTGGGATTATTCATTGAGTCCAGTGCTGCCACTATGGCTTGGGTTTGTCATATATGAGACTTCATGTTTGTCGTACATTATGAGGGCCTCTCCACTTGACTCCCAGCCCTTTCCTATGTCTTAAATTTTACCATTACTTTGTCCCCTGGTGTAGGTAACTTAGGAGTGTTCTCCTCTGCTAGTTTGGTCCTGTCTCTGCGCTGCCGTAAGGTAACCACTGCCTTCGAAGAGAATGTAAGTGAAGAATTAAACCTTTCATGTACTGAAACACTTAATTCCCTGATCTGAATCCAACTGAAAGGCATACCCAACCTGGGTATTACGTCATGTAGTAATAATAAAGCCACTGTACTGACTGTAGCATTTCTGTAGAGGAAGGCTGCTACGCTCTGAGTAAATTGATCCATGATAACCAGGCTTTACTCAGAGTTAAAGTCTTCCCTTTAACTCTGAGTAAAGGGCCATCTGTAAAAATTTCCCATTATTCTTTAGGTCTAGTTGATCCTCCATTTTGATGCTGCAGGGATGATATAATTCCACCAGGGTGCACTGCAGGCACCTTTAACAATCCCACCACACCATATCATTGTACGTGCGATCCTTACGTACTAGTCCATGATATGTCTCCAATATGATCTGTTGCACTACTTCTGGGGCTTTTATTCTGTCTTCCCTTCTCCGTATGCAATCTTGACCCTTCCATGTTTTCCCATTTCTGTTTCTCTTCTCCTGAATTAGTCCCTGTATTAGTTCACCTCAATATCTGTGAACTTCTTGGTTTTGCTGATGCCATACTTGCTGTTTAAATTCCTTCCAAATTCTATTATAACAAGTTTTCTAGCTACCGTACCCTGCTCTACTGCTTCCTTCTTTGACCTGAGTGGAAATCCTCTTGTGGGCCTGTATTTTTATTACTGCAGCTTCTAAGGGATTGTAAGCTGCCTGAAGTAAATTCCTGATTAGATGTGATACGTCCCCCACCAAATCCCCTTCTTCCTCAAGCTGTCATTAGTCGTGAACCGCCCCAAAGACATAGCTGATGTCTATGGACATATTTATTTGTTTTCCTTTACCCCATTCTAAAGCATTAGTCAAAGCTAACAACTCTGCTAACTTTGTGCTGAATTTGTCCCTGGGATTTGTTCTCCTGCAATCACTGTTCCTTCATCATTCACCATCACCGATGCTATGCAGAGTTCACCACTGTCATACTTTTTGACTCCATCTACATACAGATTAACCACTCCTTCTGTCACTCCCACTATACTTTTGTGCCCCATTCCTTGCACTATTAATCCTCGTTCAGGATTTTCTCTTACATTCCTTCTGATCTCTACATGTTTGATTTCCTGGCAAAATGTTTGCTTCCCACTTTGAATGCGTTCCAGTAGAACCTCCTTTTACTCTTCCTGCTTCTAAAAGTTGCACAACTATGTGTGGGCTTTGCAAGATTAGTCTGTTTCTCTTTCTCATCTCATTCTACTCTCCACGAATTCTTCTTCCTTTAATCGAATCCTATAAGGGTTTTACAAACACTGAATGAACTTTCACAAAATTCCTGCAATAGTTAAAATATTTGTTTACCCCTTCCTGATGAAAAGTCTTTACACATAAAATATAACTTTCTTGCAGTCCTCTGGTATTCCTCTTTTCCTTACTGATTTCTACAACACAACATCCCTTGAAACAGAAATCAAATCTTTCAATTTGATTCTGGGCAGTAAGTTACTTTGGTTGTTCATTCATTTTCTTAAATAACATCATTTGTTAAGAATTATCCCAAGCTCAGAAAACATTGTTGTGAACTTTCAACTGCTCATTAGTGTCTATCTTATCTCTCTTTAAAAGCTTATTCCTTCATCCATTCCTTCACCTATGGGTTTTACTTCTTAAAATCCTTTTAAATGTATCTTCTTATTATCATTGTTGTTCTCTGTTTTCACTAAATGAATCCCAGTGCTCTATCATCTCTTCCAAAATGCCTCTTTTATTGCCCTGTTCACTTCCCACATCTCATTGTATCTCACTTAGCTGCTCCTTTCAGTTAAGTGTTCATTTATTCCACTGGATCAATTTCCTCATCTTTCTTATTGCCAATCATTAAATTCACATTCCCATTCTATCTTATACAACTCTTCACTAAATACCTGAATGCTCTCTCCCACCTCTGCTAGGTTTTGATTTAAGCTAATAATTTTACTATATTTAAAAGCTACCACAAAATCTTAAAACACATAAATCCATTCTGTTTGGGACAGAATGGTTAACTCTCTACTTGTTTCAAAAGGGGGTATTTTTGATTAATCCCTTTCAATTATCAACCATATCTGTTAAAGTAAGAAGTCTCACAACATCAGGTTAAAAGTTCAACAGGTTTATTTGGTAGCACAAGCTTTCGGAGAGCTGCTCCTTCATCAAATGAGTGGAGAGTTGTGTTCACAAACAGGGCATGCACGTTGTGGGAAATTATCAATTCGGAGTCAGACTGGGGTGCAGCAATACAGTTTTATTTAATGAAGCTTTTTTTGGAGAAAAGGCACTGGCATTCTGCAGTACTGGGCAGCTACCTTCTCTCAATGATACAACAGGAGCGGTCCATCTTTATATCTTTTACACAATAGATGGACCGGACATCATTAACACATCATTGTAAACAGTAGATGAACGATCATCAACATATCTTTATAGACAGATACAGACATGAGCATTTTAATATCGCATGGTTCCATGAATGGATACATTTCCTCTTTATCAATGACTTAGTCTCAGTCTATTCATACAGTAATTTGTTTCCCTGCATTTATGTATTCCCGTTCCCATTTGTGGCTAATCTCTTTATCAGGCCCCATTGTCCCACGGCTGTCTTTATCTTTAAGGTGCCTGGCTTCCTGCAGTCTTTGTTCTCTGCATGTTTAATTTTAAATAACTGACTGTCCTGTGGTTTAAATTTCCCGTAGCTCTCTGCATTAAAAGTCAATGCCTGCTTAATGTCTTGAAACCCTTCATGTGCTGGACACTATTTTATGCCAGGTATCCATCTGAATGATTTTTCTCCACTACATACACAAACACAGATCAATTGCAAGATAACGGTTGGAATGCAAGTCTTAATAGGTAATCAAGTTTTTATTAGGTATAGACAATGCAAATGGACAGTTAAACATAGGTTAAAGAGGTGTGAATTGTCTCAGGCCAGGACAGTTAGTGAGATTTTGCAAGACCAGCCCAAATGGTGGGAGTTACAGGTACTGTGACACGAACGCAAGGTCTGGGTTGAGGCCGTCCTCATGCGCGTGGAACTTGTGTATCAGTTTCTGCTCACCGATTCTGCATTGTCATGTGTTTTAAAGGCCACATGGGAAAAGGCTGACCTGAAGATCAGAGGCTGAATGCCCTTGACTGCTGAAGTATTCAAAGAACAAAAGAAAATTACAGCATGAGAACAGGCCCTTTGCCCTCCACGCCAGCACTGACCATGCTACCTAACACAACTAAAACCCCCTACACTTCCGGGGACCATATCCCTCTATTCCTGTCTCATTCAACGTATTTGTCAAGACGCCCCTCAAAAGTCACCACAGTATCTCCCCGGCAACAAGTTTCAGGCACCCACCACTCTGTGTAAAATGTCTGCCTCGAGATCTCTTAAAACTTGCCTCTCGTACCTTAAACTTATGCCCCCTAGTATTTGATTTTTCCATCCTGAGAAAAAGCTTCTGACTATCAACTCTGTCTACGCCTCTCAATCTTGTAGACTTTTATCAGGTCTCCCCTCAACCTCCATCGCTCCAATTTCTCCAACTTCTCCTCGTAGCTAATACCCTCCGTACCAGGATGGTGTTCTCACATGAGTTCATGGTATCTATGTTGATGATCTGGTACACCTTGCAGAGGTTGCTGTGGAAGAGTTGTGTGGTGTTGTGATTACTGTTCTCATGAAGGCTGGGTGGTTTGCTGCGAGCAATAGTCTGTTTGAGATTGTGCAGTTGTTTGAAGGCAAGTAGTCGGAGCAAGTGAGGATGGCAAGATGTTTGTTTTCATTGATGACATGTTGAAGACTCTAGAGAAGATGTCATAGCTTTTATGTTCCGGGGAAGCATTGGATGATGTAGGGTACTTTGTCGGCCCTGTCCCGTTTGTCTTCCGAGGAGGGCAGTGCGGTTTTTTGCTATGGTTTGTCTGATCTGTCAATCAATGAGTCCTGTTCTTACAAGGGTGTCTTTCAGTGTCTGTTCCATTCCTCCTCATCTGAGCAGATCCTGTGTATATGGAGGGCTTGTCCATAGGGGATGGCTTCTTTAACATATTTATGGTGGGAACTGTAGAAGTGGAGCAACGAGAGGTTGTCCATATTGCTGTACAGTGAAATGCTGAGGTGACCGTCCTTGATGGAAATGTGTGTGTCCAAGAATGCAATTGACTGTGGAGTCCATGGTGAGTCTGATGATGGGATTGAACTTGTTGATGTCATAATATAATTGTTTCAGTGATTCTTCGCTGAGAGTCTAAATGAAGAAAATGCAATCTACGTGTCGGTTGAAGAGGTCTTGTTCGAACCTGTGTATGAAAATGTTGCCATATCGAGCTGCGAATTTGGTTCTCATGACTATTCTGTGTGTCTGAATGAAGAAATGATTGTTGAAGATAAAGACATTGTGGTCCAGGGTGAAGTGGATGAGTTGTAGAATTGCACCTGGAGATTGGCAGTGTCAATGTTGAATACTGAGGCAGTTGCAGTAATGCCATCATCATGGGGGATGCTGATGTAGAGTACCAAGTTGTCCACTGTCACAGAGAATGTTCTTAGTCAACTGCTCCAAAGGTTGCTGAGTTTCTGTAAGAAGTCACAACAGAAGCTGGGGTTCCTCGTATGGTGGGTTTCAGTATGCCCTCGACGTAGCCATAGAGGTTTTCGTACAGAGTCCCACTGCCTGATATGATGGGACAGCCAAGTGTGTTGGCCTTATGTATCTTCAGGAGGCAGTAGAGATCTCCAATGTGGAATGAAAGCAGAGAAGGTGCTCTGAAGTCCAGATCAAAGATCTTGATCGCTCTGTTGAGTTGACGGGTGCGTTCTTTGGTGGGATGTGCGTGTAACTGTCTGTAGCATTCTTGCTAAAGACGAGCATACTTTCTTCACCTTCTGACAATTTCTCAGATGCCATTTTTACACTAATACAGTCACAAAGAGCTGAAATCTCTTTCAAAGTCTTATCATCCTGTCTCTGGCTGTGCTTGCAGATCAATATAGAATATTTTCCACCCTGCTGGTCTCTGTGTTAAGCACCCAAATTTACGTTCCCAAATCACGCACCACAACTCTGGATCAACTGCACAGGACCAGGGCGTGTGCATGTTCACGTCCCCATACCCTCACCCCTACCCCTTTAAGCACAGTTTAAATCCTTCAGTAACACGATGCCTCACAACCCTTAGCAGTGATACAGGTGAGTTAACTTAGGGTGAAACCCTGACCAAGTACACAGTTCGTCCAGAACAAGGCTAGCCCACTGCACTTTGGACATGCTGATGCCCGTGATGTCCCCAAAAGTGGAATACTCGACTGTAAATCTTTTTCTGACAGCCTGACATAGGCTCAGGCCTTTGAAGATTGCAGAAAGCCTGAAACCGAACACATTTCTGTGAATATTTTCCATCCCATTACTTGATCAGTGCAGCGGGCAGAAAAATTATGCCTGCACAATTTTAGCATGAGATTTAGAGTCACACAATCATCAATGTTCACAATATTGAAGCAGGCCCTTTGGCCCAATTTATTCATGCTGCCTTTTCTTTTAAACTACTAAGCACATTTATAAAAATGGACACTTCTGGCATTCATTAGATCGATAAAGATGCATTCTGTTAGCATTAGATCAATAAAGATGCATTCTGTTAGCATTAGATCGATAAAGATGCATTCTGTTAGCATTAGATCAATAAAGATGCATTCTGTTAGCATTAGATCGATAAAGATGCATTCTGTTAGCATTAGATCGATAAAGATGCATTCTGTTAGCATTAGATCGATAAAGATGCACGCTTTTAGCATTACATTGATAAAGATGCACGCTTTGAGTATTAGATTGATAAAGTTGCACAGCTTTAGCATTCTTTAGAATTAGAAAGACGCGGACTTTCAGTATTAATTACTTTTATAAAGAAGCACACTTTTAACATCCATTAGATTTATAAAGATGCAGTTTTTGCATTCATTAGAATTAGAAAGATGCACACTTAGCACCAATTGATTAAATTTAAGAAGGTGCACGCTTTGAGCATAACTTTATTCTTTATAAATGTAATTTATGAAGTTACACACTACTTAATTGGATTTTTAATATACACACTATTTAGTACTGATTTTCTATCAGAACTACAGAATTGTAATACATCAGAGCCTTTCTTAGTGCTCCTTCTTTGCTGTACTTTAGCAAAATAGACACAGCACCAATTCTATAGTAGGGCTGTCAGGAGGATGTGGATTTATTCAAAACGGGAATGTAAGCATGGAGAATGAAACACGTAGAAAGGCTTTACATCCAACAATAGGAATTCTATACTAGCATGCAAGTTTTTTTTAATGGCATATTTAAATACAGACACTCAGTTGGATTTCTGACCCTGGGCACAGCCTGCTGCTCATTTACAGTAGGAATACATACACCCGGTAAATTAAAGCAGCCTGGGAGAATTTGTAGTCATCCACTAAAAAGCTTCACATTTTCTATTAAACGTTGCTGCAATTGCCCCTTCAGGTGTTTTTGTTGAGATTTCTCAATTTTCTACGTTTTTGTTAGTTGCACCCCTTGGTGTTCTGAAATAGTATGCAAGTAAAGTCTGGACAACATTCAGGCTTGCGCTGATAAATGACAAGTAATAGTAGTCCCACACATTGTCAGGCAATGACCATCTCCAACAAGAAATAATCCAACAATCTTTCCCTGACATTCAATGACATTACCACCACTAAATCCCCATCCTTGAGGTTACTGTTGACCAAAATCTGAACTGGATCAGCAAGATGAAGATCATATCTGTAAATGAAAAGCTGGGAATTCCATGATGAGCAAACTACCTTCTGACTTGCCAGAGAAGGTCTGCAAGACAAAGGCTACAAGATGAAGGCACATAAAATTGCTGGCTCCAACACATCCCTTCCTAATGAGCATTCTATGCCTGTTTTGAGCTACAGGTCAGTTCTACCCTAAAGGACCTGTATCTGGAGTCACCATTGCAGACGTCAGAACAGCATTCTTGAAGGTCAACATGTGGAAAGCAACTGGTCCAGATAGGATACCCGCATGTGTACTCAAATCTTACACATATTAGGTATTCACAGACATCTCCAACTCCTCTTTATAACAATCTGAGGTCTCTATCTGCTTCAAGAAGTGATCATCATCCTGGTACCAAAGAAAACCCAAGCAGTGTGCTTAATGACTATCAGCTGGTGGCTCTGACGTCCATCATTATGAATTGCTTTGAAAGGCGAGTCATGGCACGAATCAATTCCAACCTCCCAGACTACCTGCATCCACTATAGTTTGCCTATCACCGTCTACAACAGATGTCGTTTCCTTGGCACTGCACTCAATCCTGGAACACCTAAATAACAAGGACACCTATGACATTCTCCTATTTATTGACTACCGCTCAGCCTTCAACACTATTATTACCACGAAACTCATCTCCAAACTCCACAGCCTGGGACTCGGCATCTCCGTCTGCGACTGGATCCTGAACTTCCCAACTCTCAGACCACAATCAGTAAGGATAGGCAACAAAACCTCCTCCACAGTTATCTTCAACACTGGTGCCCCACAGGGCTGTGTTCTCAGCTCCCTACTATACTCTTTATACACTTATGACTGTGTAGCCAAATTGCCCTCCAATTCAAATCTCAAGTTTGCTGACGACAGTACCATAGTGGGTTGGATCTCAAAAATGATGAGTCAGAGTACCGGAATTAGATAGAGAATCTGGTGGACTGGTGCAGCAATAATAATTTCTCCCTCAAAACGAAGGAGATTGTTATCAACTTCACAAAATGTAAAGGAGAACATGCCCCTGTCTACATCAGTGGGGATGAAAGGTTCGAGAGCTTCAAGTTTTTAGTGTCCAGATCGCTAACGAACTCTCCTGGTCCCCCATCCATCACTATAGTTAAGAAAGCCCACTAATGCGTCTACTTTCTCAGAAGAAATTTGGCATATCAGCTATGACTCTCACCAATATTTACAGTTGCACCATAGAAAGCATTCTGTCTGGTTGTATCACAGTTTGGTTATGGCTCCTGCTCTATCCACAATAAACTACAAAATGTCGTGAATGTAGCCCAATCAATCTCACAAACCAGTCTCACATCCATTGACTCCGTCTACACTTTCTGCTGCCTTGGCAAAGCAGCCCCCATAATTTAGGACCCCAAGGACCCAGGACATTCTCTCGTCCACTTTCTTCCTTCAGAAAAATATTACAGAAGTCTGAGGTCATATATCAACTAAATCAAGTCTTCGCTGCTGCTGTCAGACTTTTGAATGGACTTACCTTGCATTAAGTTGTTCTTTCTCTACATTCTAGTCAAGACTGTAACACTACATTCTGCACTCTCTCGTTTCCTTCTCTATGAGCAGTATGTTTTGTCTGTATAGGACACAAGAAACAATACTTTTTACTGTATGTTAATACATGTAACAATAATAAATCAAATAAATTGAAAAAGACTGCTCTCCATCTACAATACACAAGTCAGAAGTGTAATAGGATACACTTCACTTGCTTGCATAAGTGCAGCTAATAGGGTGCCACAGTAGTTAGCACTGCTGCCTCACAGCACCAGGGACTCAGATTCAATTCCCGGCTTAGGTAATTGTGCAGACTTTCCATTTGCCTTTTGTGGTTTTCTACAGGTTCTCTGGTTTCTTCTCACAGTCTGAAAAATGTGCCGGTTAGATACATTGGCCATGCCAAATTCTTAGTGTACTTGAATGAGCACTGGAGTTTAGTGACTACAGGATTTTCACAGTAACTTCATTGCAATGTTCATGTAACCATATCTGTGCCACAAATAAACGAAATCTTAGCTCCCACCAATATTCAAGAATTCTATCATCTAGGACAAAGCAGCCCATGTGATTGGCACGTCACCCACAAACATTCACTCCCTCCACCACCAATGCACAGTATACATTATTTACAAGATTCATTGCAGGAACACACAAAGGCTCCTTTAACAGCACCTTTCAAACTTGTAATATCTACCACCCAGGATAAAGCAGCAGATATGCGGGAACACCACCATCTTCAAGTTCCCCTCCAAGCCACACATCACTTTGGCTTGGAACGATATCACTGTCCCTTCATTGTCGCAGTGTCAAAAGCGTGGAACTCTCTTCCTGATGGCATTGTGAACGTACCTATATCATGTGGATTGTGCTGGTTCAAAGCGGCAGCTCATCACCATCTTCTCAAGGATGATTATGGGGTGACAATTAAAAATACCAGTTTAACCAAGAAACCAAGTACTTCAATTGCATTGTAAATCCTGCCATCCATGAGCAGCTTGTACACAAGCCAGATTTTAAGGTAGAAGAGACTAGAGTTCATAAAGGCCCACCAAATGCTAGTGCACTCAGGCAAATGGATATATTCTGGGAGATTCAATCAGATGATCTCCAATCATCTCGCCCCCATTCTCCCATCATTGTCCTCCCTCACAGTACGCCATCTTTCATTCTAATTGCTGACTTTTCATGACCTGACTGATCAACAGTCCAGAATCATTCATTCTCATCCACCCCATCTGCAACACATTTCCAACTAATATAAATTGCTTAGTAATGCCCAGTTTGGGTTTCACCAGGGTTACTCAGCTCCTGACCTCATTGCAGTCATGGACAAAACAGCTGAATTCCAGAAATAAGGTGAGGTAGGAGTGACAGTCCTTGACATCAAGGAATCTTAGCAAAACTGGAATCAATGGGTATCAAGAGCAAACACTCTGCTGGTTGGAGTCATATCTGCTACATAGGAAGATGATTGTGAAGAGTCAGTCATTTCAGCTCCAGGAGTCCCTCAGAGTAGTATCCTAGGCCCAAAAATCTTCAGCTGCTTCAATGACTTTCTCTCTGTCATAAGGTTAGAAGTGGGAATTTTTGCCGACGACTGCATAATGTACAGGATCGTTTGCGACTGCTCATACTGAAGCAGTCCATGTTCAAATGCAACATGATCTGCACAATATCCAGGCTTGGGCTGACAAGTAGCAAGCAAATTCAAGCCACACAAATACCAGGTAATGACTATCAAGGAGACAGTCTAACCACTGCCCCTTGACATTCAATGGTGTTGCCATTACCGAATCCTCTCAGTCAACATCATTGGGGTTACCATTGGTCAGAAACTCAATTGAACTTACCACATTAACACAGTGGTTACAAAGAACAGGTCAGAGCCTAGGAATACTGTGGCGAGTAATTCACTTCCTGACTCCCCATAGCCTATCCTCTATCTAGAAGGCGCCAGTCAGGAATGTGATGGAATATTCTGCACTTGCCTGGATGGGCGCAGCTCCAGTAACAATCAGGAAGCTTGACACCATCCAGGACAAAGCAGCCTTTTTGATTGGCGCCACATCTAAAAACATTCAATCCCTCCACCACTGATGCTCAGTAGCAGCAGTGTGTACCACCTACAAGATAAGCTGCAGAAATTTACCAAAGATCCTTCAACAGCATCTTTCAAACTCACGACACTTGGAAATATATTGCTGTTCCTTTGCAGTCGCTGGATCAAAATCAACTTCCTCCCTAGTGGCAGTGTGGATCAACCCACAGCACATGGACTGCAACAATTCAAGAAGGCAGCTCACCACCACTTTCTCAAGGGCAACTAAGCATGGGCAATAAATGTTGCCCAGTCAGCAACACATGTCCCATGAATGAATGTTCAAATAAAATGAAAATAAATTAAACAAGAATTAAAGCTTCAATACCGCAAATCTGCAGCATTTTTAGACATTTTAAAATGTTACATCACCTTCAATCTCAGATGGCACTGCCATCTTTAACACCATGGAGTTTGGCAAACCCAACTGACAATGTGCGCCAAATTGCAGACAGTTCAGCACCTCGAATCTCTGACTGCCCAACATTATTACTCGTGAGCCAATACTGTGTCAACTAGATGCAAACTTGCGGTACAACAATAAAAAAGAATTCAAAACCCTCCAACATGACTTTCCATTTCTCTGCATGCCTCTCAAGCTTAACATTTGTAGATGTACTGATTGATATTTTGTGTCAAAAGCTTCTGTTAACATTGGAAACAGCATAAACCACATTACAAAATCTGTGCATTGCCATTTGCACTGCTATTGCGTTTATCCAGCTGGAGACGAAAACTGATAACCTAGATCAGATTTCCTTTCTCCCGACTCCCCAAAACTACATGTTTGCTGTATATGCAAACATATAGCAACCAGGGAAAGACCAACTAGCCTCATTCATGTTAACCACAGTATCATGACTACAGTTCTCATAATCCTCAGAGCCAGGGAATTTCAAGGACCGATGGGGATGAGCAAAAGAAAATTGTGCATTGGTGAGCAAACCGAAAAGTTCCTCTCTGATGCCCTCAGGTAATTGAAACCAAATAGAACATAGAACATAGAACAATACAGCACAGAACAGGCCCTTCGGCCTTCGATGTTGTGCCGACCAAAATAAAAAGCAATGCCCCTCCTAACTAAACCATTCCCTTCGCATCCATATACTTATCAACTAACCTCTTAAACGCCACCAAACTTGGCGCATCTACAACAGCTGCAGGCAGGGCATTCCACTCCCTAATCACTCTTTGAGTAAAGAACCTACCTCTGATAGCCGTCCTATAACTCATACCCCTTAATTTAAAGTTGTGTCCCCTCGTGCTAGCTTTTTCCATCCTAGGAAAAAGGCTATCACTGTCCACCCTATCCAAACCTCTAATTATATTATATGTTTCAATAAGATCCCCCCTTAGCCGCCTCCTTTCTAACGAAAACAACCTCAAATCCTTCAACCTCTCTTCATAGGACCTGCCTCCATACCAGGCAACATCCTGGTAAACCTCCTCTGTACCCTCTCCAATGCCTCCACATCTTTCTTATAATGTGGGGACCAGAACTGCACACAATACTCCAAGTGCGGCCGCACTAGAGTTTTGTACAGTTGCCACATGATGCTGCGGCTCCTAAATTCAATCCCCCTACCAATAAAAGCTAAGACTCCATATGCCTTCTTAACAACTTTATCAACTTGACTGCCTACTTTCAGGGATCTATGCACAAATACACCAAGATCCCTCTGTTCATCAACACTATTAAGAATCCTACCATTAGCCCTATACTCTACACATTTATTATTCATGCCAAAGTGCATTACCTCACACTTTTCCACATTAAACTCCATTTGCCAACTCTCGGCCCAGCTCTGCAACTTGTCCAAGTCACTCTGTAAACTAAAACACCCCTCTTCACTATCTACCACACCACCAACTTTAGTATCATCTGCAAATTTACTGATCCATCCCTCAATACCCTCATCCAGATCATTTATAAAAATTACAAACAGCAGGGGCCCCAAAACAGACCCCTGAGGCACACCAATCGTCACCGAACTCCACGATGAATATCTCCCATCAACCACCACCCTCTGTCTTCTATCTGCCAGCCAATTCCTAATCCAATTAGCTAAATCACCCTCAATTCCACACATCTGCACTTTCTGTAGAAGTCTTCCATGGGCCACCTTATCAAACGCCTTACTAAAGTCCATATATACTACATCAACCGCCTTACCCCATCCACCTCTTTGGTCACTTTCTCAAAAAACTCAATGAGGTTAGTAAGGCATGACCTACCCTTCACGAAACCATGCTGACTATCCCCAATCAATTCATTTTTCTCTAAATAACTATAAATCCTATCCCTAATAATTCTCTCCAATACCTTGCCCACAACAGAAGTAAGACTCACTGGCCTATAATTCCCAGGAAGTCTCTCTTCCCCTTCTTAAACAATGGGACCACATTCGCTATCCTCCAGTCCTCCGGAACCACACCCGTAACCAACGAGGACCTGAAGATCAGAGCCAGCGGCTCTGCAATCTCCTCTCTTGCCTCCCAGAGAATCCTAGGGTAAATCCCGTCCGGCCCAGGGGACTTATCCAACTTAAAACCCTCGAGAATTTCTAACACATCCTCCCTATCTACTACAATACTCCCCAATTTGCAACCCTGTACCTCAGTGCTCTCCACAGCTACATTTCCAGCACTCTGCGTGAATACCGAAGAGAAATATTTATTCAGTATAATGTGGGAGATCAGTAAGTGCACTAAATGTGATGCTTTTGTTGGTTTACGTGATTACAGCGGCAATGCTTTTAAAATTTTTTTTATTGTTATTTATAGCTTACACAAATAAAATGAGCAAAACTATACACAAACCACATGTATTTCAAATTAAAGCCAGTTCCACAGTACAAATATAAAGATTTCGCACAGTTGACACTGTATAATAACAGCCACCAGGCAGTGTATCCCATCTATCATGAAATAGACTAACCATTAATATAGCAATATAACAGTTTACTTGATCATGATAGGAAATACAATTTTGCTTTCCAGCATTCTTGTGCTGAGTGTAGAGCACCAGCAACGGATGCATGTTTCCCTTCTTTTCCAACGTGTACCGCAAATGTACAGAAATAGATGGTGAGCTATGCACAAGCCATACATGGTTAGCTGGTATTCATTGTTCGCCGTCAAACATCTGATCTTGCCTATGTGCGAGTGTCAGTTAACCATCTAAATTCTTAAACACATTTCAACCCACCTTCCACATACACAACAAAAAAAAAATTACAACACAGACTAAGTGCACAATCATTTTTCTATTGCACAACCATACACAAGAAAGGTTAAGTCATCTTGATAACCTGTTTGAAACAATACTAATGCTAGGTAGGTTAATCATCACACAAATGCTGTCCTGAAACAAAATGAATCCTGACCCACACAGAAATAAACTCATATCATTTTACAATATATTTAAAGACGATCTGGTCATATTTTTAAACAAAAAGAGTGTAGCTCCCACATCAAATTAAAATCTCCAAAGCAAACTCACTTATCATCACTCGGGGTTTATCAGGAGCTGTAGATACTCAGCAAGTAGTGCTGTAGAAGTGCATTGTGTAAGAGCCATTACTTGGCTAACTGCTGGAGAACCAACATGGAGAAGTGGTGTGGATTGAAAGAGCTATCAGTTCTAGACACTGATACTTCAAAGGTCATCTTATAGGGACAATCAGCTTTTTTTAGTGAGTGATGGCATGCTGGGATTCCATCAACTTTTCTCTTCCTTTTATCAGAGATTGCTTACTATTTTTTAAATTTTATCTAAGCAATTTAAATGCAGTGAAGACAAATGAAAGTTTACACTGGTACGTGGTTTACAAAAATGCTAATTAAGCTATGCCCACCTAACCACTTCAATGGCTTTATTTCCTTCTTACTTGCTTCTACACAATAGTCTGTATACAACTGTATACATTAGCAGAGATATTCTGCAGCCTGAATATCCACACAAGCCAATCTACTTGGTTGCATCAGCATCAAGTCAATCATATCATGCAAATTCATCTATTAAAGAATACAGCCCAATTTTTAAACTATGCCCCCAGGATTTGGAAAATGCGACTGAGGAAACAGTTACATTTACAGGGCAGGGATCAGACAAAAACAAAATGGAACATGTATTGTCATTTCACCTGCCAAATGCTGTCACATTGTGCCTGCAAACCCTTCTTTCATAAGTTTTACTGTATAATCCTGAAGAATGTTCCAATCTCTCCCTGCCTCCCACTGGGCCCTCAAGCAAAATTCCAGATCAATTCCATGGTCTGAAACATTGCAGGAACCATCTTTCTCTCTCGGACGTCTATGCATTTGAGTTTATTTTTATACCTGTATCACTCAAGTCTTATTTCTAATCAGTTAACCACTGAGTTACTTTTTGAAGGGGTTAAGTTAGGTAGTGCTAACCATTTTTGTAGGGTGTCCATTCCAAACCGAAAGTAGTTCCCTGTGGAATTTTTTCAGCTTAATTAATTTGTTGGTCTTTAACTTGGTGTTGTGAAACTTCTTACTATACCGTGAAATGCACACAGTTGTAATGCCAACCGAACATGCGTGCTCATTAAAACATGTCAAAACAAAATGTTCTCAAAGCAACAATTAAATTACCTAATTTAAAACAGGTCAGCGTCAGATAAGGTAACGTCTAACTGGTGAAAGATGATCAGGAAAGAATGAACAACCTGGGTCATTTTTCCCTCGAAAAGGCTGGATGCCCCTGTTTTCTTTTTGCCACTACTGACAGCAGACAGTCAGAGTAAAAGACGGAAATCCACAAATAACTGCTCTCTCCTACCCCTACAATTGGGGTGATTCCACTGAATCCAACATATTCAGTATACTATTTGATATACTCTTCAGGCAATCTGGCTTCAGAATGCCGATAAGATACGAAGAATGTTTGTATACTTCCATTTGTGACCGTCCAATGCAGTTGCCATGTCATTGGTTGGACCAGCAATTAATAACCATCCCTCGTTGCCCTTAGGGTGGTGGTGAGCAACCCTTTTGGATTGCTGCATACCATCTGGTATAGATACACCCACAGTGTTGTTAGGAATGGAGTTCCAGGATTTTGACCCAGTGACAGTGAAGGAACAGTGATGCAGTTGAAATCAAAATGATGTGTGACTTAGTGTCATAGAGGTTTACAGGAAACAGGCCTTTCAGCCGAACTTGCCCATGCCGTCTCTTTTTTTAAAATCCCTAAGCTAGTCCAAATTGCTCATATTTGGCTCATATCCCTATATCTCCATCTTACCCATCTAACTGTCTAAGTGCTTTTTTAGAAGACAAAATTGTACCTGCTTCTACTACTTCCTCTGGCAATTTGTTCCAGACACTCACCTCTAACTGTGTGAAACAATTGCCTCTCCGGACTCTTTCGTATCTCTCCCCTCTCACCTTAAACCTACGCCCTCTAATTTTAGGCTCCCCTATCTTTGGAAGAAAACTTGATGTTGGTAGTGTTTCCATGCATCAGCTGTTCTTGTCCTTTTAGGTGGCAAAGGTCATGGGTTTGGAAGGTGCTATCAAAGGTGTCTTGGTGAATTACTGTAATGCATCTTGCAGATGATACAGTATACCAATGATGGAGAGAGTGAATGTCTAAGGTGTTGGGTGGAATGGAGTGCCACTCAAGCAGGCTGCTTTGTCCTGAATAGCTTTGGAAGATTGTTGGAGTTGCACTCATCCAGACAAGTGGGGATTATTCCATCATATTTCTAACTTGTGCCTTGTAGATGGTGGACAGATGCCCAGTCAAAAGAGCGCTGTGCATGCACATTTATTTTTCTAAGCTATTGAGAGAAAAATCACACAGCAACACAGCGTTTCAGAGCATTAAAGCTCTTTGTGGCAATTTCCACAGGTAATGAGGTACCAATTCCTCATTAGAATCATAAAATCTCTACAGTGCAGAAGGAGGCCATTTGGCCTATTCAGTCCTCACTGACACAATCCTACCCAGACCCTATCCCCACTTATTACTCTGCTAATCCCCCAGACATTAAATTCTTATGCACTGATACTATACAACTCCACTGAGCATTCTACAGCCTAAATAACTTCCATTCTCTATGTAAATTCTCCAGTATTTAACCACATATCTGAATTTCTTGTTCCATTCTGCTATCCCTATTCCAAATGAGGAATCCTTTACACGTTTAACAACAGGACACTTGTAGGAGATATCACAGCAATGACGATTCACTGAAATCTATGTCATAGTTCAAAACTGCTAAACATCTACTCTGCACAGGATTTTCAACTTCTGAAAGGAAAACAGAAAATGCTGGAAAGGTCAGCAGGTCAGGTAGTGTCCCTGGAGAAAAAGTTAATGTTTCAGGTCAATTATCTTTCGTCAGACATTGATATGAAAAATTAAACCTATTTCATTATTTTCATGCATGTTGATGTTGAGAGTATTTCTGATACCTTTTTTAAAAGCACATTACAAATCTCTAACATCCACGGTCTTTTACTGCACTGGCTACCTATCTAAATCCAATACCCCTTCCTACTACATCCAAATTCACCCATTTTCTTTTGATTCTCTTCTGGTTCATATAAAATAGAAATTTCTACAGCAAAACCTCTCAGCCCAACCACTGTGTTAATGTTTATTTTCCACTTGAGAAGTATCTTCGTTCCATTCTGTTCTCATCTGTCCATACTTTTCCCATGATCCCTTTCATTCTCCGTCCTTTCAACAACTTATCCAATCTATTCTTATGCACTGATACTATAATCTCTCCATTGAACACTCCACAGCCTAAAAAGCTTCCGTTCTGTGGAAAAATCTCCAATTTAACAGCATATCTTAATTTCTTGTTCCAGTTTCCTTAACCATTGCAAACCGTCTTTTGTCTATGTTGCACCCCTTCATCATCTCCAAGTTTCACCATTATTCTGCATTCACTACAATCTCAATGTACTTCTGAATGTTGTTACTCAAAAGTGCAAAACAGAAACCCAACAGTTAGAAAACATTGCCAAAACCATTCATTTTTCATTGACATTACCATTCTGAGGGCATAAATAGATATTATGGTGCGCAGGAGCACAGCCTATATGAATTGACATCTTAATAAATATACACTCTTCAGAAAACAGTTTGTCATAAAAAAATTTCACAACACTGTTAAGTACAATTTCAGACAGTACATTCAGCTCACTCCTGATATCTGGAAAGAGCCCTCTTTCATGAAGGCCTTCAGGTTATTACAAACACAAATCAAAGCTGTTGTGTACAAACCCACTGTGTACGGGAACCACAACAGGGAGGAGTCACGCAAATTCTTCACAAGTTATCAAAAAGGAAAATGCTGGAAAATCTCAGCAGGTCTGGCAACATCTGTAAGGAGAAAAAAAGAGCTGACATTTTGACCCTTTGTCAAAGCTCCTTTTGTCAAATACCAGATATAAATAGTTCTTCCACTTGAAATGAAGAGAATAAAAACTGAAATGCTCCATACTGCTTATTTCATTTATATTACTGGTTAAAAAAAATCAAATTATTCTGATGTCAAATTAGTTAGGGAGTCAATTCATAGAGATATAACAATTAATTCTTAATGTAGAAGCAGAACAGGGAAAGATGTCTACATCATTTGATCCTTTATATCGGTATTATTAAAAAAGTTTAAGATCAAAGAAAATCTCTTCAAGTTCCAATATTCACCTAATTTGATTCTTAAAGGAATTATCAGTTACACATGTATGCACTCATATACAAAGTGCTTATGCTCATTTGGACACTCTCTACAGATCACGTAATAAGATATTGGTGTCTATTTTAGCCAGTTTAATGATTACCCTCACTCCTACTGAAAGAGACACAGGGAAGTTGACATTTGCCGGAGTTAGCAGAGCTAGTTCTATTTTCACCATTTTGTGTTATTCTAACTTCCTTAGTTTAAACATAGTGCTGAAAATATTTTCCACGTTTTTTGTGGTAACACCAGTTCTCCTTTTATCCTTTCAATCCCATTCTTATTGAGGTCTTTCAACAACAAACTGCAGGCAAGAGTGCAGACAGCAGCCTCTAGCAGCATGACAGTATTACTTTACAATTCATCCACCCACCTTCCCTTTCCTCCGTCTGCTTATCACCAGCTTGTTAGGTGAGCAGCAAACAGTAATAAAACATGGTCACAGGCTCCCATCATACTGCTTGCATTCCATTGTTTTGCAGGAGAAGAATTTAATTACTCACACAAAAGGAAATCACAGACTGCTGTGTATTGAAACGTGCACAGTATATCAAGCAGAATGTACAATAAAGCTGGATAATACCTGGACGTCCAAAAAACTGTTCATTCGTTTTGCTTTTGATGGTCACTGTTGGACATAACCATAAATACAAAGCTTGATTATGGGGGAGTGGGGAGAATAAAGCTCATTACGCAAAACCAGAAATTTTGCTACATACACATTGGTGCATAGAAAGGAAAGAAATGCAGAGAAATCCAATGTGCTCAAGGCATACTAGAGAAATGCCAGTGTCCACTCCGCTCCACTGAGACGCTGACAATGCTCCTTTTAAAGTTGAATGGTTCCTTAATGGGAGGCCAGTTGGGTGAAGATCACTTGCCCATCACCAGCTGAAGGAGGAATGTAGAAAGAAGCAAATCCATGTACTGCTCGTGAACACCACAAAAGAGAGAGAACATGTCTCCCCACACCCCCCAAACACCCCCCCCAACTCAATTTACAATACAGCAATCACAATATTTTCTTATTTTCTGTAGTGAAGGAATTTAAAGGATCTGATCCTGTTCCATAGTTCCCCTTCAGACATTTTTAATCACCAGCTCCAGTCAATTTTCCTCATGGTTCCCACCGCAGGGGCATTCCTGCCAATCACCTTGATTTGACTCCTATTAACACGATAATGAGAACCACTACTATCACAAATAAAATCAAAATCTTTCGGTTTTTCTTCTGGTATTGCTCTGCCTGCAAAATTAAAAATAGAAACTTTTAAGATAAATACTTCTATATAAACACTGTTACTTCTATAAATACTCCACTTTACACTTCTCAATCCGCATTGCACACCAATAACTTCCTCAATGCCAATGAGCTATTCTCTGTGAAAATCGGATATTGCAGTCTGTATCGGACTTCGCGAAGAATTCTGTGTGGACTAGCTTTGGTTTCCAAAGTTTTGCTGAATGCCAATCTGTCCCTTTTGCCAAAAGTCAGATCTTGCGACAGTTTCCATGACTACATGAGGTAAGCATTTTGAGATCATCCAGAATTGTATTCTATAGTTCCTTCAATGATATTTCCACACTGTAGAAAGGCGAATCTGATGTGCGCTAAGAGCATTTCTCAATGAGTACAGCATTCCGATTAAATCCGTATTTGGCTGAAAGTACATGATCAAACCACTGACTCTTACTATTCCATGAAGCTGCTTAAACAGCAACGTGCATATGTCTTCCTCAATAACTTTGGAAGCTTAATTTTCAGAACTGTAACTTCGCGGCAACTTGTATGTGTCGGTGAGGGAAGGAGTTCGTGAAATCCACATTGTATTCCAATAATTTCCTCAATGCCAAAGAGCTATTCTTGGTGAAAATCGGATATTGCGGCCCGTATCGGACTGCGCTGAATGCCAATCAGTTCCTTTTGCCAAAAGTCTTTTATAACTTTTATAACTTTTGACAAGTTATATTCCTGGATAGAGAGAAGCATTTTGAGTTCATCCAGAGTTGTTTCCAACGATTGTCTCAACGATATCTCCAGACTTTATAAAGTGAAATCTGTTATTGTGGCAAAGTGCCATGTCAATGTGTTGAGCATTTTGAGTAAATGCATATTTGGCTGTAAATGTATGATATAACCAATTGACTGTTTTTGTCCACAAGCTGCTTATTCTGTAAAGTGTATATCTGGTTGTCGCAAACATTTTGACTAACACCACAACTGATCATTAGTGTCAATGACATCTCCACGCTTTAGAAACAGAAATCTGATATAGCGGCCTATCTCAATGAGTGGATCATTGTCAGTAAACAATATTTGGTTGCAAATATATGATCAAACCCACAGAGCCTTTTTGTCCATTAAGCTGATAGTGAAGCAAAGAGAATATCAACATGACGTACGCAATTTGATTAACACCACAATCTATTCGGCATACTTCCACAAAAGCTTTGGAACCTTAATCATAACAATTTTCACTTTGCGGCAAAATGCATATCTCGGTGAGTGAAGCAATTCGGGATTTCAACATTGGATTCCAACAATTTCCTGAATGCCAATCTTGGTGAATATCCGAAGTCTGTTGTATTACCAGAATTGTATCCAAATATTGAATCAATGATATCTCCACACTTTAGAAACAGAAATCTGATATTGAGGCAAGGTGCATATTCCAAAGAGTTGAGCAGTTTGAGTAAATGCATACTTCGCTTCAAATGTATCTTAAAACCTACAGACCCCTGTTGCCCATAAGCTACTTATGCTGCAAAGTGGATATCTGCTTGTGGCAAGCATTTTGAGTGACACCACAATGGATCGTTGCGTCAGTGATATCTCCACACTTTAGAACCAAAATCTGATATTGCGACAAATTGCATATCCCAATGAATTGAGCATTTTGAGTAAATCCATATTTGGCTGTTAATATATGATCAAACTCTCGACGTTGTTTTGTCCACTGAGCTGATACTGAAGAAAAATTCATATTGAGATGAGATAAGCATTTTGATTAACACCGCAATTGATTCCAAAGACTTAACTAAGTCAGTAACTTTGGAACCTTGATCTTCACAATGGTAACTTTGCGGCAACTTGCATATTTCGGTGAGTGAACAATTTCGGGAAATCCACATTGGATTCCAATAATTTCCTCAATGACAATGAGGAGATCTGACTTTGCAGTCTGTATCTGACTGCGCGAAGAATTCTGGTTATATTAACATCGATTTCCAATGAGTTGCTGAATGCCAACCCTTTTGCCAAAAGCCTGATCTTTCGGCAATTTCTTTTACGAGATGAGATAAGCATTTTGAGTTCATCCAGTATTGTTTTCAACGATAATCTCAATGATATCTTTTCTAAAGTGAAATCTGATATTGCGGCAACGTGCAATGCGTCAATGTGTTGAGCATTTTGAGTATTACAGCATATTTTGCTGTAAATATATGATCAAACCCACGGAGACTTTTTGTCCATTAAGCTGATAGTGAAGCAAAGAGCATTTCGGCATGAGATAAGCATTTTGATTAACACCACAATTGATTCCACAGACTTCCTCAATAGCTTTGGAACCTTAATCATAACAATTTTCACTTTGCCGCAACGTACATATCTCGGTGAGTGAATCAGTTCGGGATATTCACATTGGATTCCAATAATTTCCTCAATGCCAATGAACTATTCTTGGTGAAAATCTGAAATTGCAGTCTGTGTCTCATTGCGGGAAGAATTCTTAGTAATTCAACATTGATTTCCAAAGACTTGCAGAAAGCCAATCAGTCCCTTTTTCCAAAATACTGATCGTTCAGCAAGTTCTGTAACTAGATGAGATAAGCATTTTGAGCTCATCCAGAATTGTATCCAACGGTTGCCTCCATGATATCTCCACATTTCCGAAACAGAAATCTGATATTGCGGAAAATTGCATATCTCAACGAGATGCGTATTTTGATGAAAACCATACTCGGCTGTCAATGATGAAACGCGTTTTGTCCAAAGTGCTGCTCATGCAGCAATTTGCATATCTGGATGAGGTAAGCATTTTGAAGAACACCACAATTGATTCCAAAGTCTTCCTCAATAACTTTGGAACCTTAATCATCACAATTCTAACTTTGCAGAAAAGTGTACATCGCGGTTAAGTAAGCTCTTCGGTAAATCCACATTGCATTCCAATAACTTCATTAATGCCAATGAGGTATTCTTGGTGGAAATCGGATATTGCAGTCTGCATCGGACTGCGCGAATCAGTCTCGGTGGATCAGTATTGATTTCCAAAGATTTGCAGTCCCTTTTGCCAAAAGTCTGATCTTTCGGCAAGTTCTATTACTCTCTCAGATAAGCATTTTCAGATCATCTGCAATTGTATCCTACGGTTGCCTGAATGATATCTCCACACTTTGAAATCTGATGTGGCGGCAAAGTGCATATTTCAATGCGTTCAGCATTTCTATCAAATCCAATATTTGGCTGTAAGTATATGATCAAACCTACTGACTCTTTTTAATCCATTAAGCTGCTTTTGCAGCATAGTGCATATCTGGATGCATTTTGATTCACACCAGAATTGTGAGTTCCTCAATAACTTTTGAACCTACATCATCACAATTTTAGCGTTGCGGTAAAGTGTATATTTCGGTGAGTGAAGCACTTTGGTAAAACCAGATTTGATTCTAATATTTTCCATAATAGCAACGAGCTATTTTTGGTGAAAATCTGACGTTCCAATCTGTATCGGACTGCGCGAAGAATTCTGGGTAGATAGATCAGCTTTGATTTCCAAAGATTTGCTGAATGCCAATCAGGCCCTTTAGCCAAAAGTCTCTTTCCGCAAGTTCTATTTACTAGATAAAGTAAGCATTTTGAGTTCATCCAGAATTGTTTCCAACGATTCCGTCAATGATCTCTGCACACCTGAGGAACAGTTATCTGATATTGCGGCAAAGTGCATATCTCAATGTCTTGAGCATTTTGAGTAACTGCATATTTGACTGTAAATGTATGGTAAAACCTACTGACTCTTTGTCCAAAAAGCTGCTTATGCAGCAAAGTAGATATCTGCATGTGGCAAGCATTTTGAGCAATACCGCAAATATCGATCATTGTGTCGATGATATCTCCACGCTTTAGAAACACAAATTTGATATTGCGGCACATTGCGGCAAACTTCGTTGAGCATTTTTGACGAAATATATGTATGATCAAACATATTGACTTTTTTGTGCAAAAAGCTGCTAATGCAGCCATGTCTTTGGAACATCAATCATCACTGTAGTAACTTTGCGGAAAAGTGCCTATGTCGGTGAGTGAAGCACTTCGGAAAATCCACGTTAGATTCCAATAATTTTGTGAATGCGAATTCTTGGTGAAATCCGATATTGCGGTCTGTATCTGACTGCACGAAGAATTCTGGGTAGATCAACATTGATTTCCAAAGATTTGCTTAATACCAGTCAGAGCCTTTAGCCAAAAGCCGGACCTTTCGGCAATTTCTATTACTGGATTATTTCTATTATTTTTTCCAACTATTCCCTCAATGATCTCTCCACACCTTCGAAACAGAAATCTGATATTGCGGCAAGTTCATATTTCAATGAGTTGAGCATTTTGATTAAATTTTTATTTTGCTGTAAATCTATGATAAAACATACTCAGTCTTTTTGTCCATAATGCTGCTTATGCAGCAAAGTGCATATCGAAATGAGGTAAGCATTTTGATTATCACCACAATTGATCCCAAAGACTTCCTCAACTTCCTTAACTTTGGAACCTTAATCATCGCTATTTTAACTTTGCGGCAAAGGGCATATCTCAGTGAGTGAAGCACTTTGGTAAACACACATTGGATTCTAATAATTTCCTCAATGCCAATCAGTTATGCTTTCTGAAAATCTGATGTTGCAGTCTGTATCTGATTGCGCAAAGATCTGCATTGCTTTCCAAAATTTGCTTTTTGCCAAAAGTCTGATATTTTAGCAAGTTTTATTATTAGATGAGATAAGCATTTTGAGTTCATCCAGAATTGTTTCCAAGGATTGCCTCAATGATATCTCTACACTTTATGACCAGAAATCTGATTTTGCGGCAAAATGCTCAATGAGTTGAGCATTTTGAGTAAGTGCATATTTGGCTGTAATTGTATGATGACCTCCTGACTCTTTTTGTCCATAAAGCTGCTTTTACAGCAAAGTGCACATCTGGATGTTGCAAGCATCTTGAGTTCTATAACAATCGGTTCCGAAGATTTCCTCAATAACTTTGGAACCTAAATCAACACCATTCTAACATTGCGGCAAACTGCGTACCTCGGTGAATGAAGCACTTCGATAAATCTACATTGTATTCCAATAATTTCCTGAATGCCAATGAGTTATTCTTCGTGAAAATCCGATGTTGCAGTCTCTATCTGACTGCGTGAAGGATTCTTTGTAGATCAACGTTGATTTCAAAAGATTTGTTGAATGACAATCAGTCCCTTTTGCCAAAAGTTTGATCTTTCGGCAAGTTCTATTAACAGGACGAGATAAACATTTTGAGTTCATCCAGAATTGTTTCCAACGACAGCGTCAATGACATCTCCACACTTTAGAAACAGATATCTGATATTGTGGTAAAGTGCATATCTCAATGAGTTGAGCATTTTGAGGAAATCCATATTTGGCTGTCAATATATCATGAAACCTACTGACTCTTGGGTGTTCACTGCTCTGACTGCTTCTTACCCCTTCTAGCAATCACGCGCGTATCACTTTTAGGAGTAACTATCTCTCTGTAACTTTATCAATAGCTGTCTCTGCTTCCCAAATGATCCTTAGGATCCAGCTCCAGGTTCCTAACACGGTCCTCAAGGAGCTGGAACTGAATGCACTTCCTGCAGGTGTAATCAGCCAGGACATACCAGTGTCCCTCACTTCAAACATCCCACAGGAGGAACAGGGTTGTGGGGGGAAGGTAAGGAGGGTAGGTGGAGGAAGGGAGCGAGGGTGGGTGGGGGAGGGAGCATGGGGGAGGAAGGGAAGGAGTGTGGAGTGAGGAAAGGGCAGGGTTGGGGAGGGAGGGATGGATGAAGTGTGGGAGAGGGACGAAGGGAGGGGTGAGGGACAGAGGCAGAGCAGGGAGAAGGGAGCGTGGAAGGGCAGGGAGTGGTAGGGAGGATGGACAGGAGTGGAGGGATGGACAGGAGTGGAGGGGGAGGGAGGGAGGAAGGGCAGGAGTGGAGGGAATAAGGAAGGAAGGAAAGGCAATGTGAGGGAAGGAAGGAATAAGGGCAAGGAGGGAGGGGGTAGGGGGAGGGAGGAAAGGAGGGCAGGGGGAAGAATGAAGGAAGGTGAGGGAAGGAGGGCATGCAGACAGGATGGATGGACAAAGGGAGAGATGGAGAGTGAGCAGAGTGGAAGGATGAAGAGAGGGAGGGCAAGGGTAGGGAGGGAATAAGGACAAGGAGGGCAGGGGGGAAGGACGAGGAAGGGCGGGAGGGCAGGGGGGAAGGACGAGGAAGGGCGGGAGGCAGGGGGGAAGGACGAGGAAGGGCGGGGGCAGGGGGGAAGGACGAGAAGGGGGGAGGGCAGGGGGAAGGACGAGAAGGGCGGGAGGGCAGGGGGAAGGACGAGAAGGGCGGGAGGGCAGGGGGAAGGACGGGAAGGGCGGGAGGGCAGGGGAGGACGAGGAGGGCGGGGGCAGGGGGAAGGACGAGGAAGGGCGGGAGGGCAGGGGGGAAGGACGAGGAAGGGCGGGAGGGCAGGGGGGAAGGACGAGGAAGGGCGGGAGGGCAGGGGGGAAGGACGAGGAAGGGCGGGAGGGCAGGGGGAAGGACGAGGAAGGGCGGGAGGGCAGGGGGGAAGGACGAGGAAGGGAGGAAGGGCGGGAGGGCAGGGGGAAGGACGAGGAAGGGCGGAAGGGCAGGGGGGAAGGACGGAGAAGGCGGGAGGGCAGGGGGGAAGGAAGAGGAAGGGGGGAGGCAGGGGGACGGAAGGCGGGAGGGCAGGGGGGACGGAAGGCGGGAGGGCAGGGGGACGGAAGGGCGGGAGGGAGGGGGGACGGAAGGGCGGGAGGGCAGGGGGACGGAAGGGCGGGGGGAAGGAAGGGCGGGAGGGCAGGGGGGAAGGAAGGGCGGGAGGAAGATGGAGGAAGGCTGGGAACAGAGAAGGAAGAGGAGGGGGAGGGAGAGAGGAAGGGTGATGGGAAAGGAGGGAGGAACTGCTGGAGATGGAGGGAGAAAGAGCAGGGGAAGGGATGGAGGGCAGGAGGAGGGATGGAGGGCAGGGTGAGGAGGGCGATGAGAGGGATGGAAGGCAGGATGAGGGAGGGCAGGGGAGGGAGGGTCGATGAAAGAGGGAGGGCAGGCAGGAGGGAGGGGGAAGGGAAGGTATGGAAGTCAGGGAGGGAGGTGGAAGGGCAGGGGAGGGAAGAAGGAAGAGAATTAGGAAGGTATTGGGAAGAGAGGAAGGGGGGATGGAAAGAGGAAGGGCAGGGCAAAAGGAGGGAGAAAAGGCGGGTGTGGAGGAAGGGAGGGAGGAAGGGTGGGGTTTGTGTGACAAGGAGCAGGGTAGGGAGGGAGGTGGAGGGAGGGGAGGGGGAGAAGGACAGGGAAGGTAAGGGCAGGAAAGACAAGGAAGGCCGAGGGGAGGGAGGGGAGGGGAAAGAAGGAAGGGCCGGAAAGATGAAGAGAAAGGCAAGAGGATGGGCAGAGGAGGTAGGATAGAATGGCAGCACTGGAGGAAGGGGGAGGCGAATGGAGGAATGGCAGGGGAGGGAGTGAGGAATGGTGAGGGAGAGAGGAGGGGTGGGGGAGGAAGGATGAAGGGTGGAGGAGGGAGAGAGGAGGGATGGAGAGGGAGGGGGGAGGAAGTTGGGAGGGCCTGTGGAGGGAGGGTGGAAGGGTGTGGGAGAGGGTGAGAGGAAGGGAGGGGGAGGGAGAGAGGAAGGGCAAGGTAAGGAGGGAGGGAGGAAGGGCAGGGACGGAGGGAGAAAGGGCGATGGGGAGGGATGAACAGCAGGAGTAGATGGGGGATGGAGGAGGGATGAGGGGAGGGAGGATGGAAGGTTGGGGGGAGGGATGGAGGAAGGGAGAGAGGAAGTGTCAGGGAGGGAGGGATGGAGGGAGGGAAGAAGTATGGGGGAGGGAGCAAAGAAGGATAGGGGGAGGAAGGGCTGGGGGAGGAAGGAAAGGAGACAGGAGGAAGGTCAAGGTGAGTAAAGAAATGAGAAAGGATGAGAGAGGGAGGGAGGGAGGGAGGGCAAGGAGAGGTGTAGCCAGGTTTAAAGGTTAGGTGGAGTGAAAAAAGTGCCACAAAATAAAAAAGAACTGCCCCCTTATTACTATTCAGCCAATCCCCACCCACCCTGCCCAGGCCCTGCCCTACACTGACATCATCACAATGTAGCATCACATTGCACACAAACCAACTGTTCTTTTCTCAGTAATTTATTTCTTTTTTTAAAAAAAATTATTCTTGACCAAAAAACCTTCTCTTTTCTCAAATCAGATAAATAAAATAAACACCAAAAAAAATTAAATACATTTGTAATTTGTATGGGTGCTCCTAAAAACCTCCCCTGTTGATCAACCTTTTGGTCACCTTTGTGGCTTGGTGTCAATCTTTTTCTCTTGGTAAGTTTTAGTTGAAATATATAAAATGCAAATTATTGGCATTGATTCATCCTCTTTCTTTTCCAAAACATTGAAACTGTAAGTGAAATTAAGTGGTGTCTCAGTGACTGATCGCAGATGATCAGGTGCTGTATTGTACGTGATTGTTAAGCAGTCAAGTTACACTGAAGCAAGAAAAGGAGGCAGAACAAATTTATCGGCCAATTTTATTCAGAATAAATCTCCCTCCACTGGTAGTTGTGAGACCAGCATCTCCACATCAGGTGGACCCACCGACTCAATAAATAGCATTTCAATGCATTTTTGTTCACAGTTGCTGACAGCTAACACAATACCTGACCCTGACCTGCATAACGCTTGCTCTGAATGTTCTGAAAAATGACTGCTGCTGAATCCTAATGGTCATTTGTAGACCAGGCCGTCCCACTGAAGGAGCGGGGCTGAGGAGCTATGTCCGGATTGGCAGAGCTTGTGGATGTGCCTTGCTGTGATTGGTGAACTCAGCCGTCAGTCAGCACTATGTGCAGTCCCGTGTACTGGATTGGTGGAGCAGAGTGGGTGCGGTGATGTATCATCTTAGGATTGGTTTATCAAGCTGTCAGTCAGGAGCTTGTGCATGGGCAGGACTTAGTTAATTTATCCTTAGTACATTATCGCCTCTCAGCAGAAGCCCATGAAGAATATCCCGTTGAAAAGACACCACTTCTGAAAAGCGTGTTCAGGGAGCATGGTCGCTCCCCCTGTATCCTCCCGTAGCTACGCCTCTGGGAGAATGGGAAAAAGGCGGGGGGGTGCAGAGTGGTGAGAGGAGTGGCGTGAGAGGAATGGAGGCAGGAAGAATGGCGGGAAGCAGAGAAGAAGGGCAGGAAGGGAGGGAGAAAGGGTGGGGGAGGGAGGAAGGGCGATGGGGGATGGAGGGACAGCTGGGGAGGTGGGGCAAGGGAAGAACAGCCAGGGGGAGGGGCAATGAGGGAGCGTTATCTCAATGTTACATGGTGTAGACTTGTTGCATTCCCTTTGTGATACACTATTTGCTTTGATTCACTCTCTCTGCGATACATTGCGTAGATTGGATACAATCTGTCTGTGATACCATCTGTAGATTAGATTCACTCTGTGGTATGCTGTGTAAATTTAATTCTCTCTGTGATACACTGTGTAGATTTGATTCACACACTCTGATTGAAGTCACTATCTCTGTGATAAATGTGCAGATTGGATTCATTCTCACCATGTTACTCTGTAGAGATTGGCTTCACTCACTTTGTGGTATACTATTTAGATTGAATTCACTCCCTCTGTGATGCGCTGCACAATCAGAATTGACTCTCTGTAATACACTGTGTAGATCTGATTCACTCTCTCCCTCTATGATATGCTATGTAGATTTGGTTCACTCTCTGTGTGATACACTATGTAAATTGAATTCACTCTCTCTAAGTTACACTGTAAATTGTATTCACTCTCGCTGTGATATATATCTGTTGATTGGATCCACTTACTCTGTGATCCACTATGTAGATTGGATTCACAATCTTAGTGATACTTTGTGTAGATTGAATTCACTCTCTGTGATATGATGTGTAGATTTGATTCACTTTCTTTGTGATACTGTTGATTGAATTGACTAATTCAATGTTAAGCTGAGTAGACTATGTTCACTCTCACAGTGTAGATTGGATTCACTCACCTTGTGATAAACTGTGTATATTGGATTCAGTCTTTCTGTGATGCATTCTCTCTCTGATAGGCAGCATGGTTTGATTTACTCTCTCGATGATGCACTGTGTACATTGCATTTGCTGTCTCTGTGACACACATGTGTAGATGTGATTCCTGTTGATACGCTGTGTAGATTTGGTTCACTCACTCTGTGATACACTGTAGATTGGATTCACTCTCTGAGATTCATCAGATTGGATTCAGTCTCTCTGCGATACACTGTGTAGGTTGAATATATTCTGTCTGTGATTCATCCTCTCTGTGATCCACACTGTACATTAGATTCATTCTCTGCATGATATGCTGTGTAGATTGGATTCACTCCCTCTATGATGCACTGCACAGACTGGATACACTCTCCGATACATTGTGTAAATTTGAATCATTTTCTCTGTGACACACTGTAGATTTGATTCATTCTCTGAGATGCACAGTGATCTCAGATGGTAGCATGGTAGCACAGTGATTAGCACTGCTGCTTCACAGCTCCGGGGACCTGGGTTCAATTCCTAGCTTGAGTTACTGTCTGTGTGGAGTTTGCACATTTTCCTTGTGTCTGTGTGGGTTTCCTCCGAGTGCTCCGGTTTCCTCCCACAGTCCAAAGATGTGCGGGTTACGTTAATTGACCGTGCTAAAATTGCCCCTTTAATGTCCTGAGATATGTAGGTTAGAGGGATTAACGGGTAAAGATGTAGGGATACAGGGGTAGAGCTAGGTAGGATTGTAATCAGTGTAAACTCGATGGGCCAAATGGGTTTCTATGATTCTATGCACTGTATAGATTAGATTTCCTCTCTCTGTGATATGCTGTGTACATAGAACGTTACAGCGCAGTACAGGCCCTTCAGTTCTCAATGTTGCGCCGACCAATGTAACCAATTTTATGATCCTCTATCCTAAACTATTCCAGTGCTATCCATATGCCTACCCACTGCCCATTTGAATGCCCTTAAACTTGATGAGTCCACAACTGTTGCAGGCAGGGCATTCCACGCCCTTACTATCCTCTGAGTAAAGAACCCACCTCTAGCATCTGTCCTGTAACTACCACCCCTTAATTTAAAGCTATGTCCCCTCGTGCTATCCATCTCCATCTGAGGAAAAAGGCTCTCACTATCCACACTATCTAACCCTCTGATCATCTTAAATGTCTCAATTAAGTCACCTCTTAGCTTTCTTCTCTCTAATGAAAATAACTTCAAGTCCCCTAGCCTTTCCTCATAAGGCCTACCCACCACACCAGGCAACATCCTGGTAAACCTCCTCTACACCCTTTCCAATGCCTCCACATCTTTCTTATAATGTGGTGACCAAAACTGTGCACAATACTCCAAGTACGGCCACACCAGAGTTTTGTACAGTTGCGACATAACATCTCGGCTCTGAAATTCAATCCCTGTACCAATAAATGCTAACACACCATATGCCTTCTTAACAACCCTATCAACTTGAGTACCAACTTTCAGAGATCTATGCACATGTACACCAAGATCTCTCTGCTCATCTACACTACTAAGAGTCCTACCATTAGCCCTATATTCTGCACAAATATTACTCTTACCAAAGTGAATCACCTCACACTTTTCCACGTTAAACTCCATTTGCCACTTCTTGGCCCAGCTCTGCAACTTATCTATGTCCCTCTGCAAACTGTAACGTCCATCCTCACTGTCTACAACTCCTCCAACTTTGGTGTCGTCAGCAAATTTACTAACCCATCCCTCTACATCCTCATCCAGGTCATTTATAAAAACAACAAACAACAGTGGCCCCAAAACAGATCCCTGAGGTATACCACTAATAACTAAACTCCAGGTTGAATATATCCCATCAATCACCACCCTCTGTCTTCTATCAGATAGCCAATTCCTAATCCAAATTGCTAAATCTCCCTCAATCCTATGCATCTACATTTTCTGCAGTAATCTTCCATGGGGAACCTTATCAAATGCCTTGCTAAAATCCATGTACACCACATCAACTGCCTTACCCTTATCCACCTCTTTGGTCACCTTTTCAAAAAACTCAATAAGGTTTGTGAGGCTTTGTGTAGATTAGATTCACTCTCTCTGTGACATCCTATGCGGATATGATTCACTGTCTTCCTGATACACTGTATAGATTGGATTCACTCCCTCTATGATGCACTGTGTAGACTGGATTCACTCCCTTTGTGATACACTGCACAGACTAGTTTGACTCTCTCTGTGATACAGTGTGTAGATTTGGTTCACCCTGTCTGTGATGCACTGTGTTCACTCTCTTTGTGATACACACTGTAGATTAGATTCACTTTCTCTGTGGTACACTGTGTAGATTTAATTTTCTTTGTAATTTGATTCATTCACTGAGTGATACACTGTATAGATTGGTTACTAATTGTCAATGGTCACTAACTGTCCTGGCTGGAAACAATACACATCTCTTTAACCTCTCTCCACTTAGATTGTCTGTACCTTTAAAACTTGATTACCTGTAAAGACTCACATTCCAACCATTATTTTGTAAATTGAGTTTGTGTCTTCATAAGCTATGTTTGTGAACAGAACTCCCACACACCTGATGAAGGAGCAGTGCTTCGAAAGCTTGTGGCTTGTGCTGCAAATAAACCTGTTGGTCTAAAGACCTGGTGTTGTGAGGCTTCTTACTGTGTTTACCCCAGTCTAATGCTGGCATCTCCACATCAGTATATTACAGACTGGCTGAACCAAATCTACACAGTGTATCACAGAGATAGTCAATCCAATGTACGCAGTGTATCACAGACAGAGTGAATAACATCTATGTGGTGTGTCACATAGACAGTGAATCCAATCTACATAATGCATCATTGAGAGAATGAATGAAATTCACACTGACCATCACAAAGAGACTGAATCCAAGTTATACAATGCAACATAGAGATAGTGATAGTCAATTGTGATATAATTGACATTGTATCACAAAGAGACTGAATCCAGTCTACACAAAATACTAGACAGTGTGAATCCAATTGACACAGCCTATCACAGAGTAAGTGAATCCAATCTATACAGTGTAACACAGCAAGAGTTGAATACAATCTACACAGTGTAACATGGAGACAGTGAATCCAATCGAAATATGTATATCACACAGAGTGTGAATCCAATCTGCATAGTGTATCACAGAGAGAGTGAACTAAATCTACACAACCTATCAAAGAGGGAGTGAATCAAATCTACATAGCTTATCACAGAGAAGGTCAACCCTTTCTGCACAGTGTATCACAGAAAGAGTGAATACAATTTACAGGGTATCTCATAGCAGGAGTGAAGCAAATCTACACTGCGTATCAAGAGAGAATTAAATCTATACAGCATACCACAGAGAGAGTGAATCTAATCAAGTGGATCTAATAGAGTCGATATGCTGCGTAGATGTGATTCACTGTTTCTGTGATATATTGTATAGATTCAGTTCATGCACTCTGTGATACAATGTGCAGATTGGATTCACTCTCTTAATGATGTACTGTGTAGACTGGATTCACAAACTTTATAGATGTGATTTACTTTCTCTGGAATACATTGTATAGATTTTGTAGATTCTGTCTGTAACGTACTGTGCAGATTGGATTCATACTCTCTTTGATGCATTGTGTAGATTTGATGCACTCTCTTTGTGACACACTGTGCACATTTAAATCACTTTCCCTGCAATACATTGTGTAGATTGGATATATTCTCTGTGATATTCTATAGAGCTGAATCACTCTCTCTGCGATACACACTACATTAAATTCACTCTCTCTGTTAAGCTATGTAGATATCTCTGTGATACTCAGTGTAGATTTGATTCAATCATTCTGTGATACACTGCGTAGATTTTATGCATTCTCTCTCTGATACACTGTGTAGATTGGATTCACTCACTCTGTGATATGCTGTGTAAATTGCATTCACTCTCTCTATGATACGCTGTGTAGATTTGATTCACACACTTTGGGATACATTTTGTAGATTTAGTTCACTCTTTCTGCAATGTGTTGTGTAAATTTGGTTCATTCTGTGGTATCCTGTGCAGATTGAATTCACACCCTCTGTGATACACTGTGTTTATTAGATTCACTCTCTGTGACGCCACAAATCATTGTGATTGACTATGATCTGCTGGCCATTACAGACATGGTTGCAGAATGATCATGACTGGGAGTTAAATATCCAGGGGTATCAGACTCTTCAGCAGGACTGACAGGAAGGTAAGGGAGGTGGTGTATCTCTGATATTTATGGATAACATCAGGGTGGTAGTGAGAGATGATATATGTTCTATGGAACAAAAGATTGAATCCATTGGGGTGGAAATTAGAAACAGTGAGGAGAAAAAGTCACTGATAGATGTAATCTTTTGGCCACCCAAATAATAATATCATCATGGAGTGAGAAGTAAACAAAGAAATAACTGATGCATGTAAAAATGATACAGCAATTATTAAGGAGGGATTTTAATCTACGTGTCAATTGGTCAAACCAGGTTGGTCAAAGTAGCCTTGTGGAGGAGTTCATATAATATATCTGCAATAGCTTTTTTGAAAAGTATGTAATGGAGCTACGAAAGAGCAAGCTATCCTTGATCTGCCCCTGTGCAATGACTCAGAAAGAATTTAGCAACACCAATTTTTAATCCAACCGATTTATTTGATAGTAAAATTGCGAGTTTTCAACACTCTGTGAACACTGCATTTGCCTGAGGAAGACACGGAGTGTTGAAAGCTCGCAATTTTACTATCAAATAAATCGGTTGGATTAAAAATTGGTGTTGCTAAATTCTTACTGAGTTCTTACCACCCCAATCCGACGCCGGCATCTTTACATCCTGTGTAATGAGACAGAAATAATTAATGATCTTGCAGTTAGGAATCTTCTCGGAAGAAGCAATCATAGTGTGGTTGAATTTGAAATACGGACGGAGCACGAGAAGGGAAAATTCAATACTTGTGTCTTGTGCTTAAATAAAGGAGACCATAAAGGAATGAGAGAGGTATTGGCTAAGGTACACTGGGAGCAAAAACTTTATGGTGGGACAATTGAGGATTAGTGGAAGACTTTCAAAGTGATTTTTCACAGTGCTTAGCAGAAGTATATGCCAGTGATAAGGAAACACTGTAGAAAAAGAGATAATCAGCCATGGATATCTAAGGAAATAAAGTAGGGCATCAAATTGAAAGAAAATGCATACAAAGTGGCAAAAATTAGTGGGAAACTAGAAGATTGGGAAATCTTTAAAGGTCAACAGAAAGCCACAAAAAAACTATGAAGAAAAGTAAGATGGATTATGAGAGTAAACTATCAGAATATAAAAATGGATAGCAAAACTTTCTACAAATATATAAAATGAAAAAGAGTGACTAAAGATTGGTCCTTTAGAGGCTGAGAAGGGGATGTAATAACTGGAAATGAGAAAATGGCTGAGGCACTAAGCAGGTATTTTGTGTCGGTCTTCACAGTGGAAGACACAAATAACATGTCAAAAATTGATGACAAGAAGACTATGGCTGGTGACAACCTAGAAACTATCATTATCAGGAAAGAGGTAGTGTTTGGTAAGCTAATGAGGCTAAAAGTAGACAAGTCTCCTGGAATGCACCCCTGGGTACTAAAAGAGATGCCGGGGGAAATAGTAATTGCACGTCAGTGGTAATTTACCAAAATTTGCTGGACTCTGGTGTGGTTTCCACAGATTCAAAATCAGCAAATGCAATACAACTGTTTTAAAAAAGAAATAGACAAAAAGCAAGTAACTATAGGTCAGTTAGCTTAACTTCTGTAGTAGTGAAAATGCTTCAATCTATCATCAAGGAAGAAATAGTGAGACAGAAATTTTCCCATCAGCAAGACGCAGAATGGGTTCATAAAGGGCAGGCCATGTTTGACTAATTTGGAAGAATTCTTTGAGTTCATTAACATGCGCAGTGGACAATGGGGAACCTGTGGATGTGGTGTATCTGGATTTCCAGAAAATATTTGACAAGGTGCCACACTAAATGCTGCTATATAAGATAAACATGCATGATGTTAAGGTAATGCATTAGCATTGATGGAGGAGTGGTTAACTAACAGAAAGCAAAGAGTGGGGATAAATGGTTTTTTTCTGGTTGGCGATCAGTGTCTAGTGGTGTGCCTCAGGGATCAGTGTTGGGACCACAATTGTTTCCTGCGGATGATTTGGAGTTGGGGACCAAGTGTAGTGTGTCAAAATTCATAGATGACACTATGATGAGTGACAGAGCAAACTGTACAGAGAACACTGAAAGTCTGCAAAAGGATATAGATAGTCTAAGCAAGTGAGCAAGGATCCGGCAGATGGCGTACAATGTTGGTAAATGTGAGGGCATCCATTTTGGTAGGAATAACAGCAAAATGGACTATTATTTAAATGGTAAAAAATTGCAGCGTGCTTCTGTGCAGAGGGACCTGGGTGTCCTTTTGCAAGAATCAAAAGAAGTTGATTTGCAGGTGCAGCAGGTAACTAAGTAGGCAAATGGAATTTTGTCTTTCATTGCTGGAGGGATGGAGTTTAAAGACAGCAAGGTTATGTTGCAGCTGTATAAGGTGCTGGTGTACTGTGCGCAGTTTTGGTCTCCTTACTTGAGAAATGATATATTGGCACTGGAGGGAGTGCAGAGAAGATTCACTGGGTTGATACCGGATTTGAGAAGATTGACTTAAGAGGACAGATTATTCATTGGAATTCAGAAGAATGAAGGAGATCTTATACAAATATATAAGATCATGAAGAGAATGGATAAGATAGAAGCATAGCCTCAAAATAAAGGCAAACAGATTTAGGACTGAGTTGAGGAGATGTTCTTCACACAAGGGGTTATGAATCTGTGGAATTCCCTGTCTAGTGAAGCAATTGAGGTTCCCTCATTGAGTGTTTGTTTTTAAGACAAGGTTAGATAAATTTTTGAACAGTAGAGGAATTGAGGGCTATGATGAATGGGTAGCTAAGTGGAGCTGAGTCCACAAGAAGATCAGCCATGATCTTATTGAATGACAGCACAGGCTCGAGGGGCCAGATGGCCTACTCCTGCTCCGAATTCTTATGTTTTCTCTGTGATACACTGTGTAGAATTGGTTCCCTCTCTCTGTGATATGCTGCACAGATTTGATTCACTCTGTGCTACTTGGTGAAGATTTGATTCATTCTCTCAGGGATAGACTGTGAAGACTTGGTTCACTCACTCTGTGATACACTGTGTGGATTGTCTTTACTCTCTGTGATGTATTATTTACATTTGATTCACTCTCACTTTGATATGCTGTGTAGATTCACTGTTTCTGTGACACTCTGTGATACACTATGTAGATTTAGTTCACACTCTGTCTGGGACAGACTGTGTAGATTTGATTCACTCTCCCTGTGATACACTGAGTAGATTAGTTTCACTTTTTTTGTGAAACACTGTGTAGATTTGATACAAACTGTGTGTGACGCTGTGTAGATTTGTTTCTCTCTCTGTGATACACTGTGTATATTTAATTCGGTGATATATGTGCAGATTGGATTCCCCCTCTGTGATGTGCTGTGTAGAATAGATTCACTATCTCTGTGATACACTGTAGACTAGATTCAGTCCCTCTGTGATACACTGCATAAATTGGATTCACTCTGTAATATGATGTGTTGATTGGATTCACTCTCTTTATGTTACGCTGTATAGATTGTATTCAGTCTTGCTGCGATACACAGCATAGATAGGACTAGATTCACTCTCTTGATGATGCATGGTATCGATTGGATTCAGAGTCTCTGATACATGGTCGATTGGGTTCACTCTCTCTGTGAAGCAAAGTGTAAATTGGATTCGCTCAGTCTGTGATACACTGTGTAGATTAGATGAACCCTCTCGATGCTATACTGTGTACTGGATTAACTCTCTCCGTGGTACACTGTGTAGATTAGATTCACTCTGTGATATATTGTGTAGGATTTTACACTCTGTGATATGCTGTATAGATTTGTTTCACTCTCTGTGACACACTATGCAAATTGGATTCACTTTATAGATTTGATGCACTCTATGACACACTGTAAATTTGATTCAGTGTCTCTGTGATACACAGTGTAGATTTGATTCTCTCTGTGATGCACCATTTAGATCGAATTCACTTTCTCTGATCAGTTGTGCAGATTCCGTTAGATTCACTCGTTCTGTGATACGCTGTTTATTTTAGATTTACTTTCCATGATACACTGTAGATTTGGTTCACTGTGCCTAAGGTGCTCTGTGTAGATTTGATTTACTCACTCTGTGATACATTGTGTGGATTTGATTCATTCTGTCTGCGATATACTGTGCGGGTTGGATTCACTCCCCCGCCCCCCACCCCGTGATGCACCTTACAGATTGGATTCACTATCTCTGTGATACACTGTAGATCTGGTTCATTCTCTCTCTGATACATTGTGTGCATTGGACTTCCTCTCTCTGTGATGCACTTCATAAATTGAATTCACTCTCTTTGTGAAATGTAGATTCACTCCCTTGATGATATACTGTGTATTTGAATCACTTTCTGTGACACAGTGTAAAATGGATTCACTGTACCTGTTATATGCGGTGTAGATTTGGTTCACTCTCTCTGTGATGCACTGCATAGGTTTGATTTTGTCTCTCTATGATACATTGTGCAGATTTTGTTCACTCCCTCTGTGATAAATTGGAAAATAATGTTATAGCTGTTAAAGAATCAAATTGAAGGATGAATTTTCAGAGTATAACAAAGGAACTGACTATTAGTTCCCCATAAAGGAACTTTAAATACCTTCTTTTCCACAAAACCCTTTCATTTTTACCAAAGGGTAATCTTGGCAATAGTTTAACACTTAGGTGTTATTTAGAAATACATCAGCATTTTCAATCTCAAAGATTCACTGGATTCACTCTCTCTGTAACAGACTGTAGATTTGATTCACTCTCTCTGTGATACACTGGGCAGATTGAATTCACTCTCTCTTTGATACACTGTGTAGATTTGATGCACTCTCTCTGTGATACACTGTATAGACGGGATTTACTCAGTCTGTGATATACTGGATTGGATTCACTCTTTCCATTTTATGTGTTGCAGATTTGAATCACTCTCTGTGATATACTGTGTAGATTGCATTTCCTATCTCTATAATGAACTGTGTAGATCAGATTCATTCTCTGTGTGACATGTTTTGTCAACGTGATTCATCGTCTTTGTGATGCACTGTGTAGATTTGGTTCACTCACCAAGTGATACACTGTATAGATGTGATTCACTCTGTCTGTGCTAAGTTACGTAGTTTGGATTCACTGTCTCTGTGACACATTGTAGATTTGATTTATTCCCTCTGTGATACATTGTTGATTTGATTCATTCTCTCTGTTACGCTGTGCAGATTGCATTCCTTCTCTCTGATACACTGTGTACATTTGATTCAATCTCTCTGTGATACACCTGTGTAGGTTTGATACGCTCTCAGTGGAACACTATAGTTTGTACTCACTTTCTCTCTGACACATTGTGATGATATGATTCACTATCTCTTGTGATGCGCTGTGTAGATTTGATTCACTCGTTCTGTGTTATACTGTGTGTATTGTATTCCCTCTCTCTGTGATACACTGCATAGATTGGATTCACTCTTTCTTTGATACATTGTGTAGATTTGATTCGCTGTCTCCTTATATCATAGAGAGTGTAAATCACAATGTAGATTGGATTCATTCTCTTTGATGCATTGTGTAAATTTGATTCTCTGTGAGACACTGTGTACATTAGAACAAAAAAACTACAGCACAGGAACAGGCCCTTCAGCCCTCCAAGCCTGTGCTGACCATGCTACTTGACTTACCTAAAACCCCATATCCTTCCAGCGACCATATCCTCTATTCCTATCCTAGTCATGTATTTATCAAGACATCCCTTAAAAATCAGTATCGTATCTGCTTCCTCTAGCAGTGGGTTCCAGGTACCCACCACCCTCTTTGTAAAAAATCTGCCTCATACATCTCCTTTAAACCTTGCCCCTTGCACCTCAAACCTGTGCCCCCTAATAATTGATTCTTCCACACTGAGAAAAAGCTTCTTACTGTCCACTCTGTCCATGCTTCCCATAATCTTGTAGACTTCTATTAGGTCACCCCTCAAAATCTCCATCATTCCAGTGAAACAAATGAACTTTCTCCAACCTCTCCTCATAGCTGATGCCTCCATACCAGGCAACATCCTGGTCAATCTTTTATGAACCCTCTCCAAAGCCTCCACATCCCTCTGATTTCATTCACTCCCTCTGTGATAAGCTGTGTAAATTGGATTCCCTCTCTCTGTGATATGTGGTGTAGATTGAATATCTTCTCTCAATGATTTGCTGTGTAGTTTGACTATCCTCTCTCAGTGATAGATTTGATTCACTCTTTTTGTGATGCACTGTGTAGATTTGATTCACTCTCTCTGCAATACGATGTCTAGATTGGATAGGTAGGACCTGTACAAAAAGGACTGTTTGCATCTAAACTGGAAGGGCAAAAATATTCTGGCCAGGAGGTTTGCTAGTGTCACCTTGGAGGATTTAAACTAGTTAGGTAGAGGGGTGTGAACCAAAGCAAAAATGAATTAGCACAAGGGGAACTGGAGAGTAGAGCCGGTAAGACTCCAGGTGTCAAAGAGGTCTGGTGGACTGAAGTGTAACAGGTAAGGCAGATGAACTTAGAGCTTGGATTAGTACTAGAAACTATGATGATGTTGTCATTACAGAGACTTGGTTAAGGGAAGGAAAGGATTGGCGGCTTAACATTCCAGGACATAGATGTTTCAGGTGGGATACAGGGGGATGTAAAAGGGCTGGGGGAATTGCACTACTGCTTAAGGAGAATATCACAGCTGTACTGTGGCAGGACACCTCAGAGGGCTCATACAGTGAATCAATATGGGTAGAACTCAGGAACAGGAAGAGTGTAGTCACAATGTTGGGGGTTTACATTTTGTTTACTACAGGCTGCCCAACTAGTCACTAGTCACATTTTCTTGTCAATTTGAATGCTTCATCTTTGAATTTAGTAATATTTCTAATTTTGATTTGTAAGCCATGGTGTGGTTATTATTGTGCTAAAGAGGAATTAACAACTTTTGAAGTTCACCCATTTGTTCTTTGAATGTCTCCCATTGCCTGTCCAATGTCCTTCCATTCAGAAATGTTTCTCAGTCCATCATAGCCAACTCATGGCTCACAGCATCATAATTACCATTCTTGTGATTCTCTGGTCTCACAATCAACTTCATCTCTATCCATCTTTACAAAGAATTCTATCATATGGTCACTCAACCCCAAGTGTTCTCTCACATCAAGATTGCCACCGAACCCTTTCTCATTGCACAATACCCAGTCCAAGATGGTTTATTCCCTTGTTGGTTCATCCGAGTATTAGTCCAGAAAACCATTCCATAAACATTCCAGAAATTCCTCCTCTATTGTACTATGACTATGTGCAGATTAAAGTTATTCAAAATCACATTCTTTAACACATGCATCACTAATGCTATTCCAACATTAGCACTACAGTTTGGTGATTTTTATACCACTCCCACAAGTGTTTTTGGCCCCTTAATGTTCCTTAATTTGACCTATACAGATTCCACATTGTGGAATCACTCCTCAATATATTCTTAAATCAACAATGCAACACCACCACATTTTCCTTTCTGTCTGTCCTTCTTAAACACTGATTAGCCATCAATGTCTGGTTCACATCCTTGGTCATCTTGGAGCCATGTCTCCATAATGCCAATTATATTGCAATCTTACGCACACCTATTTGTGCAACTAATTCATCCATTTTCCGGAACTTGAGTTATAAAGAGAGGCTGGATAGATACATTTTCGTATGGATCGTAGGAGGATTAAGGGTGATCTATAAAGGTCTGTAAAATAATGAGGGACATAGATAAGCTAGATAGTCAATATCTTTTCCAAAGATAGGGGAGTCTAAAACTTGAGGGCATAGGTTTAAGATGAGACGAGAGAGATACAAAAGGGTCAAGAGGGGCAATTTTTTGCAGAGAGTGGCAAGTATCTGGAACAAGCTGCCAGAGGTAGTAGTAGAGGCAGGTACAATTTTGTCTTTTTAAAAGCATTTATACAGTTACATAGGTAAGATGGGTATAGAAAGATATTCTATATCCAAACATGGCAATTGTAAAGAAGAGCAAAGAACAGAACAGCACAGGAAACAGGCCCTTTGGCCCAACGAGCTTACGCCGCCACCTCGATGTTCCCACTTTTACCCATGATCCCTGTCTATGTTTATAGAATCTATGCATTAAAACCAAATTTGAGACAATTTAGGGAGAATTTCTTCTGCCAATCAGCCTAAGAGCACATCTTTGGTATGTGGGAGGAAACCAGAGCACCTGGAGAAAACCCACGCAAGCATGGGGAGAATGTGCAAACTTCCACAGACACAGGCCCAAATCCATGTATCTGCACACCAGCTCAAGCATACAAATTCTTTTCTTATGAACTAGAACATTCCTTTAGTGAACACTAACTAACCACAATATCAATTAAGTTAATGGATTTATCATTCCATCAGACTCCCTTGAAATCCCTGTCTAAGAATTATGATACAAGTGTTGTCAGTTTGCTAAGACAAACACCTTGCTTATTAATATATGCACACTCAATAGATATGGAATGCGCTGCCAAGTAAAGTGGTGGAGGCAGGTGCTCTGGAGTTATTTAAGAAATACTTAGATGGGCACATGAACAGAATGGGAATGGGGGGGTATAGAAAACTGATTTAAAATAGGGATCATGAGCCTTGGGAGTCCCTGGGAAGTGTGTACATAGATGATGATATTGATGTACTTGTTTTTATCCTACAGGTGCTTTGGTCCACCTTGTTGTCTAATGAGGCGCATACACGCGATGGGTCGTGAGAGGACTGCTCTTGGATCTTTTTCGAGAGTATCCTAATGCTTCACGTTGTTAGTGTATGCTTGACCTGGACCATCTGATGGCCAACACGACAGTTCAGTGACTATCGCTGTGCTGTGCAGATACATGGATTTGGGCCTGTGTCTGTGGGAGTTTGCGCATTCTCCCCGTGCTTGCGTGGGTTTTCTCCGGGTGCTCCGGTTTCCTCCCACATGCCAAAGATGTGCTCTTAGGCTAATTGGCAAAACAAATTCTCCCTAAATTGTCTCAAATTTGGTTTTTAATCCATAGATCTATAAACATGGACAGGGATCGCGGGTAGAGGTGGGAACATCGGGGTGGCGGTGTGGGCTCGTTGGGCCGAAGGGCCTGTTTCCCGTGCTGTTGTGTTCTTTCTTTGTAATATACACATCAAAATATACCAACAATGAACTGTCACAAAATTTAAATATCAAAATTCAAAAACAAAGAACAAAGAATAAAACAGCACGGGAAACAGGCCCTTCGGCCCAATGAGCCCACGTCGCCACCCCATCTGCATCAGAGTACAGTGAATTTTGATAAAAATTACTAAGTCATCTGCTATTACTTCTGCCATTTCTTTCAGAACCCTGGAATACATTCCACCTGGTCCTGGGGACTTGTCTATCTTCAGTCCCATTAGTCTACCAACACTACCTCTGTAGTGACAATAATTGTATTAAGGACCTCATCTCCAACCATCCCTCTATCTTTAATATTTGATAAGCCATTTGTGTCCTCCTCCGTGAAGACTGACACAAAAAAGTTATTTAAAGTCTCAGCCATTTTCTTGTTATCCACCGCTAAATCCCCCTTCTTGTCCTCCAAAGGTGTAACATTCACTTTAGCCATTCTCTTATTCTTTATATATTTGTAAAAACTTTTACTATCATTTTTTATATTTAGAGCTAGTTTAGCTTCATACTCTATCTTTCTTTCTTTATTGCTTTCTGAATCATTTTTTGTTGTTTCTTAAATCTTTCCTAATCTTCTAAATCCCCACTATTTTTAGCTGTTATGTACGCGTCAGCTTTTAATTTAATACTCTCCTTTATTTCCTTCAATAACCACAGCTGGTTATCCCTTCTCTTACAGTCCTTCTTTATCATCAGAATATATTTTTGCTGAGTACCGAAAAAGATCTCCTTCCACTGTTCCTCAGCTGACCTACCAATCAATCTGCACCCCCAATCTACATTAGCCAATTCCGCCCTCACCAGACTCCCCTCTGTTCAAACAGAGGACACTGGTTTAGGACCCTACTTTCTCACCTTCCATCTGCATCAGAAATTCAACCACACTATGATCACATGTCCCAATATGATCCCTCACAAGAAGATCCCTAATTCTACCTGCTTCGTTACACAGTACCAAATCTAAGATAATTCTTTCCCTCCTAGGTTCCATTACAAGCCCTTCAAGGAAACTATTCCGACAGCATTCCAAGAGATCTTCTTCAAGCATACCGCATCCGTTTGAGTCAACCAATCAATATGCATACTAAAATCCCCCATAATTATCACTGTTCCGTTTCTGTACGCATCAATTATTTGCTTTTTTATAGCCCGCCCCACCTCAAAATTATTATTTGGGGGCCTATAGACCAGACTCACAAGCGACTTTCTCCCCTTACTGTTTCTTATCTCTACTCACAACGATTCCGATTTTGTTCCTTGGTCCCTATATCTTCTCTTACTACTACCCTGATATTTTCCTTTATTAACAGAGCTACCCCATCTCGTTTTTTCCTCCTGTCTATCTTTCCTACATGTCTGATACCCCTTATCAGAATCCTCCCCTTCACATTTTTTTCATTTGTTTCTACTTACTTGCTTGTGGCATAGATAGAAATCTTGAAATAACCTTTGAAGTCCTTTTTTTTCTTGAATGTCATATATCCCTATGTATTCTGGACCCAAACATTATTATTCTCCAGTCATGTCTCCATGACAGCTATCAGAGCATATTTATTTATTTCAATTGTGTGCTTTGAATTTGTTAACTATGATTTAGATACAGACACCAGAATTTTGTGGCAGTTCAGAATGACAGGATCTTGCTGACTTCACTGACAGTGCACCACTCCCAATGGCGAGGGCTGCATTCAATGGAACATCCTGTTGAGAATTGTAGGACTGTAAGATCCCACTGTAAATGGACTGGGGGGTGGGGGTGGGGGCGGCGTGAACCATGGCAAAACACATGGTGGGTTCTGCAGAAAATCCCACTCAATGACTTTAGTTCAGTCATTTGAATGTCTTTGTAACATCCAGTCCTGACTCTGTGCATTTTTAAGTTTTTTTTCTCGTTTTTTTACTGTATTTTGTAAATTGAGTTTGTTTCTTTATATTCCTTGTTAGTGAATAGAACTCCCATTTACCTGATGAAGGAGCAGCATTCTGAAAGCTAGGGCTTGTTCTACCGAATAAACCTGTTAGACTTTAACCTGGTGTTATGAGACTTCTTACTATGTATTTTGTAAAACATGACTGGATAGCACCTAAAGAGAAAGGAATGAATAGGGAATAATGTGTTCTTTGCAATTGATACAATTAGTTATCAGAGCATTATGAGCCAGGATGAGTTAAGACACAGATGAGGAGTTTAAGAGGTTGTGGGAAGAAAGATGTAATATTTTCAGAAAATAACTCTGCTAGAGATGAAATGCTAAAAGAAAGCCAGTTTGTGCAAAATATACTTTTCTGAACCAAAACCATTCCCACATCTTGGTCATCAAAGTTGGACGATGTGCTATACACTGGTTAGACCAGTAAGTTTATGTTTGTTGTTTGGGAAACAGAGTCTCAGAGTTTAGGTTCAGCAGAGACAGATACTTTGGGATTTTCAGTCTTTGACGGACTATGCTTACTGCTAATTTGTTCAAATGAAAGTGTTCTTTGTAATGATTTATTATCCTTCTTCCATTCTAAGAAATACTTTGTTCAATGAAAGAGGTATCTAAGTTCCCACTGTTTCTGCAAATATTTCCTGCTAATATTAAATACACTCCGTGAAACAAGTTTTTCAGGTTGGAATACTAGCGCAGCTTTCAGCAGGTTTCAAAACACTAGTTCCCACTCTCAACGCAGAACCTGTTTTCTAGTTCTATCTGTGTCGTCTGTTCCTACATGGATCACTGGATCCTTCCCGTCCCACACCAAGTTCCTCTGCAACCTGGAGTAGGTGTCCTGAACCCTGAAACTAGGCAGGCAAGGTTGAAGAAATGATATTTCCAAGTCAGGATGCTGTATGAACTGTGTGACATCACTTACAGATGGCGGTATCCCCATGTGTATGCTCTCCTTGTCCTCTAAAGTGACAAATTTGAAAGATTGAAGGAACCATTGGATTCTGGCTCGCTGCTGCTGCGAACAGTATCAATCCCTATCACTACACTGCATCCTCCTATCACTATATTCCATTTTGCTCCCCCAATTTGAATGGTCTCCTGTACCACAATGCCACAATTAGTTTGCTTATTCACGCTACAGCCCCTGCGCTCAACCAGACAGACTGAGAGAACTATGATGTATGTACCTGTGGACTAAAGGGCATATGAATATGCCCTTATAGGTGGTTGGAATACACCTATAATGGCAGCTCTTAATATACATTTATTCAGTCAGGTCTATAACTATCCAACAGCGTCCTACAGTGGAGAATGGGTGAAAGATGTAGAGAGGAGGCAAGGGGTGGAGCGCAGGGTGTCAAGGGGTGGCCGTGAGGAGTAGTTGAGAAAGCGTGGGGAGAGGTTGCCGGGCGGAGCTGAATGGGGGCGGGGCTGACGGGGAGCGGAATAATTTCCCGGAGCTGCACCTCCCATGATTGGGCAACGTCCTCAGCCAATAAGGGGACAGCATTTAACGCGCGCTGAGATTTTCCGACCTCGAGTCAACGGTAAAAGCTCGCGTGCAAGAGAGAAAGAGAGGCATGAAGTGAGGGAGAGGATTGAGGGTGTGGAGTGAGAGGTAGGAGGGGGGTGGGAGGGGGAGGGGGGGGAGGGGGTGGGGAGGGGGGAGGAGGGGGGGGAGGAGGGGGAGGAGGGGGGTGGGGAGGGGGGAGGAGGAGGGGGGTGGGGAGGGGGAGGAGGAGGGGGGGTAGGGGAGGGGGGAGGAGGAGGGGGGTGGGGAGGGAGGAGGAGGGAGGAGGAGGAGGGAGGAGGAGGGAGGAGGGGGGGAGGAGGAGGGGAGGGAGGAGGAGGAGGGGAGGGGGGGAGGGGGGAGGAGGAGGGGGGGAGGGGAGGAGTTGGGGGAGGAGGGGGGAGGGGGGGGAGGGGGGGGGAGGGGGAGGAGGGGAGGGGGAGGAGGGGAGGAGGAGAGGAGGAGGGGGGGGAGGGAGGAGGAGGGGGGAGGTGTGGTGGGAGGGGGAGGAGGGGGGGGAGGGGGGAGGAGGAGGGGGGTGGGGGGGAGGGAGGGAGGAGGAGGTGGGGAGGAGGAGGAGGGGGGGGTGGGGAGGGAGGAGGGGTGAGGAGGGGGAGGGGTGAGGAGGGGGAGGGGGGAGGAGGGGAGGGGTGAGGGGGAGGGGGAGGGGGGGGGGAGGGGGGGGAGGGAGGGGGGGGAGGAGGGGGGTGAGGGGGGGTGGAGGGAGGAATTAGGGGAGGAGAGGGAGGAGGGGGGAGGAGGAGGGGGGTGGGGAGGTGGGGAGGGGGGGGAGGAGGGTGGGAGGAGGGAGGAGGGGGGAGGAGGGGGAGGGGGGAGGAGGGGGAGGGGGGAGGAGGGGGAGGGGGGAGGAGGAGGGGGGAGGAGGAGGAGGGGGTGGGGAGGAGGAGGAGGGGGGGTGGGGGGGGAGGAGGGGAGGGGGGAGGAGGATGAGGGGGGTGGGAGAGGAGGAGTGGGGGGGGAGGGGGGAGGAGGAGGAGGAGGAGGAGGGGTGGGGAGGGGTGGAGGAGGGGGGGGGAGGAGGAGGGGGGAGGAGGGGGGGGTGGGGGAGGGGGGTGGGGGAGGGGGTGGGGAGGGGGGGAGGGGTGGGGGGGGGGGGGGAGGAGGGGGGGGAGGAGGAGGGGGGGAGGGGGAGGAGGAGGGGGGGTGGGAGGAGGGGGGTGGGGCGGGGGGGGGGGGGGGGGGAGGAGGAGGGGGGGTGGGGGGGTGGGGGGGGTGGGAGGGGGAGGAGGGGGGGGAGGAGGAGGAGGAGGAGGGGGGGTGGGGAGGAGGAGGAGGGGGAGTGGGGAGGAGGAGGAGGAGGGGGGGGGAGGAGGAGGAGGGGAGGGGGGTGGGGAGGAGGAGGAGGAGGAGGGGGGGGGTGGGAGGAGGAGGAGGAGGGGGGTGGGGAGGGGGGAGGAGGAGGGGGGTGGGGAGGGGAAGGAGGAGGAGGGGGGAGGGGGGTGGGGAGGGGGGAGGAGAGGAGGGGGGAGGAGGAGGAGGGGGTGGGGAGGGGGGAGGTGGGGAGGAGGAGGTGGGGGGGGAGGAGGAGGGGGGGAGGAGGGGGGTGGGGAGGGGGGAGGAGGAGGAGGGGGGGAGGAGGAGGGGGGGTGGGGAGGGGGGAGGGAGGAGGAGGAGGGGAGGGGGGAGGAGGAGGAGGAGGGGGGAGGAGGAGGAGGAGGAGGGGGGAGGAGGAGGAGGGGAGGGGGGAGGAGGAGGAGGGGGGGGGAGGAGGAGGGGAGGGGGGAGGGGAGGGGGGAGGAGGGGGGGGGAGGGGGAGGAGGGGGGGGGGAGGGGGGAGGAGGGGGGGGGGGGGGAGGGGAGGAGGGGGTGGGGTGGGGGGTGGGGAGTGGGGAGGAGGAGGAGGGGGGTGGGGAGGGGAGGAGGGGAGGAGGAGGAGGGGGGTGGGGAGGAGAGGGAGGAGGAGGGGGAGGAGGGGGGGGTGGGGTGGGGGGGGAGGGGGGGGTGGGGGGGGAGGGAGGAGGGGGGAGGTGGAGGAGGGGGGGGTGGGGAGGGGGAGAGGGGGAGGAGGGGGTGGGGGAGGAGGGGGGTGGTGGGGGGGGAGGGGGAGGGGGGTGGTGGGTGGGGGGAGGAGGGGGGGTGGGGAGGGGGGAGGAGGGGGGTGGTGGGGAGGGGGAGGAGGGGGGTGGTGGGGAGGGGGGGGGGGGGGAGGGGGGTTGATGGGGTGGGGGGAGGAGGGGGGTGGTGGGGGGTGGGTGGGGGAGGAGGGGGGTGGTGGGGTGGGGAGGGGGAGGAGGGGGGAGGGGGGTGGTGGGGTGGGAGGAGGGGGGGGTGGGGTGGGAGGTGGGGCGGAGGAGGGGGGTGGGAGGGGGGAGGGGGGGGGGAGGAGGGGGGTGTGGGGTGTGGGGAAGGAGGGGGGTGGGGTGGGGGGGTGGGAGGGGGGAGAGGAGGGGGTGAGGGGGGGGGTGGGGTGGGAGGAGGGGGGTGGTGTGGGGAGGGGGGGGGGAGGGGGGGGGGGGGGTGGGGAGGGGGGAGGAGGGGGGTGGGGAGGGGGGGAGGAGGAGGGGGGGGGTGGGGTGGGAGGAGGGGGGGGGAGGGTGGGTGGGGGGGAGGAGGGGGAGAGGAGGGGAGGGGAGGAGGGTGGGTGGGAGGGGGGTGGGGGGGGAGGAGGGGGGGTGGGGGGGGGGGGAGGAGGGGGGGGGGAGGGGGTGGGGGGGGGAGGGGGGGGAGTGGGGGTGGGGGGAGGAGGGGGGGGGGGGGGGGAGGAGGTGGAGGGGAGGAGGGGGGGGAGGAGGGGGAGGGGGTGGGTGGGGGTAGGAGGGGAGGAGGGGGGTAGGAGCGGGGGAGGGAGAGGAGGGGGGTAGGAGGGGGGAGGGGAGGGGAGGAGGGGGGTAGGAGGGGGGAGGGGAGGAGGGTGGTTGGGGGGGGAGGAGGAGGGTGGGGGGAAGAGGGGGGTAGGGGTAGAGGGGGGTAGGGGGGAGGGTGGGTGGGAGAAGGGGGTGGGGGGGAGGGAGAGGGGGGTACGTGGCATGGCCGAGGGTAGAGGAGGTGGGGGGGGGGGGGGAGGAGAGAGAGTGTGTGAAGTGTACGTGGGAAGAGTGGGGGTGTGGACATAGGGAGGTGATGATGGAACAGTGAGTGGAACCCAAATTGAATTGTTGGGTGGGAGGTAGAATGAGATTTAGGCAATAGATGGAACATGTTAGAAAAAGAAAATGCGTTGAACTCTCCTGTTTCACAAAATGTTTAACTTCACCATTGTGCAACAATAAATGCAGTTTTTAATTTTCAGTGCTGGATGCAAATTGCTAACAACGATATATGAATGATGTATTTTGGAAAAGAATTACAGGTATGAAATTTTCTTTGCTTTTTTTTTGATTGAATTGCGATGTGACTTCAATTATTTCTAGCTCAACTGTTGTCCACGTCTTGTTGCACATGATGATGGGCTGTCTTCATTATTAGAAATTAGTAATGGTGCTGAACATCGTGTAAGATGTGAAAAGTCTTGGCTGTAAGAGGGGTGGAGTCAGTAATTAGGGAACAGAGTTTGGCATTATATCAGTTGTTTTGATCTTCGCAAAATTTAATTGGAGTAAATTTCTGTTTCCTAGATGGATGTTAGATAATTTTGATGGAGTCAGGGGAGCTGGTGTTCAGGTTAAACTGGTGTTACTGATGTAGATGTGAAAATGAACACTAGATTTTTGGATGACATTTCAAAAAATCACTCATGATCCACTATTACTGGAAGGCGATAGATAATGGACTAGAAATCAAAGGAAAGAACCTGGTCAAATTTACAAATTTGAAAGGATCATATAAATTAATTTTGATAGGTGGATAAGGGCTTTGAAAATATATTAGATGCATAACACTTAGAGAAACGATTATGTTGGAGGAGTTTAAAAATTCACTTCTCAAAGTAGTGAAGATTTGTGGAAGTTCACAGGGTTAAGACTGAGATTTACAGCAGAAATGGCAAATGTTTATGAATTAGTTCATAAATCAATGTTTGATTTCTGACTTCTAACATCAGTTTTAGCCTGTAAGGGATAGAATCTGTAGAAGAGAGAATTCTTCAGATGGGAGATAGCAGGGTTTAAAAAGAAACCCATTAAAGTGAAAGAGAAATAAAAATTAACATTTTCACTGCAATAAAGTAGGACACAAAACTGCGGTGCTGGTGGGTTAAGAAAAGCACTGGGGAGACAGATAGAAAAACTACAGCACAAACTGCAGTTATATACTTTATCTCTCACCATTTAAAGATTGACTGGCGCCTATATCTGAAAATTTCTTTACTATTTTAATTTCTTTACTATATCCTAAGAACATAAAAAATAGGAGCAGGAGCAGGCCATCTAGCCCTTCGAGGCACTCCACTAGTCACCAACTGCCAACCAGAAAAGCACCCATTTCCTCCAACTCTATGCTTCCTGTTAGATAGCTTTTTGTCTGCTACTTTTTTTAAACAGCGGCGTAACTGTAGCTGTAATCCAATCCGCCGGCGTCTCCTATTATTTCTGCCATTTCTTTCAAAACCCTGGGATGCATTCCATCCAGTCCCAGGGACTTGTCTACTTTCAGTTCCATTAGTCTACCAAGCACTAGCTCTGTAGTAACAGTAATTGTATTAAGGATCTCATCTACCAACCCTCTTATCTTTAATATCCAGTAAGCTATTTGTGTCCTTCTCTGTGAAGACCGACACAAAAAACTTACTTAAAGTCTCAACCATTTCCCTATTTTCTCACCCCACCATCTGCATCAGAAATTCAGTCTTATTGTGATCACTCGTCCCAGGAGGATCCCTAATTCTACCTGCCTCGTTACACAGTAGCAGACCTAAGATAACTTGCTCCCTCGTAGATTCCGTTACATACTGTTCAAGGAAACTATTCCAACAGCATTCCAAGAACTCTTCCTCAAGCCCACCGCTCCGACTTGAGTCAACCAATCAATATGCACGTTAAAATATCCCATAATTATTGCTGTTGTGTTTTTGCACGCATCAGTTATTTGTTTGTTTATAGCCTGCCCCACCTCAGAGTTATTATTTGGAGGCCTAGAGTCCACATTCACCAATGATTCCACGTTTTGCTCTTTGGACCCCATATCTTCTCTTACTACTGCCTAATATTATCTTTTATTCACAAAGCTACCCCACCTCCTTTTTCTTCCTGTCTATCATAGAACATAGAACACTACAGCACAAACAGGCCCTTCGGCCCACAAGTTGCACCGATCATAGCCAAACTACCAGGCCATAGAACTATGTATAACTCCCAGTCCCATTAAATCCCATGTACTCATCCAGAAGTCTTTTGAAAGACCCTAGTGTGTTCACCTCTACCACCACTGAAGCCGATCCCCCTCACATCTCCTCTGTACCTGCTCCCCAGCATCTTAAACCTATGTCCTCTCTTAGTGACCATTTCAGCTCTGGGAAGTAGCCTATCTGTACCTCGCAACATTTTATAACCTCTATCAGGTTATCTCTCAACCTCCTTCTCTTCGGGGAGAAGAGACCTAGCTCCCTCAACCTATCTCATAAAGCATGTCTCCCAATCCAGGCAGCATCCTTGTAAATCTGATGCCTCTGGATATTCAGTTCCTAGTCTCAGTCACCCTGCAACCATGTTTCCGTAATGGCCACTAGATCACACCCATGTGTGCTGATTTGTACCATCAACTCATTCACTTTGTTTCGAATGCTTTGTGCATTCAGGTAAAGTGACTTTATGCCAATCATTATCTGGACCCGATTTGTAGAAACACTATTAACATCTCCTGTGCCTCCTACTCCTTTAATTAGTGGAATGTTCTCAATGTTAATCTGCACTCGTACCCACTCCTTTACATTAGATTTTGTAATTCTCCGTACCCCTGCACCCTCCAAGTGGTCGCAGTGTCTAACGGTACTTTTTATGTCTGCACCAAGTTAGATGCAGACACAGAAAATATGGTTAGACACTGCAACCACTGGCAGGCACAACAAAAAGTTCCCATCGGCGGCCCTGATGCACCTTTGGCAATCACGACAGCCATGGTTGCAACTTCACATTGATTTTGTAGGCCCATTCATAGGCGTCATATTCCTACTTAAGAGTGGATGCACACTCAAAATGGTGTGATCTCTGTAAAATGAAGTGCACAACTTTTTTAGCAACAGTTGAAGATTTAAGGGAAACCTTACCTGCCCATTGTATGCCAGAGGTGTGGGACAGTGTTCATCAGCGAGGAGCTCCAGCATTTAATATTGTCAAATGCACACTCTTCCTTGAATGGACTGGAGGAAGAGGTATGTACAAACTTTTAAAGCAGCTGAGGATAAAGCAGCCACATCATTCCTGTAGTTAACAAATAGCTTTGTCGTTACTCCACTTGGTGGCCACCACTCAACCCGAGATACTGCATCAATTTTTCCGGAATTTCAGAATATTGTAACCAATATCTACATAGCAAGAAGTTTTCTTGTCTCTGTTTGACAATGACATCTCATGGCATTAGGTTAAACATGAGCAAGGATACTTCCTGCTGATCACCACAAACCTCCCATGTTGAGTATTACCATCATGCTAATAACTCGAGTCAGGTTGAATTGGCTTAGGGTACCAATCAAGTGAGTGCTTTGTTTTGGATTGTGTCAAGCTTCTTGGGACTGCATTCAGTATTTCATTACACTCCCAGCTTGTGCCATGTAAATGGTAGACAGGCTTTGGAGAGTTACTTGCTGACGGATCCTTTAGTCTTTATATATCTAATCCAGTTCAGTTTCTTGTCAATGATAATTGATTGATATGGAATGATCAATATTTTTGTAAAATTTTTACTTCTTTGTATTGTAGCTGGAAAAGTTAATAGATGATGCTATTAAAAGAAGTACTTTCAAATCACTGGAAGAATTACCAGAAGAAAGTGAGGAAATTGTTTATTGCAAATGCAGCAAGCAGATGATAAACAAATTGAACAAACTTATGGAGAGGGTAAGTAATATTTTCAAAATTACTTTCAATAATGGGTAGACGTATAGAATTAAATAGATGTATTAGACGTGATTTCATTAAGCATTTTGGATTTAGTCAAAGTGAGTCATTTGGCTTTTGAAGTCCATGTTGGCACTGTCAAACAATCTTGTCAGTTCTGTTCCTAAGCCCTATTCCTATAGTTCTGAAAGTTTATTATCTTCAAGTACCCTTGAAGGGTCATACAGACTTGAAACATTGGCTGTGTTCTCTCTCCACAAATGCTGTCAGACCTGCTGAGAGTTTCCAGCACTTTTTTTTTATTTCAGATTCCAGCTTTCGCAGTAATTAACCTGAAGATGTATCTTCTGTTATTCCGAACAGTGACTTATGGCTTTCTGTAGTCTATCACTGTCCATTTTCTTTCTCGTTGCCTTCACAGCTATTGTGGCCTTAGGAATCTCAGAAACTTTGCGGCACGCAAATGATTTTAACTTCTTCAGTCCCCTCTTTGGTTCTTGGCTTTATCCCTGTTGAGACCGTCCTCATGTAACTGTCATCAGAGACTGATAGCCAAGTTCCGCACACATGAGGATGGTCTCAACAGGGATCTTGGGTTTATGTCACACTATCTGTAACCCCCACAACTTGCCTGGGTTTGCAAAACCTCAGTTACTGTACTGTCTGGAGACAATATACATCTCTTTAACCTGTGCTCAGTGCTTCTTCTACCCACATTGTTAGCCACTTTAAGACTTGAGTAGCAAGTTAGGTATAAAGATTCACATTCTAATCAGTAATTTATAAACTGTCTGCTGTTATACGAGCTGTCTTGAGACCAGAACACCTCTTTACCTGACAAAGAGGGTAACCTTGAAAGCTTGTGAGTTTACTATCAAATAAATCGGTTGGACTTAAACATGGTGTTGTCAGATTTCTTAACTGTGTTTACCCCAGTCCAATGCTAGCATCTCTACATCATGCGTACTGGGGATTCTCAGGATGCTACAGGATACAGATAGATTGGAGACTTAGGTACAGAAACGGGAAATGGAATTTAAACCGGATAAATGCGAGGTGATGCATTTTGGAAGATCAAATTTAGGTGCAAATTATACTGTAAATGGCAGAACCTTTGGGAGCATTAACATGCAGAGGGATCTGGGAGTGTAGATCCACTGTTCCCTAAAAGTGACAACGTTGGTGTCCAAGGTGATGGAGAAAGCATGTGGCATGCTTGCCTTTATTAGCTATGGTATTGATTCCAACAGTTGGGAAATCATGTTTTATCATAGATGGAGCTATGCTTACACAGAGAAATCAAGCTCAGTTGCTGTTTGGGGAACTGTAGAAAGAGAAAGTGGCTCTAAGTGATTGTAGCTATGTAAAACTTTGATTAGGATTTATTTGGAGTATTGCATGCAGTTCTGGTCACCACACTACCAGAAGGGCATAGAAGATTTGGAGAGAATGCAAAGAAAGTTCACTAGGGTGTTAAGTATAAGAAGCAGTTGAATAAACTAGGATTGCTTTTACTTAAAAGACAGAGGCTGATGGGGACCTGATAGACGTCTACAAAATTATGAGAGGCATAGACAGGCTGGATAGTCAGTGGCTTTGTAACCTTGATAGAAGTGTCAGTTACAAAAGGGGGCACAGTCTGAGGTGAGAGGGGAAAAGTTTAAGGGAAATGTGAGGGGAATGTTGCTCATGCAGAGAATGGTGGATGCCTGGAACATGCTGCCAGAGAAGGTGCAGGCACATAAGCAACATTTAAGAGGCATCTGAATGGGTGCGTGAATAGGGAAGGAATGGAGGGAAACGGTTGGAGTAAAGGCAGGAGGTTTTTTTAAGTTTAGAGCATCATGATTGGTGTGGGCTTGAAGGGCCTGTTCCTATGCAGTATTTCTTTGTTCAAGATCTTTATCTTCAATCTGTAATTTCTCCTCTTATCTTAACCTTTGTTACCTAGTTACTACACAATCAAGAAAAATCCCAGGATATGCTTCCTTTAACACCTCAGTAGTTTAATTTTCCACTGGTTTTTCAACCATAGTAAGCGTCACTCCAGTTTATGATCCATCTATATCATTACCCAGGATAAAGTATGTTTCTGGACAAGATAATTTCTCTATTACACCTACCCACCACTTTTCACTGGGCTCTCCAACCTCCCTTTATATACAAAACATGACTCTTTTCTGCATTTTTTCCACTCTCAAGGGTTTCTTTTTAACACTGTGTTTAACTATCTTTACTATCTCCAACAAGATCTCCTTTGTCCACTGGAGGACTTCTATTTTCTTCACAGGCTAACACTGATGTCAGAAACCATCTGCCGTTTCTGCTGTTGTAACTTTCTGCTATTCCACATGAATTCTCACTACTTTGGGAAGTGAATTTTTAAACTCCAAAGTAACCACCTCCATAAGAGTGTCATATGTCTGGCCTGTTTTCAAGTGCCTTGTCCACCATTCAAAGTTAATTTGTTTGGTCCTTTCAAACTATATGTACCTTTGACAAAGATCCTTTCATAGAATTTTAAATCCTATGGCCCTTAGTAATTGACTCTTCCATCCTGGGAAAAAGCTTCTGACTATTCACTCTGTCCATGCCTCCCATAATCTTATAGATTTATATCAACTCTCTCTTCAACCTCCGTCGCTCCAGGAGAACAAACCAAGTTTGTCCAATCTCTCCTCATAGCTACTGCCCTCCATGGCAGGTAACATACTGTTAAACCTTTTCTGTACCCTCTCCAAAGTCTCCACATCCTTCTGATAGTGTGGCGACCAGAATTGAACACTATATTCTAAGTGCGACCTAACTAATGTTCTATAAAGCTGCAACATGACTTGCCAATTTTTAAACTATCCACATCAATAAACTATCCACATCAATACAAAGAACAGCACAGGAACAGGCCCTTCGACCCTCCAAACCTGCATTGACCCGATTTAACTAAAACTCCCTATTCTTCCAGGAACCATATCCCTCTAGTCCCATCATATTCATGTACTTGTCAACATGCCCCTTAAAGTCACTATCTGCTTCCACTACCTCCCCCAGTAATGAGTTCCAGGCACCTACTACTTTGTGTGTATAAAAAAAAACAAAAAAAATCTGCCTCGTACATCTCATTTAAAGCTTGTCTCTTGTACCTTAAACTTATGGCCTCCAGTAGTTGACTCTTGCACCTGGGAAAAAGCTTCTGACTATCCTTTCTATCCATGGCTCTCAATCTTGTAGACTCCCATCAAGTCTCCCCTCAACCTCCATTATCACTCCATTAAGAACAAACCAAGATTCTTCAACCTCCCCTCAGAACTAATGCCCTCCATACCAGGCAACATCCTGGTAAATCTTTTCTGTATCCTCTCCAAAACCTCCCCATATCCTCTGGTATGGTAATCAGAATTAAACGCTAATTTCCAAGTGCAGCCTAACTAAGGTTCTATGAAGCTGCAGCAAGACTTGCCAATTTTTAAACTCAGTGCCCCAGCTGATGAAGATGAAGTCTTGTGCTTTTTTGACTACTTTTGACTGCCTTCATTAATTGAGGGATTGAGTGTCTTCATTAATTGAGGGATTGACTTTCGAAGTCAGGAGGTAATGCTGCAACTTTATAAGACTCTTGTCAGACCCCACTTGGAGTACTATGCGCAGTTCTGGTCGCCTACCTAGAACATAGAACATTACAGCGCAGAACAGGCCCTTCGGCCTTTGATGTTGCGCCGACCAATTAGGAAAAAGCAATGACCCTCTAACCTAAACCATTCCCTTTTCGTCCATAAAGTTATCTACTAACCTCAAACGCCACCAAACTTGGCGCATCTACAACTGACGCGGGCAGGGCATTCCATACCCTTACCACCCTCTGGGTAAAGAACCTACCTCTGACATCTGTCCTATAACTACCAACCCTTAATTTAAAGCTATGTCCCCTCGTGCTAGCTTTCTCCATCCTAGGAAAAAGGCTATCACTGTCCACCCTATCAAACCCTCTAATCATCTTATATGCTTCAATAAGATCCCCTCTTAGCCGCCTCCTTTCTAACGAAAACAACCTCAAATCCTTCAACCTCTCTTCATAGGACCTGCCCCCCATACCAGGCAACATCCTGGTAAACCTCCTCTGTACCCTCTCCAATGCCTCCACATCTTTCTTATAATGTGGGGCCCAGAACTGCACACAATACTCCAAGTGCGGCCGCACTAGAGTTTTGTACAGTTGCAACATGACGTTGCGGCTCCGAAATTCAATCCCCCTACCAATAAAAGCTAAGACTCCATATGCCTTCTTAACAACCTTATCGACTTGACTGCCTACTTTCAGGGATCTATGCACATACACACCAAGATCCCTCTGTTCATCAACACTACTAAGAATCCTACCATTAGCCCTATACTCTACACACTTGTTATTCCTGCCAAAGTGCATTACCTCACACTTTTCCACATTAAACTCCATTTGCCACCTCTCGGCCCAGCTCTGCAACTTGTCCAAGTCTCTCTGCAAACTATAACACCCCTCTTCACTATCTACCACTCCTCTGACTTTGGTGTCATCCGCAAATTTACTAATCCATCCTTCAATACCCTCATCCAGATCATTTATAAAAATTACAAAGAGCAGGGGCCCCAAAACAGATCCCTGAGGTACACCACTTGTAACCAAACTCCATGATGAATCGGCTGTCATCAGTGGTGGTGGAGGCTAACTTGCTGGCATGTTTTAAAAGACTTCTGGATGAATGTGTGGTATTAAATGGGATTGGGAGTTACAGATAATTCTGTGGCCTAGTCGGTATGGGAATGATTGGCTGAAGGGTCTGTTTGTGCTGTAGTGTTCTAAGTTCTGTGTTCTCCACCTGCATCGCTACTTTATGACCTGTGTATCTTCACATCCAGATCTCTTTGCCTATCAATACTCTTAAGGATTCTTCCATTTACTGTGTATTTCCTTTCTGTATTAGACCTTCCAAAATCATTACCTCACATTTGTTACCCTTCAAATATGTTACCCTCCAATACCATGAGCTTTAATTTTGCTCATTAACCTGTTGCGTAGGACCTTGTCAAAAACCTTGTGAAAGTCCAGACACAAAACATCCAGTAGTTCACCCGTGTCCATTTAGTTGATCAAATCCTCAAAAAATTCCAGAAGATTTGTCGAGCATCATTTCCCTTTAGTGAATGCTTGGACTGATCCTGTTACCACTTCCCAAAAGCTCAGTTATTGCATCCTTAGTAATTGACTCCAACGTTTTCCCTGTCATATCCCCATACTTTGACAATTGGTTCTTTCTGGGGTAGGTGAGATCTCTACAAAAGAGATGGTCTGCACCTGAACCAGAGTGGTACCAATATCTTGGAGGAAAATTTGCCAGTGCCATTCGGGGGGTGTTTAAACTGATTCAGAGGGGGGATGGGAACCTGAATTGTAACTACAATGTATAGGAGAATGAGAATAGGGAGGTCATGGATAAGGTTCCTAGGTTGCAAGTGTATTGGCAGGTGGGAGGGTGGTTTGAAGTGTGTGTACTTTAACGTGAGAAACATATGCAATAAGATGGTTGAACTTGCAGCCTGGATTGGTGCCTGGACTTCGATGTTGTGGCCATTTCAGAGACATGGATAGAGCAGGGACAGGTTCCGAGGTTCAGATGTTTCAGTCAGAGCAGAGAAGGTGGTAGAAGAGGGGGAGGCATGGCATTGTTAGTCAAGGACAGTATTATGGTGGCAGAAAGGACGTTTGATGTAGACTTGTCTATTGAGGTAGAATGTGCTGAGATTAGAAACAGGAAAAGAGAGGTCACCCTGCTGGGAGTTTTTTATAGGCCTCCAAAAAGTTTCAGAGGTATAGAGGAAAGGATTGCAAAGATGATTCTGAATAGGAGCGAAAGTAACAGGGGTAGTTATTATGGGAGACTTTAACTTTACAAATATCGATTGGAAAAGTTATAGTTCAAGCACATTAGAGGGGTCAGTTTTTGTCCAGTGTGTGTAGAAAGGTTTCCTGACACAGTATGTAGATAGGCCAACAATAGGTGAGGCCACATTGGATTTGGTATTAGGTATGGAACCAGACCAGGTGTTAGACTTGGAGGTAGGTGAACACTTTGGTGATAGTGAACACAATTCGGTTATGTTTACCTTAGTGATGGAAAGGGAAAGGCATATATCAAAGGGCAGAAGTTATAGCAGGGGGAAAGGTAACTATGAAGCTATTAGGCGAGATTTAGGATACATAGGTTGGAGAAGAAAATTGCAGGGGCTGGGAACAACTGAAATGTGGAGCTTGTTCAAGGAGCAGCTACTGCAAGTCCTTGATAAATATGTACCTGTGAGGCAGGGAGGAAGTGGTTGAGTGAGGGAACCGTGATGTGCTAAGTATGTTGAATCTCTGGTGAAGAGAAAGAAGGAGGCTTATGTAAAGATGAGATGTGAAGGCTCAGTTAGGGCACTGGAGAGTTACCAATTATCCAGGAAGGAGCTAAAGAGAGAGTTAAGAAGAGCTAGAAGAGGACATGAGAAGACTGGTGGGTAAGATCAAGGAGAACCAGAAAGTTTTTTATAGGTATGTCAGGAATAAAATATTGGTTAGGGCAAGATTAGGGCCAGTCAGAGACAGTAGTGGGAAGTTGTGCGTAGAGCCTGAAGAGACAGGAGAGGCACTAAATGAATATATTTTGTCAGTATTCACTTTGAAAATATCAGTGTAGTCAAGGAGAATACTGAGATACAAGCTTTTCGACTAGATGGGATTGAGGTACATAAGGAGGAGGTGTTAGCAATTCTTGAGTATGAAAATAGATAAGTCCCCTTGGCCCGATGGGATTTACCGTAGGATTCTCTGGGGAAACTAGGGAGGAGATGCAGAGCCTTTGGCTTTGATCTTCACATTATCATTGGCTACAGATGTAGTGCTGGAAGACTAGAGGATAGCAAATGTTGTCCCCTTGTTCAAGAAGGAGAGTAGAACCACCCTGGGAGTTATAGACTGGTGAGCCTTACTTCTGTTGTGAGCAAAGTTTTGGAAAGAATGATAAGAGAGAGGATTTATAATCATCTACAGAGAAATAAATTGATTAGGGATAGTCAACATGGTTTTGTGAAGGGTAGGTCGTGCCTCACAAACCTTATTGAGTTCTTTGAAAAGGTGACCAAAGAGGTGGATAAGGGTAAAACAGTTGACGTGGTCCAAAGCATTTGGTAGGTTCCTGCAGAAAATGCAGATGTGTGGGATTGAGGGTGATTTAGCAGTTGGATCAGGAATTGGCTAGCTGATAGAAGACAGAAGGTTGATGGGAAATATTCAACCTGGAGTTCAGTTACAAGTGGTGTGCCTCAGGGATCTGTTTTGGGGCCACTGCTGTTTGTCATTTTTATAAATGATCTAGATGAGTGTGTAGAAGGATGGGTTAGTAAATTTGTGACGACACCAAAGTTGGAGGAGTTGTAGACAGTGAGGATGGATGTTACGGTTTGCAGAGGGACATAGATAAGCTGCAGAGCTGGACTGAGAGGTGAAGTTTAATGTGGAAAAGCGTGATTCACTTTGGAAAGAGTAACATGAGTACAGAATATAGGGCTAATGGAAGGACTCTTGGTAGTGTGGATGGGCAGAGAGATCTCGGTGTGCATGTGCACAGATCTCTGAAAGTTGGCGTGCAGGTTGATAAGGTCGTTAAGAAGGCATACGGTGTGTTAGCTTTTATTGGTAGAGGGATTGAATTTTGGAGATGTGAGATCATGTAATTGTACAAAACTCTGGTGCGGCTGCACTTGGAGTATTGCGTAGTTCTGGTTGGTGCATTATAAGAAAAATGTGGAGGCATTGGATGTTGCCTGGTATGGTGGGAAAGTCTTACGAGGAAAGGCTGAGGGACTTGAGGTTATTTTCGTTAGAGAGAAGGTTAAGAGGTGACCTAATTGAGGCATACAAGAAAATCCAAGGGTTAGATCGGATAGACAGTGAGAGCCTTTTTTCCTCAGATGGTGATGGCTAACGTGAGGGGACATAGCTTTAAATTGAGGGGTAGGAATTATAGGACCGATGTCAGAGGTAGGCTCTTTACTCAGAGGATAGTAAGGGCATGGAATGCCCTGTCTGCAGCATTTGTGGACTCACCAACTTTAAGGGCATTCAAATAGTCAATGGGTAGGCATATGGATAACATTGGATTAGTTTAGGTTAGAGGATCATTAGATTGGTTCCACTGGTCGGCTGAAGGGCCTGTACTGCGCCGTAATGTTCTATGTTCTATCACCAGTACCAGGCTAACTGTTCTATAATTCCAGGTTTTCTCTCTCCTTTCATAAAAAGCGAGGTTATTTGTAGTATATATAAATGACTTGGAAGAGCGACTAAGTGGAGTGATCAGCAGGTTTGCAGACGATACAAAGATTGCTGAACTTGTGGATAGTGAGGAGCATTGTCAGGCGATGCAGCAGGACATAGATATGCTGGCAGCTTGGGCAGATGGCAGATGGAATTCAATCCTGATAAATGTGAGGTGATGCATTTTGGGAGAAAGAATGTAAGGGGGAGGTATATGATAAAGGGTAGACCTATTAAGAATATTGAAACGCAGAGGGACTTGGGGGTGCAGGTGAACAAGTCTCTGAAGGTGGCAGAGCAAGTGGGAAAGGTTGTGAAGAAAGCATATAGTATGCTAGCCTTTATAGGAAGGGGTATAGCGTACAAGAGCTGGCCTTTAATGTTGCAGTTGTATAAAATGTTGGTTACTGCGTCCAGTTCTGGTCACCTTATTACTGGAAGGACGTGAAGACTCTGGAGAGGGTGCAGAGGAGGTTTACCAGGATGCTGCCTGGTATGGAAGGTCTGAGTTACGAGGAGAGGCTAGGCAAATTGGGACTGTTTTCCTTAGAAAGACGTAGACTTAGAGGAGATCTAATAAAGGTGTACAAGATTATGAAGGGTATAGATAGAGCAAACAGGGTTAAGCTTTTTCCTAGGATGGACTCAAATAGCACGAGGGGTCACGGGCTTAGGGTGAGGGGAGTAAGGTATAATTTGGATGCTAGAGGGAGTTTTTTCACACAGAGGATGGTGGGGGGTATGGAATGCGCTGCCAAGTGAAGTAGTGGAGGCAGGTACTCTGGAGTCATTTAAGAAACACTTAGATGGGCACATGAACAGAATGGGAATGGAGGGGTATAGAAAACTGATTTAAAATAGGGATCATGAGCCTTGGGAGTCCATGGGAAGTGTGTAAATTGATGTACTTGTTTTTATCCTACAGGTACTTTGGTCCACCTTGTTGTCTAATAACGGGCATGCACGAGATGGGTCGTGAGAGCGCTGCTCTTGGATTTTTTTCGAGAGTATCCTCATGCTTCACGTTGTTGGTGTACGCTTGACCTGGACCATTTGATGGGCAACACGACAGCTCAGTGACTATTGCTGTGCTATGCAGATACATGGATTTGGGCCTGTGTCTGTGGGAGTTTGCGCATTCTCCCCGTGCTTGCGTGGGTTTTCTCCGGGTGCTCCGGTTTCCTCCCACATCCCAAAGATGTGCTCTTAGGCTAATTGGCAAAGAAATTTTCCCTAAATTGTCTCAAATTTGGTTTTTAATCCATAGATCTATAAACATAGACAGGGATCACGGGTAGAGGTGGGAACATTGAGGTGGCGGCGCGGGCAAAGAGCCTGTTTCCTGTGCTGTTTTGTTCTTTGTTCTTATATTAACTATTCTACAATCCATTGGTATTTTTCGAGTGTTTATAGAATGCTGGAAAATGATCACCAATGCATCCATTATTTCTAAGTACATTTTCTTCACTACTCTGGGATGCAGATCACCAGATCCTTGTTAACAGGCTTTAATCCCAGCAATTTCCTCAATACAATTTCCTGACTAATAAGGATTTGTTTTAGTTCCTCCTTCATGCTACACCTTCTGGCCTCTAATATTTCTGCAAGGTTATTTATGTCCTCCTTAGTGAAGACAGATCCAAAGTATTTGTTCAGCTGATCTGCCATCTCTTTGCTGCCCTCATTATGGAAATTGAGGAAATGACTAGGTTAAGGGAAAAACAAGAGTTGACTGAAAGTAAATCAGCTCAAGTAGCGGAATGAAGGGCTGTAATATAGAAGCATTAAAGATATTTAGACATAGGAGCGTTAACATCTATGATGGATTACGGGGTAGTACGTGGTTGTGAGGGACCATGCAGCAGGCAAGATTATGTGACAATTGGTTGGCAGCTGATCCAGCATGGTCCTGATGTGGAGATATATTACCTCAATGTTGTTGTGTCAAAATCCCAGAAACTTCTACTTAACAAAGAACCACCACACAGACTGCAGTGGGGTTAGTGTGATGGTTTACTTGTAGGAAGTGCATCTGGGAGTAAGTTAATGGAAATAGGGAGATGGTGGATGAATTGATCTTCACTATAGAGGACATAGGTACCATCCCATGCAAAGATTGGAGAGGGCATTTGAAGTTTGTGGTATTCTGCTTTGTTTGACTAGCTGGTAGAGGTCATTTGTATGTTTTGCAAGATGCTTTGAAGGAGCCTTGGTGAATTGCACTGCATACTCTAAGTAAAGAGAGTGAATATTTCAGTTGGATTGATTTCTGATCATAGGAGCTGCTGTCGAGTTTCTGGGGATGCACTCATCCAGGCTACTGGAGAATGTTGCTTCACGTTCTTGTCTTGCACCTTGTAGATGGTAGACCAGCTCTGGGGAGGCAGAAGGCAAGTAACTAGCTACATACTTTCCAGCTTCTTCTAGCCACAATATTTGTATGAGTGGTCCTGTTCAGTTTCTTGTCAAAGGCAACCCCCAAGATGTTGACGATGGTGCTCTCAGCAGTGGTATTCTTGAAGAACGTAAGATGGACATGTATGAATCTTTCTCTTGTAGTAGTCATATTTGTGCTGCAAGAATGTTATTTGTCACTAATCAGACCAAGTCCTGCTTAATGTGGGCATGGATTGCTTCAGTATCTGAGGAGTTGTGAATAATACTCAACTTTGTGCAAACATCAGTGAATGTCGCCACTTCTGATCTTATGTTGGAGGGAAGATAAAGAAGCTGAAGGTTGTTAAGCATCAGACAACTCCTGCGTAGGATATACTATGATAATTAACTTATTTTTTTGGGAAAGAGTGGCTGCGTATGTGCTGGTTAAATTGTCATTCATTTTTATTTGTCATGTCTCTCACTGGTTTTCAACTGCTCTCCTTGGGATCTTTGTCTGTTCCATTGCTTAATTATAGAATCAGAATCCTTATGGTGCAGAAGGAAACCATTTTGACTATCGAGCCTCCACGAACAACAATCCCACGCAGGCCCTATCCCAATAACCCCATAAATAGTTATCCTGCTAGCCCTCTGACTGTAAAGAGCAATTTGGCATAGCCAGTCAACCTAATCTTCACATCTTTGGACCATGGGAGGAAATTGGAGTCCATGTTGATATGCTATCTCATATTTTTTGTATGTTTGTCATCATGTAGAAATCATTCTTGTTCCCTGCCACAGAATTAACTGTTTTTGTGTTTTTCAGGAATTAAATAAAAAGGAAGTTAGGAACTCGGCTTTGTTATTAAATTCCTTACATAAGTATGGGAAAAATATGACCATACAAGGAGAAGATGGTTTGGCAACAATGATAAAGCAAGGGATTGTTCGGAAGATAAGTATTGCATGATTTATGTTTGCTTTTCTAATAACAATGGAGAAGTTGTTACTTATTTACTTCAGGATGCAGCAAATGTTTTAATTGAAGTAATCGACAACTTTTGTTCATTAGAAATGTAGTTGATGAAAGATTTTAATTTTTAATCTTTTATTGTTTTAATGAAGTTATTTGTATTGGGATATTGAGGTTTTTAACAAGTTATCACTGTTAATGGTCAAATGATCTTTTACATTGAGTTTAATGAAGATTTGGAGAAATTTTATTAGGATAATATATGGAGGATGTATGGAGGTCATATGTGGAAAAGTTAAACAGGTTGAGACTTTACTCATTGGAATTTAGAAGAATGAGAGGTGTGCTCATTGAAACATATAGGATTCATAAGGTGCTTGACAGATCCCTCATGGACGATTTGAGGACCAGAAGGCAAAGTCTCAGAATAAAGGTGCAACAATTTAAGACTGAGATGAGAAGGAATTCATTCACATAGACAGTCGTGAATTTGGAACTCCTCGCCACAGAGTCATTGAATTCGATCTTATCATTTTCATTTGAAGTGCTTGTTGGACTTGAAACTGGGAGTATTTCAGATCTGACATTTAAGTCCGTTCTGAGGTGCCCCTCCCATATGCATTCTGCCAGCAAAAATATCAGTGATTCTGAATCGTGCTGCAGAAACTTGTGGCTGGGGCTTCCATAGAACAATACAGCACAAACAGGCCCTTCGGCCCACGAGTTGCGCCAATCACATCTACCAATCCACAGACCTATCTATAACCGCCTATCCTATTCGTTTCCATATACTCATCCAGAAGTCTCTTAAAAGACCCCAGTGAGTTTGCCTCAACAACCTCCGACGGCAGTCGATTCCATTCACTCACCACCCTCTGAGTGAAAAACCTATCCCTGACATCTCCTTTGTATTTGCTTCCCTGCACCTTAAATCTGTCTCCTCTCGTAGTGACCATTTCAGCTCGGGGAAATAGTCTCTGAGAGTCCACCCTATCTATCCCTCTCACCATTTTATAAACCTTTATCAGGTCGCCCTTCAACCTACGTCGCTCCAGTGAGAAGAGTCCCAGCTCCCTCAACCTATCTTCATAAGGCCTGCCTCCCAATCCAGGCAGCATCCTTGTAAATCTCCTCTGAACTCTCTCAATAGCCTCTACATCCTTCCTATAATGAGGCTTAACACACCTGAAACCCTGGAAGCTCCAATCGGAGCCTCCAACTGTGCATGCGCAAAAAAAAATGTCTGCTTCCCTGCCATATCCCTCCTGGACTGGATAATGACTTCTCCTGGCCCCTGTGGACATTGCCCCACTCCCCAACATTACTGACCTCCCCGCTAATTGCGAGTTGATACTCCGCAGGAATCATGCCATCATTTCTTTCATGGCTTCTTCTGCCCCACAGCTGAAGACCATAACACCTGAGAGAGGGTGAAGGCAGGGGGCGGTGAGCCAGACCTCTTGAGTCTTCACTCCTTTGAAGAGCATGGAAGGGCAGATGTGGGTTGTCAGCAACAGCATGGTCGGGCTGGAGTCAAGAAGTGAATATCTGTCAATCCTCCAGTCAATTTAAGACAACTTCTAGGGTGTTTTAGGTGCCAGGAGCAAGATTTAAAGGAGATGTATGAGGCATGTTTATTTACATGGACAGTGGTGGATGCCTGGAATACACTGCCAGGGGAGGTCGTAGAGGCAGATATGAGAGTGTCTTTACAGTTATGTGAATGGGATGGGAATGGAGACATTTGGTCCCCAGAAGGGTAGGGGGTTACAATTCAGATGAGCAGCCTGGCCCTGCGAAGGGCTTGTTCCTGCGATGTCATGTTTTTTGCTTTGTTCTATGTTCAGTGGAGAAGTGTGAATCAAGTTCTTTTGCATCCAGATTCCTCTCCCTCCCTTACGCTTAACCTTGTGTCCTGTATTGCAGGAAGAGATCTGGATGTCGCAAGGCCTTCTGGCATTGTGCCCCGCACCTCCCCACTGTCACTTCCACCCATCTTGCTCCAGATAGCTCAGATGAGTTCTTGCAGGATGTGAGTGAAGGACCTCTGAGAATGGCACCATTTTGACATCAGCTTCTATCTTGCAGTTCACTATCCTAGATACTGACATATCAGTGGATTCACTTAGTGATGAGACTTTTGGGGTCACTCTCTGGGTGAGCATGACACGTATGTGAGGGTCTGCTGGAGGTGAGGACTCAGCTGGTCCCAGGCTATGTGCTGGGCCTCTGAGATCACTTCTCCCTCAGCTGCTGGAGATGCAGCAACAGCGCCAGAGAACATAGGAAGGGCCAAGTGGACCGACTGTAAAACTATTGGGAGCAGTCCCAAAGCTTTCAGTTGGACCAGCTATTCCCCATCTTGTGTGGTTCCCAGGCCAGCAGTGCAAGGGTGGTGTCCATGGTAGAAAGCCTGGGGCAGGGAATCCTCACCAAGAGTAGCAGACTCGAAGCAATGGCTGAACCACAGTGGGCCACAGCTGAGAAACTCAACGGGATTCTCAAGGTTCTGCAGCCCATGACTAAGAAGCTCGAGAGCTTGTTGGAGACTTAGCAGATCAGTGCTGACATACAGTGGTCTATGGCTGCATCCCTTGAGAATGTGGCCCATTCATAGAGGGTCATGGCTGAGGGGCTGCTAAGCTTGCAGGAGACTCAGTGGGACAGCGTTGAGACACAGCGGGCTATGGCAGCAGCACTTGAGAATGTGGTTCAGTTGCAGAGGACCATGCCTGACGAGCTGCAGAGCGTGGCCCATCTCAGAAGGCACTTGCTGCGGCCATTGACAGATGCCCCTGACTCAGGGCTCAACAACCATGGGTAGGATGCAGCTGGAAACTGGAAGTAGGCCGTGGAGAGATCTGGGAAGGTTTTTGTTTTGCCCAATAAATTTGAACGGTGAGGAAACCCGAGACACTACATTTGAGTGTCTCCCATCCTCCCTCCTCCTCTAAATTTAAAAAAAAGGCTTGGTGTGAGAGCAGGTAAGCTTTTCTTTTTTCCTTCTTTTTCTAACTCACCTTTTTGGGAGTTTGGATGGAGAGGATGGCATTTACAACAGTTCGCTGCTCCTTTTGCAGGATGTGGGAGGCAAGGGTCACCATTACCTCTGGAGGTGCACTCAGCTGCAGCTCCTCAAAGACTGACTTAGGGAATTAGAGCTGGAACCGGATGAACTTTGGATCATTCGGGAGGCAGAGGGGATGATAGATAACAGTTATCGGGAAGTGGTAACACCTAAAAATGAAGCTAGCTGGGTGACAGTCAGGAGAGAGGAGGGAGGAAGCAGTCAGTGCAGAGATCCCCTATGGTTGCTTCACTACAAAATAAGTGTGCTGTTTTGGAAACTGTGGGGAAGGATGACCTTCCAGCAGTAAGCCATGGTGATCAGGTCTCTGGCACGGAGTCAAGCTCTGTGGTTCAGAAGGAAAAGGGGAAAAAATTGGAAAGCAATAGTAGTGGGGGACTCGATTGTTAGAGGCACAGACAGGCGGTTCTGTGGGCGCAAATGAGACTCTAGGATGATAGTCTGCCTCCCTGGTGCCAGGGTCCTGAATGTTTCAAAGCAGGTAGAAAGTATCCTGAAGAGAGTAATCAGACAGACGTCATTGTCTGCATTGGTACAAATGATGTAGGCAGAAAGAGCAGGGAGGTCCTGCAAGAACAATTTAGGGAGTTAGGTAGAAGGCTAAAAAACAGGACCTCTAGGGTAGTAACCTCTGGATTGCTACCTTGTGCTAGTGAGGCTAGGAACAGGAAGATAATGCAGCTGAACAGGTGGCTCAAGAACTGGTGCAGGTGTGAGGATTTCAGGTTCGTGGATAACTGGAAAATTTTCCAGAGAGGATGGGACCTGTGCAAGAAGAGTGGGTTACACTTGAACTGGAGGAGCACCAATATCCTGGCTGGGAGATTTGCCAGTATGGTTCAGGTCGGTTTAAACTAATGTGGCAAGGAGGTGGGAATCAGAACAGTCAGCAAGTGTAGAGACTGGAGACAAGCATGGGGCCAAGACAAGGCTACCTAAGAGGAAGAGCAGTCTGGGGGAAGGATGAATACAGTGGGCCTGGAGGTCTGGAGTGCATCTGCTTAAATGCAAGAAGCGCAATGGGCAAAACAGATGAACTTAGAGCCTTAATACATGCATGGAACTTGGATGTGGTTGCAGTGACAGAGACTTGGTTTAAAAAAATGACAGGACTGGCAGCTGAATATTTTGGGGTATAAGTATTTTAGGCAGAACAGGAGGGGCTAGAAGAGTTGGGGGAGTAGCAATACTGGTTAGGGAGCATATTGCAGCGGTATAGAACAATACAGCACAAACAGGCCCTTTGGCCCACGAGTTGCGCCGATCACATCTATATCTACCAATCCACAGACCTATCCCCCTATCCCATTCGTTTCCATATACTCATCCAGAAGTTTTTTAAAAGACCCCAGCGAGTTTGCCTCAACCACCTCTGACGGCAGCCTATTCCATTCACTCACCACCCTCTGAGTGAAAAACTTACCCCTAACATCCCTTCTGTATTTGCTTCTCTGCACCTTAAGTCTGTCTCCTCTCATAGTGACCATTTCAGCTCGGGGAAATAGTCTCTGAGAGTCCACCCTATCTATTCCTCTCAACATTTTATACACCTCTATCAGGTCGCCTCTCAACCTACGTCTCTCCAGTGAGAAGAGTCCCAGCTCCCTCAACCTATCTTCATAAGGCCTGCCTCCCAATCCAGGCAGCATCCTTGTAAATCTCTGCACTCTCTCAATAGCCTCTACATCCTTCCTATAGTGAGGTGACCAGAACTGCACACAATACTCCAAGTGGGGTCTGACAAGGGTCTTGTAGAGCTGCATCATTACCTCCTGACTCCTAAACTCAATTCCTCGATTAATGAAAGCCAGTACACCATACGCCTTCTTGACCACTTCCTCCACCTGCGAGGCCCATTTAAGAGTCCTATGGACCCAGACCCCGAGATCCTTCTGTTCTACAACACAGCTAAGACTCCTACCCCTTATATTGTACTCCTTCATCCCATTATCCCTGCCAAAATGGACCACTACACATTTATCCACGTTGAAGTCCATCTGCCACTTCTCCGCCCAGTCTTGCATCCTGTCTATGTCCAGCTGCAACTTTTGACATCCCACCAGACCATCCACAACACCACCGACCTTTGTATCGTCAGCGAACTTACTAACCCATCCAGGTCATTTATGAAAATGACAAACAGCAGGGGTCCCAGAACAGATCCCTGGGGCACGCCACTGTTACCGACCTCCATGCAGAACAAGACCCATCCATAACCACTCTCTGCCTCCTGCCGGCAAGCCAGTTCTGGATCCATGAGGCCAAAGCCCCTTGGATCCCATGCCCTCTCACCTTCTCCAGAAGCCTTGCATGGGGGACCTTATCAAACGCCTTACTAAAGTCCATGTACACTACGTTCACCACTCTTCCTTCGTCAATGTGTTCAGTCATGTTTTCGAAGAACTCAACAAGGCTTGTAAGGCATGACATATAATGAGACACTGAGTAGAGCTCAGAAACAGGAAGGGCACAGTCCCTTTGCTGGGGGTATACTACAGGCCTCCCAATAGCCTACGGGAAGTTGAAGAATGGATATGTAAGGAGATTCTGGACAGGTGTAGAAAAAATAAGAGTTGCTATAGTGAGAATCATATAGACTGGAAATCCCTTAGAGTTAGGAGGAGTTTGTAAAATATGTCCAGGAAGATTCTTTGGAACAATATATTGATAATCCTACTAGAGAGGGAACTATACTGGACCTAGTACTGGGAAATGAGCCTAGTCAGGCTGTCAAAAAGTTTCAGTGGGGGAATGTGTGGCATTCAGTAACCACAATTATGTAAACTTTCGGATAGTCATGGAAAAGGATGAGTGGAGTCTTATGGGTAAGGTGCTGAATTGGGAGAAGGCTAACTACAGCTCGATTAGGCAGGATTTGGTGGCTGTTGATTGGGAGAGGATGTTTGAGGATAAATCCACATTTGGCATGTGGGAGTCTTTTAAGGAGCAGTTGATAGAAGTGCAAGACGGGCATCGGCTGTAAAAAGGAAAGACAGGAAAGGTAGGTTTTAAGAGCCATGGATAACCAGAGAAATTGAGACTAATCAAAAAGGATAAAAGAGCATACGTAAGACCCAGTTAAAACAGAGGAAGCACTGAAGGAATAGAGAAAGTAGAAAAGAACTCAAACAGGGAGTTAGAAGAGTAAAAAGGAGCTCCAAGATGTGCTTGGCAGACAGGATTAAGAAGAATCTCAAGACATTCTGTGTATACGTTACAAACAAGAGGGTTGTCAGAAAAAGAGTTGGGCCTCTTAAGGATAAAGGAGGGGAATTATGCTTAGGACCCAAGGAAATAGGTGAGATCCTAAATGAACACTTTGCATCAGTAATCACAAAGGAGAGAGACAGGTTGCTTGGTAGTGGCTCAGAGGGATGAGTAGACCTGTTAGAACAAATCACAATTGCAAGGGGAAAAGTGTTAAATGTTTTAGGAAGCATTAAGATAGCTAAATCCTCAGGGCCAGATGCATCTGCCCTAGATTACTGAGGGAGATGAGATGAAATTGCTGGGCCTCTAACAAATCTTTGTCTCTTCACTGGACACGGATGAGGTCCCAGAGGATTGGAGGATAGCAAATGCAGTCCTATTTATTTAAGAAGGTTGGCAAGGATAACCTGGGTAATTATAGGCCAGTGACCTTGATGTTCTTGGTAGGGAAATTGTTGGAGAAGATCCTTAGAGATGGGATGTATATGCATTTAGAACAAAATAGTCTCATTAGCGATAGACAACATGGTTTTGTATGAGTCATGCTCATAAATTTGGTTGAGTTTTTTGAGGTGGTGACAAAAATGATTGAGGGAGGGGCTGTGGATGTTGTCCACATGGACCTTAGTAAAGCATTTGATAACATGGAACATAGAACATTACAACGCAGTACAGGCCCTTCAGCTTTCAATGTTGCGCTGACCCTGTGAAACCAGTTTAAAGCCCATCTAACCTACACTATTCCAATATCATCCGTGATAAGGTCCCTTATGGCAGGCTGGTGCAAAAGGTTAAATCACATGGGATCAAGGGTGAACTAGTAAGATGGATTTAGAACTGGCTTGGCCATAGAAGACAGAGGGTAGCAGTGGAGCAGTCTTTTTCTGATTGGAGGTCTCTAACTAGTGGTGTTCCGCAGGGCTCTGTACTGGGTCATCTGCTGTTTGTGATATGTATGTGTATAAATTATTTGGAAGGAGATGTAGCTGCACTGATTAGTAAATTTGCAGACGACACAGATCGCTGGAGTTGCGGATAGTGATGAACATTGTCAGAGGATATAGATAGGCTGAAAAATTGGATGGAGAAATGGTAGATGAAATTTAATCCAGGTAAATGCAAAGTGATACAATAAATGGCAGAACCATCAGGAGTATAGAGACTTAGAGATCTAGGTGTGTAAGTCCACAGATACTTAAAGGTGGCAATGCAGTTGGAAAAGGTAATGAAGAAAGCATATGGCATTCTTACCTTATTGGACGAGGCATAGAGTATAAAAGTTGGCAAATGATGTTGCAGTTATATAGAATATTGGTTAGGTTCCATTTGGAATGTTGCTTCCAGTTCTGGTTGCCACACAGGACATGGAGGCTTTGGAGAGAGTGCAAAAAGGTTTACCAGGATGTTGCCTGGTATGAAGGGTCTTAGCTATGAGGTGAGATTGAGAAAATGAGGGTTGTTCTCCCTGGAAAGACGGAGGTTGAGGGACGACCTAATAGAAGTTTATAAAATTATGAAGGGCATAGATAAGATGAACAGTTGGAAGCTTTTTCCCAGATTGGAAATGACAAACACGATGGGTCACAAGTTCAAGGTAAGAGGAGCAGGGTTCAATACAAATATGCAAGAAGTATTTTACACAGACAGTATTGGGGGCTTGGAATGCACTTTCAAGCAAGGTGGTTGAGGCAGACATGCTAGGATCATTATCTAGATAGCCACGTGAACAGACTGGGAATAGAGGGATACAAACGGATGGTCTAGTTAGGAACGTGTTACTGCGCAGTACTGGCCCTTCGGCCCTATGATCGGTGCAGGCTTGGAGGGATGAAGGGCCTGTTCCTGTGCTGTATTGTTTTTTGTTTCTTGGTCCTCCAGATGACTCTGAACCTCTTGGAGCTCACTGCAGAAGTATTGTCTTTTCATGAAGTAACCCAGAGACCCACAGGAACTCCAAGGGAGGAGGAAGAGTTGAGCCCATGCTGGGTCTTCCAGCCAGGAGACTGTGGCTGTGGGCTACACCATATGATTTTCCTCCTCCCACTCCCCCTCCCTGCGTATCTGGATGCTGGCCAAGGCCCTCATGAGGATGCCCGCCAAGTGTATCACAGACAACAGCGCAAGGTAGGCAGCTAGCCTCTCCACATCCGATGTACATTCTCAGGAGACAGAGATGTAGTGGTAGGCTACATAATGTTCAAAAGTTATAGTTGTACTAAGATGGTGCAGGTGAAGGGCTGCACTAGTTAAGCACCGTAATGTGTCCCGTTCACATGTTTTTTATGTTAGAATATACTGTTTCAACACCTTTATTCTTATCATTAAATGTTTTTTCACCACCCACCTGTGACTAATCTGCCTCAGATTTGTCTCGAACACGAATGCTTTTCCATTCACTGTCATCAGAGGGATGTTTCATGTTGATTCAGTGGAAGAGGCCCCTCAATGCTGTGCCACTGAGGAAATGAAGCCAATGGTTCCGCAGCACCTACCAGCAATTCCCACTCCGCCTTGGGGACCTGTATGGGGGTTCCCATTGCCCAGGACACTAGTACCAGAATGCATGCAGAGTGCAAGTAGAAGTCAGACAAGTTTGCACCAGGGCATCATCATCATAGTGCAAGTCGTCATCATCCTCCCACCTGCCAAAGAAACTTGCTAATGCTCTTGTTGTGATGTTGTGGGAGACGGGGTGGGGAGGGGGGTGCGGGGAATGGAACCCACATGCCGCAACACAGCCCTCTAGTGACTGTCTTGCTGCTCTCTCATGTCTCATTTGAGCTGCCAGCCCTCCCAACATCTGGCTGGAATTCCTGCTCCTCTTCCTCCACCACCACACACACACACACACACACACACACACACCCCAATTCCCAAAAGGTCACATCTCTGCTGTGCCAGGTTGTGCAAGGCATAGTACACCATAGCAGGAAGAGATCAGGGCCCTTTGTTGTTGGGCCCTGCTAGAGCAATCCAGGCCTCGAAATCGCATTTTCTGAATCTCTGTACCTCTGCACTATTGAGCAGGTGGCTACAGGGGCCTCATTGTAGTGGGGCTCTGCCTCAGTCACAGCCCTCTGCACAGGTGTCTGAAGCAGATAACCCATATCACCCATGAGCCACTCCTGCAGCCTGGACTCCTCAAATGCCAGAGCTCCTGAGAATGGAGCTGTCATGCATGCTACCAATGTGTCTCTGCAGATGTGCATAATGTTCATATTGTGGCCACACACCAGGAAGATAATTAGACAATGGAACCCTTATCTCTTGATGGATCTTCATGAATTCTGCAGCAGGGCCTCGAGGACAACATGGATACAGTTGCTGTCAAGAGCACCCTGTATATTAGGCATTCCCGCAATGACCATGAACCCTGCAGCGCGGGTTCTTGCTGGGCCTGGTCCAGGTTAAATTTAATGTACTACCCAGTCTGGGCATATAGGGCTTCTGTGACCTGTTTGACGCAGGTGTGCACAGCCGAATGGGAAATGCCACATACATCTCTCTCTCCTGGGGTCTAGAAGGAGCCAGTTGCATAAAAGTTCAGAGCAACTGTCAATTTGACAGCCACTGAGAGCGGGTGCACCTCCCCCTCTCCTCCCGCCCCTAGGTGCAACATCCTGCAACAGGTGGCACAGGCGTTGTATGTCTCCTTTTAGAACGAGAGCCATTGGTGGCACATAGTATCCATAAATTCTTCAAATGACACTTGTGTGTGCAACTGTCGAGGTCTCCATACCTCCTTCTCCTTTGAGCCATCAACCCATCTTTCACCCATGCGTGAATGGCAGCCACCTCCTGCCTCTGGTTGTCGTCTCCCTCTGCTCCTATGAATGGTGAGACCTGGGCTCCTGCACTCGCAATCTTTCCTCTTCCTCCTCCTCCTCAGCTCCAGTAGCAGCGACGAGAATAGTAAGATCAATTGGTTACCATCTTGTCACTCTGAAAGGTGGAGGAGGTGTTTGGAGAAGGAGAGGAACACGCATTGTCCATGCTGCTATTTCCTCACCCATACGCCCCCCCAGAATTACAGAAGTCTCAATCTCCACTCACATGCTCTGCAGAATCACAGCTCCTTGAAAAACTCTTAAGACTGTAGCAGTGCAATCCCTGTGGTCTTTGTGCATATCCGTCAGCTGGAAGAATGCTGAGTGCAGTGGGACCCAACTTTATCCACAAGACCTGAGGTCAGTGCTGAGACCTGGGTCCATGCTGCAAATTGGACATTGGACACCCTGCTGAGCAATAGCCTCTCCCTCTCCTCCCTTCTCCCCTCCCCAGCCAAAACCGCAACCAAAGCAGCACAGAGCCATATAGGCACTTACCTCCTCATTTACCCCTAACTGATGGAGTACTCGAATCGCACTTATGGAACACGTCTGTTTCATAAGAACATAAGGACATAAGAACATAAGGACATAAGAACATAAAAAATAGGAGCAGGTGTAGGCCATCCAGCCGCTCGAGCCTGCCCCACCATTCAATAAGATCATGGCTGATCTGTAGTGCCACTTTCCCGCTTTGTCCCCATAACCCTTAATTCCCTCATCAAAAACCTATTCACTCTTGAACAAAGAACAAAACAGCACAGGAAACAGGCATTTCGGCCCAATGAGCCCACGCCGCCACCCCGATGTTCCCACCTCTACCCATGATCCCTGCCTATGTTTATAGATCTGTGGATTAAAAACCAAATTTGAGACAATTTAGGGAGAATTTGTTTTGCCAATTAGCCTAAGAGCACATCTTTGGAATGTGGGAGGAAACTGGAGCACCCGGAGAAAACCCACGCAAGCACGGGGAGAATGCGCAAACTCCCACAGACAGAGGCCCAAATCCATATATCTGCACAGCACAGCGATAGTCACTGAGCTGTCGTGTTGCCCATGGTCTAGGTCAAGCGTACACTAACGACGTGAAGCACTAGGATACTCTCGAAAAAAAATCCTCTCACAACCCATCGCGTGTTGGCCCTTGTTAGACAATAAGGTGGACCAAAGCACCTGTACGATAAAAACAAGTACATCAATATCATCATCTATTTACACACTTCCCAGGGACTCCCAAGGCTCATGATCCCTATTTTAAATCAGTTTTCTATACCCCTCCATCCCTATTCTGTTCATGTGCCCATCTAAGTATTTCTTAAATAACTCCAGAGTACCTGCCTCCACCACTTTACTTGGCAGTGCATTCCATATCCCCACCACCCTCTGTGTGAAAAAACTCCCTCTAGCATCCAAATTATACTTTACCCCCCTCACCCTAAGCCCGTGACCCCTCGTGCTATTCGAGTCCATCCTAGGAAAAAGCTTAACCCTGTTTACTCTATCTATACCCCTCATAATCTTGTACACCTCTACTAGATCTCCTCTAAGTCTATGTCTTTCTAAGGAAAACAGTCCCAATTTGACTAACCTCTCCTCGTAACTCAGACCTTCTATACCAGGCAGCATCCTGGTAAACCTTCTCTGCACTTTGTCCAGAGTCTCCACATCCTTCCGGTAGTAAGGCGACCAGAACTGGACGCAGTATTCCAAATGCCGTCTAACCAACATTTTATACAACTGTAACGTTAAAGGCCAGCTCTTGTACTCTATACCCCTTCCTATAAAGGCAATTTTAAGTCGCCCAAAAAAAAGGTGCAAATTTCTCCTGTTTTCACGCTCATTTGATATTTAGAATGTTTTTGGTAAGATCAGCCCCGCTGGGTCTGTGGGGACCATGGTTTGAGTTCCAGCACAATAGAATTTGAATTTATAAATAAAAATTTGATATCTGTCATGAAACCATTGCGAATTGTTAAAAATTTATCTGGTCCACAAATCCCGAGGGCAGAAAAGCTGCACTACCAGCTAGTCTGGTCTGCGTGTGACTTCAGATTTACAGCAATATATTTGACTCTTAAATGCTCTAGAAATGCCCTAGCAAGCCACTCAGGTCAACAGCAAAAGGCAATGAATGCTTGCTCAGCTTGTGACTCCCAAACCCATGAATGAGTAAAAAGGGAAAACTTGCTGATTAACACTTACTAAATATCCCCATCCTCAAAAAAGGGGAAACATAGTACACCGGTACCAAAAGAAAAGGCTGAAGCGTTTGCAATAACCTTCAGCCTGAACTGCTGAGTAGATGATCAATCTCAACTTTCTTCAGAGGCCCCCAGCATCACAGATACCTGTCTTCAGCCAATTTGATTCACCCCACATTATCAAGAAATGATTGAAGGCATTGGATACTGCAAAGACTGTGGACCCTTAAAATCTGGGATATTATGTGCAGTTTTGGTTTCTGTATCTGAGGAAGGATGCTCTGTATCTGAGGAAGGATTTGGTTTCTGTATCTTAAGAAGGAGGTTAACTAGATGGATTCCTGGAATGGTAGGACTGACATATGAGGAAAGATTGAGTCGATTAGAAATGTATTTTTTTGGAGTGAAGAAGAAATGAGGAGTGGAATCTCATAGAAACCTATAAAATTGTAATGAGACTATACAAGATAAATGCAAAAAAATGTTCCCGATGTTGGGGCTGTGCAGATCCAGGGGTTATAGTCTGAGGATTAAGGACAGAGATGAGAAATTTATTCACTGAAGTTTAGAGTCATAGAGGTTTACAGCATGGAAACAGATCCTTCAGCTCAACTTGTCCATGCTGCCCTTTTTTTTTTAAACATGGAAGCTAGTCCCAATTGCCTGCATTTGGCCCATATCCTTCTATACCTATCTTACCCATGTAACTCAACACTTTTAAAAAGACAGAATTGTACCTGCCTCTGCTACTACCTCTTGTAGCTTGTTTCAGACAATCACCAACCACTGTGTGAAAAAATTGCCCCTCTGGCCCTTTTCTATCTCTCACCTCTTACCTTAAACCTATGCCCTCTAGTTTTAGCCTCCCCTACCTTTGGGAAAAGATATCAACTACCTAGTTGATCTATGTCCCTCAGTGTATAGACCTCTATGTGATCGCCCTCAGTTTTCTGAGCTCCAGAGAAAAGAATCCCAATCTATCCAGCCTCTCCTTATAACTTAAATTACCAAATCCTGCTAGCAACCTAGTAAATCTCTTCTGCACTCATGCTAGTTTGATAATATTCTTTTCTATAATAGGGTGACCAGAACTGTACACAGTATTCCAAGTGTGGCCTTACCAATGTCTTGTACAACTTCAACGTGACGTCCCAACTCCTATATTCAAATATTCTGACCAATGAAATGAAGCGTGTCTTCTTCACCACTCTGTTCATCTGTGACTCCACTTTGAAGGAGCTATAAACTTATACCCCTGGATATCTTTGTTCTGTAACTCTCCCCAACATCCTACCATTAACTGATTAAGTTGTGCTGTGGTTCAGTCTACCAAAATGCATCACCTCGCAATTATCTAAATAAAACCTTCATCTGCCATTCAAAAGCCCACTGACCCAATTAGAATCATAGAAAATTACAGCTCAGAAACAGGCCTTTTGGCTCTTTTTGTCTGTGCTGAACCATTTTTTTGCCTAGTCCCGCTGACCTGCACTTGAACCATATCTCTCCACATCTCTCTCAGCCATGAACCCATCCAAGTTTTTTCTTAAAAGTGACCCCACATTTACCACTTTATTTGGCAGCTCATTTCACACTTCCATCACTCTCTGTGTGAAGAAGCCCCTCCCCTTCCAATATTCCCTTTAAACTTATCTCTTTCACCCTTAACCCATGCCCTCTGGTTTTTTTTCTCCTCTAGCATCAGTGAAAAAAGCTTGCTTTCATTCACTCTATCTATACCCATCAAAATCTTCCCTCATTCTTCTATGTTCCAGGGAATGAAGTCCTAACCTATTTAATCTGTCTCTGCAATTCAGCTTCTCAAGTCCCGCAACATCCTTGTGAACTTTCTCTACACTCTTTCAACTTTATTTGCATCCTTCCTGTAACTAGGTGACCAAAACTGTACACAATACATTTGGCCTCACCAATGACTTATATCACCTTACCATAACATTCCAACTTTTATACTCGATACTCTGACTTATAAAGGCCAATGTGCTAAAAACACTCTTTACGACCCTATCCACCTGTGACGTCACTTTTAGGGAATTCTGTACCTATTTTCTCAGATCTCTCTGTTCAACTGCAGTCTTCAGAGTCCTACCATTTAGCCTGTACGTTCTACTTTGGTTTGTCCTTCCAAAGTGCAATACCTCACTCTTGTCTGCATTAAATTCCATTTGCCATTTTTCAGCCCATTTTTCTATTTGTCCAAGTCCCTCAGTAAGCTTTGAAAACCGTCCTCACTGTACATTACACCTCCAATCTTTGTATCATCAGCAAATTTGCTGATCCAATTTACCACATTATCATCCAGATTATTGATATAGATGACAAACAGCAATGGATCCAACACCGATCCCTGCGGCACTCCACTAAGTAATAGGCTTCCACTCAAAAGCAATCCTCCACAATCATTCTCTGGCTTCTTCCATTGAGCCAGTGTCTAATCCAATTTACAACCTCCCCACCTATATCTAGTGACTGAACCTTCCTAACTAACCTCCCATGAGGGACCTTGTCAAAGGCCTCACTGAAATCCAGGTAGACAACATCCACTGCCTTCTCTTCATCTACTTTCCTGGTGACCTCTTCGGGAAAAACTCTAATAGATTGGTCAAACATGAATTACTACGCACAAAGTCATGTTGACTCTCCCCAGTAAGCCCATGTCTATCCAAATATTTGTTGATCCTATCCCTTACCACACCTTCCGATAACTTGCCAACTACTAATGTAAACTTACTGGCCTGTAATTTCCAGGATTTCTTTTGGAACCCTTTTTTTAAACAATGGAACAACATGAGCCAACCTCCAATCATCCGACACCTCCCCCATGAATATTAACATTTTAAATATGTCTGCCAAGGCCGCTGCAAGTTCAACACTCGCCTCCCTCAAGGTCCGTGGGTATAACCTGTCCAGTCCTGGGGATTTATCCACTCTGATTTGCCTCAAGACAGCCAGCACCACCTCCTCTTTAATCTGTAAATCTGTAATCTTTAATCTGTAATTGATCAAGATTCCATTGCAATCGGTGATAACCCTCTTCACTGTCCACTATGCCACCAATCTTGGTGTCATCTGCAAACTTAATAACCATGTCTTCTATATTCTCATCCAAGTCATTAATATGATTGCACGGTGTGTGCTGTTTGACTGAGAGGAGTGCTTTTGGAGTTAGGTGAAACAGGCAGCAGAGGCTATAAGCAGGACTGCTGATTGGTAAGTGTTGTTTTTCTTTTTGCTCTTGGCATTGTAGTTGTTGTACGCGACTATAGTGTTTCTGTGTAATTCTGTGGTTTATAGCTTGAAAAGGTTATACTTGTAGTAACAAGGAGCAGGAAAGAAGGGCCCGAGAAAATTGGATATAGTCTGAAACAAAACATCTCTCAGAAGTTTAATTTAAAGGGGTAAGATATGACAGGAGAGCTCCAAGCCTTGGTTTGCTTCTCTTGCTCCATATTGCAGCTGTGGACAGTTCCAGCGCCCGGGTCAGCATGTGTAAAGAAAATGTCTTCAGCTACAGCTGCTGGAAGCTCGAGTTTCAGACTGGAGCGGCACTGGAAACACTGTGGAAGCATCCGTAAGTCAGAGAATATCCCGTACAACACGTATGGTAATATCACGGGCAGCACGTACAGAGAGGTGGTCACACTGCAGGCTCAGACTCCGCAGGCAGAAAGGGAATGGGTGACCATCAGACAAAGCAAGAAAGATAGGCAGCAAGTGCAGGAATCTCCTTTGACCACTCCACTGCAGAACAGATATAGGCTTTGTATGCTGTTGAGAGGAATAACCTCGAGGGAGAGTAGCAGCAGCCAAACTTGTTGCACCACGGTTAGTTCTCTGCAGAGGACAGGAGTTAAGAAGTGTGCTAGTGTAATAGTAAGAGCGAATTCAATTGTAAGAGGAATAGACAGGCTTTTCTGTAGCCACATACAAGATTCCAGGATGGTATGTTGCCTCCCTGGTGCTAGAGTCAAGAATGTCTTGGAGCAGCTTCAGGACATTCTGAAGGGAGAGGGCGAGCAGCCAGTGGATGTAGTATACATTGGTACAAACGACATAGGTAAAAAAGGGACGGGGTCCTAAAAACAGAATACAGAGAGCTAGGAAGAAAGTTAAGAAATTGGACCTCAAAAGAATGATCTCAGGATTACTACCGGTGCCACATGTTAATCAGAGTGGAAATGAGAGGATACATCGGATAAATACGTGGCTGAAGAGATGGTGTCAGGGGTAGGATTCCAAATTCCTGGGGCATTGGGACCGTCTGGGAGAGATGGGATCTATACAAGTTAGACATGTTACACCTGGGCAGGACTGGGATTGATGTCCCGGGGGAATGTTTGCTCGAGCAGTTGGGGAGGGTTTAAACTAAAATGCTAGGGGGATGCGAACCTGTGTCAAGAGTCCGAGAAGGAGGCAGCAAAGACAAAATGTGGAGAGATTGTTCCAACTACGTCAAAAATCAGGAAAAAAAGTTAAAAGGAAGGAGAACTCAGGAGATGTTGTTAATAGAAATGTTAGAATTCAATAAGAAGGTACAAAAAATAGCATAAGAACACTTTATCTGAATGCTCATAGCATTCAAAACAAGGTAACTGAATTGAAGGCACAAATCATTACGAATGTGTACAATTTGGTGGCCGTTACAGAGACATGGTTCAGGATGGTCATGACTGGGAGTGAAATATCCAGGGCTAACAGACTGTTTGGAGGGGCAAACAGGTGCAGGTGTGTAGCTTTGATATTTAAGGATGACATCAGGGCGGCAGTGAGAGATGATATAGATTCCATGGAAAAAAAGGTTGAATCTATTTGGATGGAAATTAGAAACAGTAAGGAGAAGAAGTCACTGATAGGCGTAATCTATAGGCCGCCAAATAATGACATCATGATGGGGTGAGAAATAAACAAATAATCAATGCATGTAAAAATGGTACAGCAATTAACATGAAAGGTTTTAATCTACGTATCAATTGGTCAAAGCAGCCTTGAGGAGGAGTTCGTAGAACGTATCTGCGATTGCTTTCTTGAACAGTATGTAATTAAACCTACAAGGGAGCAAGATCTGGTTGCTGATCTGGAGCAAGACCTAGATCTAGTCCTGTGTAATGAGACAGGAGTAATATCTTACATTTAGATCTAATATGTTACCCCCATAACTGGAGCTTTTATTTTCTGCAATTACCTTTGTGGCACTTTATCAAATACCTTCTGGAAATCTAAGTACAGTACATCCACCAATTCCCCATGATCCAAAGCCCATTAAGTTGGTTAAACAGATTTCCCTTTCACAAAACCATATTGAAGGGAATCCCCTTTGTTGCTGGTGGCAATCCTGGCATTCTGCTAAATCGGGCATTGGGGCTGAAATGGAATTCCTGTTGGATGACAGACATGTCGTCATTCATCCCATTAGCCCTGACATATAAATGCACTGATTTGCATTTCATTATCGGGCTGGACTTCCTCAGCTGGAAGTTAGATGAGTGTGATTTGCCGTTGCTTCTGAAAAGCTGGGCTTTGGTGCCATGAAATCTGAACCAGGGAGGTAGGTGATCTGGTTTCCTGCTCGCAAAGTGTGGTTGGGGGAATAGGGTGATGTGTTTGACAACAGGGGAAGCTGAGTCCATGCCTGAGAAAGGAGGTCCCTCCTTACTGTAGCCATTTCAGAGACATGGATAGAACAGGGACAGCAATGATTGTTGCAGACTCTGAGGTTCAGATGTTTCAGTCAGAGCAGAGAAGGTGGTAGAAGAGGGGGAAGCGAGGCATTGTTAGTCAAGGACTGTATTACGGTGGCAGAAAGGTCGTTTAATGTGGACCTGCCCATTGAGGTAATATGGGCTGAGGTTAGGAATAGGAAAGGAGAGGTCACCCTGTTGGGCGTTTTTTATAGGCCTCCAAAAAGTTCCAGAGATGTAGAGGAAAGGATTGCAAAGATAATTCTGGATACAAGTGAAAGTAACAGGGTAGTGGTTATGGGGGACTTTTAACTAGACAAATATCGATCGGAAAAGCTATAGTTCAAGCACGTTAGAGGGGTCAGTTTTTGTCCAATGTGTGCAGGAAGGTTTCATGACACAGTATGTAGATAGGCCAACAAGAGGTGACGCTACATTGGATTTGGTACTGGGGAATGAACCAGACCAGGTGTTAGACTTGGAGGTAGGTGAACACTTTGGTGATAGTGACCACAGTTCGGTTACGTTTATCTTAGTGATGAGAAGGGATAGGCATATACCAAAGGGCAGAAGTTATAGCTGGGGGAAAGATAATTATGAGCTATTAGGCAAGATTTAGGATTCATAAGTTGGAGTAGGAAACTGCAGGAGCTGGGAATATCTGAATGTGGAGCGTATTCAAGGAGCAGCTATTGCGAGTCCTTGATAAATACGTATTTGTGAGGCAGGGAGGAAGTGGTTGAGTGAGGGAACCGTGGTGTACTAAGGAAGTTGAATCTCTGGTGAAGAGGAAGAAGGAGGCTTATGTAAAGATGAGATGTGAAGGCTCGGTTAGGTGAGTTATGAATTAACCAGGAAGGAGCTAAAGAGAAAGTTGAGAGCTAGAAGAGGACATGAGAAGACTTTGGCGGATAGGATCAAGGAGAATCCTAAAGTTTTTTTTATAGGTATGTCGAGAATAAAAGATTGGTTAGGGCAAGATTAGGGCTAGTCAGAGACAACAGTGGGAAGTAGTGTGTGGAACCTGAAGAGACAGGAGAGGCAGTGAATGAGTATTTTGTCAGTATTCACGCAAGAAAAATTCAGTGTAGTTGAGGAGAATACTGAGATATAAGGTTGTAGACTAGATGGGATTGAGGGACAAAAGGAGGAGATGTTAGCAATTCTTGAGAGTATGAAAATAGATAAGTCCCCTGGGCTGGATGGGATTTACCCTGGGACTCTCTGGGAGGCTAAGGAGGAGATTGCAGAGCCTTTGGCTTTGATCTTTATGTTGTCTTTGGCTACAGGTGTAGTGCTGGAAGACTGGAGGATAGCAAATGGTGTCTCCGTTGTTCAAGAAGGGCAGTAGAGACCATCCTGGGAATTATAGACCGGTGAGCTTTACTTCTGTTGTGAGCAAAGTTTTGGAAAGAATTATAAGAGATAGGATTTATAATCATCTAGAGAGAAATAAATTGATTAGGGATAGTCAACACAGTTTTGTGAAGGGTAGGTCGTGCCTCACAAACCTTAGAGTTTTTTGAAAAGGTGACTAAAGAGGTGGATAAGAGTAAGGCAATTGACATGGTGTATATGGATTTTAGCAAAGCATTTGATAAGGTTCCCCATTCTAGGCTACTGCAGAAAATGCAGATGCATGGGATTGAGGATGATTTAGCAGTTTGGATCAGAAATTGACTAACTGATAGAAGACAGAGGGTGGTAGTTGATGGGAAGTATTCAACCTGGAGTTCAGTTATTAGTGGTGTACCTCAGGGATCTGTTTTGGGACCACTGCTGTTTGTCATTTTTATCAGTGACTTAGATGAGGGTGTAGAAGGATGGGTTAGTAAATTTGCTGACGACACCAAAGTTGGAAGAGTTGTAGACAGTGAGTATGGATGTTAAGTTTGCAGAGGGACGTAGAACTGGGCCGAGAGGTGGCAAATGGAGTTTAATGTGGAAAAGTGTGGAGTCATTCACTTTGGAAAGAGTAACATGAGTATAGAATATAAGACTAATGGAACAACTCTTAGTAGTGTTGACGAGCAGAGAGATCTCAGTGTACGTGTGCATAGCTCCCTGAAAGTTGGCATGCAGATTGATAAGGTTGTTAAGAAGACATACAGTGTGTTAGCTTTTATTGATAGGGGAATTGAATTTTGGAGCCGTGAGGTCATGTTGCAACTGTACAAAACTCTTGTGCGGCTGCACTTGGAGTATTGTGTACAGTTCTGGTCGCCGCATTATAAGAAAGATGTGGAGACATTGGAAAGGGTGTAGAGGAAGTTTACCAGGATGTTGCCTGGTATGGTGGGAAGGTCTTACGAGGGAAGGCTAAAAGACGTGAGGTTATTCTCAATAGAGAGAAGGTCAAAAGGTGACCTAATTGAGGCATACAAGATGATCAGAGAGTTAGATAGTGCAGAGCCTTTTTCATCAAATGGTGATAGCTAACACGAGGGGACATAGCTTTAAATTAAGGGGTGGCAGTTATAGGACGGATGTTAGAGATAGGTTCTTTACTCAGAGGGTAGTAAGGGTGTGGAATGCCCTGTCTCTTGCAGTTGTGGACTCGCTAACTTTAAGGGCGTTTAATGGTCAGTGGATAGGCATATGGATAACATTGGAATAGTTTTGGTTAGAGGGCCATTAGATTGGTTCCATTGGTTGGTGCAACATCGAGGGCCGAAGGGTTTGTACTACACAGTAATGTTCTATCTGAAACTCTCCTCCCTCACAAGATATGTTAGTGTATCAAGGGCTCTCTCCCTCTTGTTTGTGAGCCTACAGCAGATGAAGGACAGGAATAGCCAAGATTAGTGCACCCCAGGTTCAGATGCCCCAGTTGCAGCTGAAAGATGCTGTTTGTAGAGGGAACATTGTTTATAGGACCCTGGAAGACTCATTCTGGTGAGGCAGAGAAAAGACATCTTGTTAAAAGCAGAAAGAAATTAAGACTTTAAACAAAAGACTACAATTCAGAAATCAATCAGAGGCCAGAAATTCTATTGAATGTTAGTGAGGGAAGAATTTGCCCTGAATGAGATATCAACTGAGTGAGTATATTTTGGAATTTGGATCCAAGTGGGAATTCAACTGGCAAATTTTTTCAAGTTCAATTTCAGAGTTAGTGTAAGATTGTGACCAGGAATTTACAACATGGAATTTTTAGCCTTTAAGTATGTTAAATAGCCTAGTTAAATAGGCTGCCTTAGTGGCAGTTAACTGTCAGTCACTCAAAATCCTGAGCATGAATAGTGTCTCAATAAACAGTAATTATTGTGGCAGGAACTAAGCTATTGAATGACACATCATAGCTCAATATAAAAAAGAGACTTGTAAAACACACTGAGTATGAAGCACGTGGTCAGTGAAGGGAAACCTAATCTGAATGTGACAGAGACTAAGTGAGTATGTTTGAGAATTTGGTTCAAAGTGGAAATTCAAGAAAGAGGTGCTTTTGGTAATGTTTACTGCAGTAAATGTGCTGAGTGGTAAGTTTGGCAAAGGGTGGGAAAGGGGTGTTTTTATTTTCTCACTCTCAGCCTCCACTATTTGATTTTCATCTTGGTTGAGCACAAGAAGTGGGTAAATCAGTAATTGGTATTATATAAGCTGTCAGTTTATCACTATTTTAAGTACTGTATTGCTTTATCAGTTTTGGAAAGGATACCCTTAGTGCCAAAACCTATTAGAGGTGCGAGCTTTATTAATTATAAATTAATTAATCGGCAATTATTAAACAAGTAACACATATTAAAGATGCCAAGGCTGGTGTTGCATTTAAAAGGTAGGATTTGGGAGCTTCTGCATACTGGTCTGATTTATGAGAAACACATCTGTAGTAAGTGTGGAGCTTCAATTCCGAGTGATTGAGCTAGAGGCTGAGTTGCAGACACTGAGGCACATCAAAAAGGAGGAAAGTTACCTGCACACTTTATTCCAGGAAGCAAATACACCCCTGAAGAAAGGGTTTTCTGATTTGTTCAGTGGTCAAGAACAGGAAGGCCTGACTACAAGTAAGAAAGGTAAGGGGAGCCAGAGTGCAGGGTGCAGGAACCTTGGCACTTGCAATTATCCAATAGGTTTGAAGATTTTTCTCAGATTGTTTAGATGAAAGTGGTTGATGGCACCATTGGCCATGGCACCGTGTCACAGGAAATCTTTCAAGTGGAAGGACTTATAAGGAATGTAGTGGTAGTAGGGGACAGTGTAGTCTGAGGATTTGACAAAGTTCTCTGCAGCAAAGATTGTTAGTTCAGATGGCTATATTCTCTGCCTAGAACCAAAATTCAGGACATCTGCTGTGGCTGGAGTGGAAGTTATAATTGGAGGGGGAGGACTAAGTTATCACAGTCCATTAGGTACCAACAATATAAGTAGGACAAAGAAGGAGGTTCTGTACAGCCAGTATGAGGATCTTAGCACCAAATTAAGAAACAGAATCTTAAAGGTCATAATCTCTGGATTATTACCTGAACTACGTACAAATTGGTGTAGGACAAATCAGGTTAGGGAGATGGATATATCACTCAAAGACTGATGTGGGAGAAGTGGATTCCAGTTGTAAGGTACTGACACCAATACTGGGTAAAATGGGACAAGTGGGAATTTATTACAAAACAAGTAGAATTTTAGTCATTCTCTAAATTACAACCAGATTTGGCATCTTCCGGATATTTTAGGCTTTTCTGTTGATTCTTCTCTCTAGAACCTCTGTCTTCTTTGTGAGAAGGAAGTGGGAATTGTACTTATCTAAACAGTATTCTATTAGATCATGTTTTATTTAGTTTGTAAATAGTTTAGTTAACTTGTTCATGTTAGATAAATTATTACTTGTTGACTTTAGGGAGAGTGTTAGGTAGTTGTTTAGATTTAACCACTAAAAGTTGCTGAACTGCAGATTTGCACTCAGTTTTACAGATTATAATCTTTCAGGCAATTACAAAGTAATCATCTAAAGTGATGAGGTGAGGTACTCCTCTGGTTAGATATTAGTTCTCAGAGGGAGGTCTACTTCTGCTTTACAACAGGGACAAGGGATCAAATTTGGAAAGATGTGGTAATATAGGAATAGAGAGAAGGAGTGCATGGAATGGCACCTGAATTTTATAGAGGACATTTTGTCTTTCCATAATGTATGGTTTGATTAGTAAGTTTTTGGACGACACAAAGGTTGGTGAAATTGTGGATAACGATAAGTACTTCAGAGGACATAGCAAGATATAGATCGGTTGAGTTGGGTGGAGTAATTGCAGATGGAGTTTAATTTCAACAAATGTGACATAATGCATTTTGGAAGTGGTAATACAGATGGGAAATATACGGTAAATGGCAGAACCCTTAAGAAAATTGATCGGCAGAGGGATCTGGGTGTACAGGTACACAGGTCACTGAAAGTGGCAACATAGGTGAAGATGGTAGTCAAGAAGGTTTGCTTTCATTGGCCAGGGCATTGAGTTTAAAAATTGGCAAGTCATGTTGCAGCTTTATAGAACCTTCGTTAAGTTACACTTGAATGTAGTGTTCAAACCATACAATTATGGAAAGACAAAGGAAGGTCAGAAAGTGATATACAATATAGTGAACTGCAAAGGATGAGTAAAAGATCAATAAGGAGAGAAAAATTAGATTATGAGAGAAAGCTGAGTAAATTGTTGGAGTTGTGATCTGTTAAGTGCCCAGGTCTTGATGGACTGCATTCTGGGATCTTAAAAAAAAAAATGGCCAGTAAGATAGTTGATGCATTGGTTTAAATTGTCCAAAACCCTTGGATTTGGGGAAGGTTCCATTAGATTGGAAATTAGAAAATGTAACTCCCTTATTCAAAATGAGGAAAGAGGAAAGCAGGTAACTACAGGCATATTAGCTTGACATCTGTTGTAGAGAAAATGTTAGAAGCTGTTAATAAAGTTATAGCGGGATGCTTGGATAAGTTTGAGGTAATCAGGCAGAATTAATGGGCACGATTCACTTTAATCAGCTCTAAGTGCCCATGCCAGTGGGAAAAGCAGAATGTTTCCTGCTGGTGCAAACAGTGCTCAGCAGACCCCTTTTTCGGTATGCTGTACGCTGATTTTCCAACACCAATGGCGCCTGTTTAACTGGAATTGGAAATCAGCTCAGCCCTGATAAGCAGGGGCAACATTTGGGCACTCAGTGCAGCATCCAACTATGGCTGCAAGAACACCTGCCTTTTGGATGCTGATGTGAGCTGAATGCTGGACGCAGTCAAGGAAAGGATTGTTTCGAAGGGTTGGGAGGAGACAATTTGGCAACCTGATTGCCTGGGACATGATGGCAGAGGCAGTCAATTGCAACAGCATCACAAGGAGGACCATGCCTCAGTGCTGTAAGAAGAGGAATAACCTGCTTCGAGCTGAAAAGGTGTACACTCAACAGTCTGCCCCAGGCATCATTACTGTCCATAACCTCTGGCATTTCGCCTTAAACCCTTACAACTTTCCCACATCTTCCTTAATTACTGCTGTCCAGTGGCCCCCCTCCCGACCTCCTCCATGAACCCTATCACTAACACCATCTGCTGTCAAGCCCACCATCCCATTGAGCCACCATCTCGCAGTGTCCTCTTTGTATCCCCATAGAGAAAATAGCCCATAACACAAGAAAGTGTGGGAAAATGGATAGGTGCATGCTCGAGCTGTGCATCATCACTGCTTTTGAGGAGAGGGCACTGGAAATTGCAGGGTATGCTCTGGAGCGAGTTGTTGCAGAATACGAAGTTGGAATACCCCAAGGAAGTAAGAGGCTAATACACCTCCAACCAGATGACCAATCTCAAGTGAATCGATCATTTTCCATATCCTTGATATTCCCGATAGCTGTCCCCCATATCATTTTTCTTCCAGGATCTCCATCAGATGAGGCAGGCCATCTGGGTCACCCCTCCTGCCCAACCCCTCACAGCATCCCTGACCACATCTCCAGGGAGAACTCTGAATTTTCAGCATAGCTTTCATCAGCACCAAAAGATTCAACTTGGTGGGTCATGTTGATGGATAAAGTTCAGGCGTATTCTGGTGAGCATCATACAGCTGCTGTTAATATAGGGTAGAGGTAGGCATTTCTCAGCAAGCCAGCATTTGGAGATATGCTTGCTCTACATCTCTGGCAAAGTTCATCTTAGCACTGATGCAGATATAAAAGCATAGACAGGCTTTGCAGGGAGCAGTCTCAGCGACATTCCAAGACCAACTAGAGGAGTACAGAAGTCTTCTGTTGCAGGAGATGGTGTCAGCAATGAAGTTACCCAGACCAACACTACAACTGCAGTGCAAAGCCTGGAATAAAACATCGGAGCCATGATCAACATTCATTTTGATTCATTTTGGTAGGACAAACTTGAATGCAGATTACAGGGTCAACAGCAGGATTCTGAGAAATGTGGAGAGATCTTGGCGTTCATATCCATAGATATATGAAGATTGCCACTCAAGTGGATAGAGCTGTGAAGAAAGCTTAGTGTGTTAGCTTTTACTAACAGGGGTTTGAGATTAAGAGCTGCGGGGTGATGCTGCAACAAGGACCTTGGTTAGACCACATTTGGAATATTGTGTGCTGTTCTGGTCACCTCACTATAAGAAGTATATGGAAGCATTGGAGAGAGTACAGAGGAGGTTTGGAGGATAGGTCGACTTAATAGAAGTTTATAAGACGATGAGAGGGATAGATAGTCTCTGTACATCCACTGTATCCCCTCGGCTGGATGTAGCTGTTACTTGGGGCCATAACTATAAGGTTCATTGTGGGAGATATAGGAGGGATGTTCAAGGTAGATTCTTTACTCAGAGTGGTTGGAATGTAGAATGGACTGCCTGCTGTGATCGTGGAGTCGGACACTTTAGGAACTTTCAAGCGGTTATCGGATAGGCACGTGGAGCACACCAGAATGAGAGGGAGTGGGACAGCTTGATCTTGGGTTTGGACGTAGCTTGGCACAACATTGAGGACTGAAGTACTGTGCTGTACTGTTCTATATTCTAAGAGTGCCCAAGGCTTGGCTCACTCTAATGTCTATGGCTGAGATACAGGACAGCAGGGCTTAGTCACACACGAGCATGTCCTAGGCGCAGGCAAATATTGCTGTGACAATCCAGACCTTTTCCCAGTCACATGAGACTGTGGCTGCAGGCAATAGTAGCATGGCCAGACAATGGCAGGCCTCCAGAAGGAACAAGTCTGGAGCCTCGCCAAGGCTTCCCACATAGGAGATGCTGGCAGTCTCCAGTCCTTCGAGTTTTTTCTCTCCCTCTCTCATGCTTAGGATAGCTTTTATGCTGCTCCATTACAGTGTCAAGCATACAAAGTGAGAAATATTGCAATCTTTTCAATTATAGTGCTCAATCAATTCAATATAGTGTTCAATTCTGCTTGCTGCACTACCTGAAAGATGTGGAGGCTTTTGAAGATTTACCAGGGTGCCTGGTATAGAGGGCATTAGCAATGAGGAGAAGTTAGAGAACCTTCATTTTTTCTTACTGGAACGATGGAGGTTGAGGGCTGACCAGATAGAAGTCCACAAGATTATGAAGGGCATGAACAGAATGGATAGTCAAGCTTTTTCCCAGGGTGGAAGAGTCAATTACTAGAGGGCATAGTTTTAAGGTGCAAGGTTTAAAGGAGATATACAAGGCAAGTTTTTTTTAAAGAGGGTGGTGAGTGGTCCAAGTAGACCATTAGTTTGAATCCCTCCGTTCCCAGTCTGTTCATGTGGCTATCCAGATAAGTCTTAAATGATCCCAGTGTGTCTGCCTCCACCGCTCTGCTTGGCAGCGCATTCCAGGCTCCCACCACTCTGTTTAAAATAAGTCTCTCTGATATCTGAGTTAAACCTTGCCTCCTTCACCTTGAACCTGTGACCCCTTGTGTTCGTCACCTCCGACCTGGGAAAAAGCTTCCCACTGTTCACCTTATCTATGCCCTTCATACTCTTATACACTTCTACTAGGTTCCCCCCTCATTTTTCTGTCTTTCCAGGGACAACAACCCCAGTTTACCCTATCTGTCCTCATAGCTAAGACCCTCCATACCAGACAACATCCTGGTAAACCTTTTTTGTACTCTCTCCAAAGTCTCCACATCCTTCTGGTAGTATGGTGACCAGAACTGGAGGCAGTACTCCAAATGTGGCCTAACTGATGTTTTATACAGCTGTAACATCAGACACCAATTTTTATACTCTATGCCCTGTCCTATAAAAGCAAGCATGCCATATGCCTTCTTCACCATCTTCTGCACCTGTGCTACCACCTTCAAGGTTCTATGGACTTGCACACCTAGGTCCCTCTGTGTGTCTATACTTTTAATGGTTCTGCCATTTATTGTATAGCTCCCCCCAACATTAGTTCTACCAAAATGCATCATCTCGCATTTATTTGATTAAATTCTATCCGCTATTTCTCTGCCCAATTTTCTAACCTAACTATATCCTGCAAGTCCAGCTATCTAATGATACTATATTGCAGATGATACAAAGCCAAATGAAATTATAAACTGTGAAGGAGACACAAAGAGGCTGCAAAAAGATAGAGTAAATGAATGGGCAATAAAGTGGTAGATAGAATATAATGTGGGGAAGTTCTATGTGCGATAAAATTCCTAAACTGCAGAAGGAGGCCATTAGGCCCATTGAGTCTGCACTGACTCTCCGACAGAGCACTTCGCCCTATCCCCATAACCCCATATACTTACTCCACTGATCACCCTACCCTACATATCTTTAGGCACTAAGGATCAATTTAGCGTGGCAATTTAGCATTTAGGATTCAGATGGAAAAGGATGCTTGTTGCCCTAGGGGCAGGGTGCTGAATTGGGGGAAGGCTAACTACGGTCGAATTAGACAGGAACTTAGGGAAACTGATTGGGAACAGTTGTTTGAGGGTAAGTCCACGCTAGGCATGTGGGACTCTTTCAAGGGAATACTGAAAATGTTGCAAGATAAGTATGTGCTGGCCAAGAGGAAAGATGGGAAAGGTAGGATTAGAGAGCTGTGGATTACTAGGGATATTGAGGACTTGGTTAGGAAGAAAAGGGAAGCGTATGATTGGCTGAAGCAGCTGGGAACCGAGACAGCATTGAAGGAATGTAGAGAGAGTAGGAGGGAGCTCAAACAGGGAGTTGGAAGGGCAAAAAGGGGGCATGAAATGATTTTGGCGGATAGGAATAAAAAGTCTTTGGGTTTTCCTTAATCCTATGTTAGGAATAAAAGGGTGGTTAGAGGAAAAATCGGACCTCTTAGGGACAGAGGAGGGGAACTGTGCTTGGAGCCCGAGAGAATGGCAGAGATCCTGAATGAATACTTTGCGTCGGTATTCACGAAGGAGAGGGGCTTGTTGACAGCTCCTGTCTCTGAGGGAGCTGTGGACCATTTGAGGGAAATATCCATACCCTGAGGGAGGAAGTGTTAGAACTTCTAGGTAGCATTAAAACTGATAAATGCCATCAGGCCCAGGAGATTTATCCCAGACTGCTTAGGGAGGTGCGAGGTGAAATAGCTGAGCCTGTGATGCAAATCTTTGTCTCTTCCTTGGACACAGGTGAGGTCCCAGAGGGCTGGAGAATAGCTAATGTTGTACTGTTGTTTAAAAAGGGTAGTAGGGATAACCCTGGAAATTATAGGCCGGTGAGTTTGACGTCAGTGGTAGGGAAGCTGTTGGAGGGGATCCTTAGAGATAGGATGTATAGGCACTTAGAGCGTTGCAATCTGATTAGGGATACGCAGCATGGATTTGTTAAGGGGAGGTTGTGCCTTACAAATCTGGTAGAATTTTTTGAGGAGGTGACGAAATCAGTGGACGAAGGGCAAGCCGTTGATGTTGTCTATTTGGATTTTAGTAAGGCGTTTGACAAAGTCCCTCATGGGAGGTTAGTCGAGAAGGTCAAGGCAAATGGGATACAAGGACAGGTAGCTAGATGGATAAGTAACTGGCTTGGTAATAGGAGACAGAGAGTAATAGTAGAAGAGTGTTTCTCTAGCTGGAGGTCAGTCACTAGTGGTGTGCCGCAGGGCTCGGTACTGGATCCTCTATTTGTAATATATATAAATGACTTGGAAGAGGGAGTAAGTGGAGTGATCAGCAAGTTTGCAGACGATACAAAGATGGCTGGACTTGCGGATAGTGAGGAGCATTGTCAGGCGATGCAGCAGGTCATAGATAGGCTGGTAGCTTGGGCAGACAGATGGCAAATGGAATTCAATCCTGATAAATGTGAGGTGATGCATTTTGGGAGAAAGAATGTAGGGGGAGGTATATGATAAAGGGTAGACCTATTAAGAGTATAGAAATGCAGAGGGACCTGGGGGTGCAGGTGAACAAGTCTCTGAAGGTGGCAGAGCAAGTGGAGAAGGTTGTGAAGAAAGCATAGAGTATGCTAGCCTTTATAGGAAGGGGTATAAAGTACAAGAGCTGGCCTTTAATGTTGCAGTTGTATAAAACGTTGGTTAGACCTCATTTGGAATACTGCGTCCAGTTCTGGTCGCCTTACTACCGGCAGGATGTGGAGACTCTGGAGAGAGTGCAGAGGAGGTTTACCAGGATGCTGCCTGGTATGGAAGGTCTGAGTTACGAGGAGAGATTAGGCAAATTGGGACTGTTTTCCTTGGAAAGATGTAGACTTAGAGGAGATCTGATATAGGTGTACAAGATTTTGAAGTGGATAGATAGAGTAAACAGGGTTAAGCTTTTTCCTAGGATGGACTCGAATAGCATGAGTCCATCCTAGGAAACATCCATGACACGAGGGGTCATGAGTTTAGGGTGAGGGGGGTAAGGTATAATTTGGATGCTAGAGGGAGTTTTTTTTCACACAGAGGTTGGTGGGGGTATGGAATGCGCTGCCAAGTAAAGTGGTGGAGGCAGGTACTCTGGAGTTATTTAAGAAATACTTAGATGGGTACATGAACAGAATGGGAATGGAGGGGTGTAGAAAACTGATTTAAAATAGGGATCATGAGCCTTGGGAGTCCCTGGGAAGTGTGTAAATAGATGATGATATTGATGTACTTGTTTTTTATCCTACAGGTGCTTTGGTCCACCTTGTTGTCTAACGAGGGGCATACACGCGATGGGTCGTGAGAGGACTGCTCTTGGACCTTTTTCGAGAGTATCCTACTGCTTCACATCGTTAGTGTATGCTTGACCTGGACCATCTGATAGGCAACACGACAGCGCAGTGACTATAGCTGTGCTGTGCAGATACATGGATTTGGGCCTGTGTCTGTGGGAGTTTGCGCATTCTTCCCATGCTTGCGTGGGTTTTCTCCGGGTGCTCCGGTTTCCTCCCACATCCCAAAGATGTGCTCTTCGGCTGATTGGCAAAACAAATTCTCCCTAAATTGTCTCAAATTTGGTTTTTAATCCATAGATCTATAAACATGGACAAGGATCGCGGGTAGAGGTGGGAATGTCGGGGTGGCGACGTGGGCTCATTTCCTGCGCTGTTTTGTTCTTTGTTGTAACCCGTGCGCATTTAGAGTGGGAGAAAAATGAGCATACGGAGGAATCCTTCGCAGACACAGGGAGAAGGTTGCTTACAACCAGTGATAATTGAGATTGGTCTTGTTGAGAGGTCAAACCTCCTTCATTTCCATTTTTTTGTATTATTTAAGGGAGAGATGGAGACCTGTTAATTTCCCAGCCTTGGGTTTTCCCAGCTAGAGTATAATTGGCCAATTTAACACCACCAAACCCCCACCACCACTACTGACATCAGTGTACCAGAATGAGAGGTTGGCGATTGGTGATCTGTTTCTGTTTATACTTGGTGATGGCAGCTTTGTCTCTCCTCCCCTCAAAATGCACATCGCTATTGTTTGGCCCAGGGTTTCACCTACTGTGACCACTACATTCCGATCACCTACTTTGTATCCTTAAAGACTTTTCTCTTTGTATGAATTTGAAGGAAATTGTGTAGGAATGCATATGAACTGGATGGCCAGTGAGCGGCCCCTGATTCCAATAATCAGTGCAGAGTTGCTTTTGTTGGTTTTTCAAATAAAAATGATCCTTTTTTGTAAGCAGGCTTAAAATTCCTCTACTCGGGCAAGGGTAATTCATTTTTGTAAGAAGCTGTATTGATAGGAAGATAACACTTTTTTTCTTATAAAATATTAAAAATCACATTGAAATGTTTGGAAAATGGTTTTGTTTAAAATAATGGTTCAGGAGCTAATCCTTTTTGTCTGAGGAGGGAGTGAACATAGAGGCAAATTCTGGCACTGCGGTCCCATTCGCATTTCTAATAGGTTACTGTGCTACAAGGTGAGGTTTTCTACAAGGCCTGTCGGTTTTCACAATGGGAGAGGAAGCAGTTTGAATGTTAAGTTTTTCTGCTTTTGGGACCACGTTGGCTGCCACATGGAGGGGACTTCAGACTGGTGACTCTGTTAAAGCCCCCATGGCACAGGCTCCTTTCAGCTACTGCCAAAAATTCTTGGCTTGCCATTTCCAATGATTTGCGCACAAATATCCCCAGGTCTCTCTGCCTCAAAGTCAAGTTCCCTGCAATATTTCCCAACTTTGGATCCTGTATTTACATGGTACATTATGTAGGGTTTGAAGAGCGCAAAAATTAAAGATCATGTTAAGACGCCAGTACTGGTTCACGAATTTGGGGCCTTCTAGCTTAGCTATTCATTGCAAAGTCAGGTCAGTGAAATTACCTGAGTGTTTCTGTCTTGCTTAGGACAGTGGACAGTGCTGTGAGTATTCCATATTTATCATTTTTTTGCTTTGTGGAATGAAACAGTATTAAAAACTCAAAACTCTTTTCAGGAATGTTGACTCTGCCAGTGTACATTTTCCAAATTCCAGTAGTATGTGGAAGATATCATTTTCGTTTCAAGGACATCAGTTAATTCACATTTTATGTAAAAAAAAAGTCAATCCAAATGAATAAAGAGAATGAACTTTTTTTGATATATGTAATCATTAATTATTTGTATTGGTTGCTTTCTTTACATGGTCCCATGGTTTGAAAAGGCCAGAAAGATGTGGGCAGCTGGAGGAAAAGAGAAGAATGATGCACTGACAACCTTTTTTGAAGACTTTTTTGACCTTTTAATGGTGAGTGTTTGTTTTCAGAAGCTCTTCAATGACCAAACCAACCTCTTCCTATAATAAAAACAGAAAATAAAAACTGGGTTAGCAAGTTTGCCGATGATACAAAGGTCGGTGGTGTTGTGGATGGTCTGGAGGGATGCCAAAAGTTGCAGCGGGACATAGACAGGATGCAAGACTGGGCGGAGAAGTGGCAGATGGACTTCAACGCAGATAAATGTGTAGTGGTCCATTTGGGCAGGAATAATGGGATGAAGGAGTACAATATAAGGGGTAGGAGTCTTAGCTATGTTGTAGAGCAGAAGGATCTCGGGGTCCGGGTCCATAGGACTCTTAAATCGGCCTCGCAGGTGGAGGAAGTGGTCAAGAAGGCGTATGGTGTACTGGCCTTCGTTAATCGAGGAATAGAGTTTAGGAGTCAGGAGATAATGATGCAGCTCTATAAGACTCTTGTCAGACCCCAGTTGGAGTATTGTGCGCAGTTCTGGTCGCCTCATTATAGGAATGATGTAGAGGCTATTGAGAGAGTTCAGAGGAGATTTACAAGGATGCTGCCTGGATTGGGAGGCAGGCCTTATGAAGATAGGTTGAAGGAGCTGGGACTCTTCTCACTGGAGAGACGTAGGTTGAGAGGCGACCTGATAGAGGTATATAAAATGTTGAGAGGAATAGATAGGGTGGACTCTCAGAGACTATTTTCCCGAGCTGAAATGGTCACTACGAGAGGACACAGATTTAAGGTGCAGGGAAGCAAATACAAAGGAGATGTCAGGGGTAGGTTTTTCACTCAGAGGGTGGTGAGTGAATGGAACCGACTGCCTTCGGAGGTTGTTGAGGCCAACTCACTGGGGTCTTTTAAAAGACTTCTGGATGAGTATATGGAAAAGAATAGGATAGAGGGTTATAGTTAGGTCTGTGGATTGGTAGATGTGATCGCCGCAACTTGTGGGCTGAAGGGCCTGTTTGTGTTGTATTGTTCTATGTTAAAATGCTGGATAAAGAACAAAGAACAACATAGCACGGGAAACAGGCCCTTCGGCCCAGCGAGCCCGTGCTGCCGTCCTAACGTCTTAATGACATATAGAGACCAATATAGGGACAATTTGTTACCCAATCAGCCTAAGAGCACATTTTTGGGATGTGGGAGGAAACTGGAGCACCCGGAGAAAACCCATGCAACCACGGGGAGAACGCGCAAACTCCCGCAGACACAAGCCCAATTCCATGTGTCTGCACAGCAACAACGATAGTCTCTGAGCTGTCATGTTGTCCATCTGATGGTCCAGTTTAAGCATACACTAACAACATGAAGCACTAGGCCACTCCTGAAGTAACATCCAAAAGCAGCCCTCGAATGACCTGCTGAATGCATGCGCCTTGTTGGTCAACAAGGTGGACTGAATAGCCTGTGGAAACAAATAAAGTATTTAAACAGTCCTCCTATATCCCTCTACCTGCAGACCGCTCATGTGGCTGTCCAAGAGACCCTTAAACAACCCTAGCGTGCCTGCTCCCACCACCTTACTCGGTAGTGCATTCCACACCCCCACTACCCTTTGTGTGAAAAAATGCCCTCTAATATTCGTCTTATACATAGCCCCCCTCACCCTAAGGCCGTGACCCCTCGTTCTATCCGATTCTAATGGTGGAAAAAGCTTACCACCATTTACTCTATCTATACCCCTCATAATCTTATATACCTCTAATAGATCCCCTCTCAGCCGACGTCTTTCAAGGGAAAACAACCCCAGTGCGTTCAATCTTTCCTCGTAAGACAGCCCTTCCATACCAGGCAGCATCCTGGTAAATCTCCTCTGCACTCTCTCCAGGGCCTCCACATCCTTCCGGTAGTACGGCGACCAGAACTGGACGCAGTACTCCAAGTGAGGCCTAACCAACGTTCTATACACTTGCAACATCAGACTCCTACTCTTGTATTCTATACCCCTTCCTATGAAGGCTAACATACCATACGCTTTCTTTATCACTTTCTGCACCTGTACTGACACCTTCAGAGACTTGTGAACCTGCACCCCCAGGTCTCTCTATACTCTCTCTATACTCCGGATAGTTTTACCTTTTATCCTATAACTCCCCTCTACATTATTCCGGCCAAAATGCATCACCTTGCATTTATCCGGATTAAATTCTATCTGCCCAATCTACCAGCCTATCTATGTCCTGTTGTATTGCCTGGCACTGCTCCTCAGTCCCTGCTAATCCAAGCATCTTAGTGTCATCAGCAAATTTGCTGATCACACCACCTACCCCCTCTTCCAAGTCATTTATATAAATCACAAATAGAAGAGGTCCTAGTACCTCTTGTGGCACACCACTAGTGACTGACCTCCAGTTGGAAAAAGACTTCCCGCTGTCGTCTCCTCCCAAGCCAGTTCTCAACCCATCTACATACCTGGCCCTGTATCCCATGCGCCTTCACCTTTTTTATCAGCCTACCATGGGGAACCTTGTCAAACGCCTTACTGAAATCCATGTAAACTCGAAGGTCTGGCAACTTCTGTGGAGCAAGAAACAGAGTTAATGTTTCAGTACTGTTCTTATACTTTTTCACACTATTTATCCCAGAATTAATCAATACCATAGAATTGGAGAACTCATGGTACATTATTCTTTAAATAATCAGTTTTGGAAATTTGTCAATATACTTAAAAACCAAATTTTAAAATTGCAGAACTATTTCCCCACAGAAGTCTGTTGCTAGAGTTGAATAATGATTTGGGTAAGCACAAGCAATGTGGATCATGAACTAAGTGACAGAGCTTAATGGAGACAATGGAGAACTTGTAACAAGTGCTACGTTAGAATAAAATAGTAAGGAATTAAAATTATAGGTACCATATCTGAATGCATGAAGCATTGTAACAAGATAGATCACAAATGGAGCTAAATAGAGAGAAATGCGTTTGATCTGTTGCTTCATTGAGATTGGAACCATAGAACCCCAAATGACAATATGATAGAATTTACTCTGTAGTTTGAGAAGGGGAAATTGTAATACCATTACACCTTATTTCAATTAAATAAAGGTAACTACAAAGAAATGAGGGAGGAGCTGGCCAGAATTGATTGGAAAGGGAGCCTAACAGGGAAGACAGTGGAACAACATTGGCAGACGTTTTTTGGGATTATTTGGGAGGTACAACAGAAATTCATCCCAAGGAGGAGGAAACATGCTAAGGGCAAGGACAAGGCATCCATAGCTGACAAGGGAAGTCACTATCCGCATAAGAGCAAAAGAAAAGTGGTGAGGACTAGTGGGAAGCCAGAGGATTAGGAACCCTGTAAAAAGGAGCAGAGGACAACTGAAAAAGCAGTGGGGGTGGGGGGTGCGGGGAAGATGAAATGAGTGTAAGTTAACTAGTAATATAAAAAATGATAGGAAGAGAGAGGCAAAAGTAGATATTGGACCACTGAAAAATGAAGTTGAAGAAAGAATAATAGGAAACAAAAAAAATGGCAGAGAAACTGAATAGTTCTTTGTATCCACCTTCATGATGGAAGACAGCAGCAGGATGCCAGAGCTCCAGAAGAATTGTGGGTACAGATAAGTTCAGTGGCCGGCACTAAGGAAAAGGTTCTGGGGAAACTGAAAGATCGGAAGGTGGATAAATCATCTGGACTAGATGGGCTATGAGAAGCAGAGATAGATAGGTTCTTGATTAATAAGGAGATTAGAGGTTATGGGGAAAAGGCAGGAAAATGGGGATGAAGAAAATATCAGCCATGATTGAATGGCAGAGCTGAGTGGCCAAATTCTTCTACATCTTATGATCATGATATTCAGAGAGGCTATTCAGCCTATCCTGTTTGCACATGCCAAAATAGAAAATAAATAAGTTAGCCACTCATTTTAATCTCACTTCATTTTAATCACCTTGAGAATTTTTGGGGGAAAATCAATGTGTCCAACATCTCCTCATGTTTTGGATGAAGTTAGTGAAATAAATTCACAGCACTTTGTGTAACGCAAAGACTGTCAGGCGATTCATGCTAGTGAAGGGTAGAGATGGTGGAGCCTATTTCCGCTTGAGAGCCGGCATCAGACTGCCCAATGGGCATGTGCTTATCTCCCAGTATACTAGGAAATAGGTTGACATGGCCCCAACCCTGACCTACACCCTAGACATCCACCCCGTACCCCCTCGATAGCCAGCCTCCTGATGGCCATCCCCGGCCTCCGATCACCAGCTCTGATTTCTGATCACCAGTCGTACATCAGCTTTCCCCTTTCTTCTCTCCTACCCTGCCCTGTTGATACTGGCTGACTTTCTGTTGACCCCTTGGGAGTGGGAATTCCTCACTGGCCTCTGGTTTACCAGTGAGGCCATCATGCCAGGTCCCGATTAGCAAAGAGCACGTGTGATTCCGCTAGTGGGAACCTTCAGTAAAGTCGGAAATCCAAGTGAGCCCAGAGAATTGTGTTCCAGACTCACGAAATTACCTCATGAATATTGTAACCAGCTTCGGCTGCTCCCTGGTGTGAGGCTGATTACATGAGAAAAAATTGGCATGGAGAGATTGTGACCAGCATCTGGCCGGTCATGATTCCCATTTTTGACCTCCCACTTAAATTTCTTACCTGGTTGTTAATTTTGCAGGCTGCAGCACTTCAGATACAGATCTGGGTACCAGTGTTTTACTTTCAACTCAACCACAGCTTAGGCAGTGAATTCCAGATACCCACCGTCCTCTGGGTGAAAAATGCTTCCTTTCGTCCTCTTTGATCCTTTTACCAGTCACCTTAAATCTATGCCCCTGAACCTTTAGCCAGAGAAAGCAAAATTTTCCTGTCTACCTTGTCTAGGCCCCTCATAATTTTGTACACCTCAATAAGGTCATCCTTTACTCTGCTGTATTCTTAGGAAAATAATCCTGAGTCTATCCGATCACAGAGCTGCAATTTCCAAACCACGGCAACATTCTTGTAAATCTCCTCAGTACCTTCCTGTAATGACCAGAACTGTGACCTGCAATGTTTTGTACAGTTCCATCATTAAATCTCTTTTTTTGTATTCAATACCTCACTCAATAAATTAAAGCATTCCATATAATTTCTTGATCAGCTTGTTGCCATCACCAGGAATCTTAGACATGCATTCCAAGGTCTCTCGCTTCCTCACCCCCGTCAATGTTTTCTGGTTTATTGATTATTCCCCTTGCTTTTGTTTGTTCCTCATTTGTCAATGTGGTATTTCAGCCAAATGCCACTTTCCCGTCATCCTTTATCATGCACCAAAGGAAAGGGCCACGACTGTGGCTTACAGTCAAGTAGTCCTCACCTCGGGACCTACAACAACGTATGGCGTAACAAGTTTAAAAATCCCTGTTTGGCTGCTTGCCATTGGGTGAGCCTCTGTTCTCTCAGCAACGCAGAGAGTAGCAGTGAAAGGGTGTGTTTCTGAATGGAGGACTGTGACAAATGGTGTCCCTCAGAGATCAGTGCAGGGATCTTTGCTGTTTGTAATATATATATGAATTATTTGGAAGAAAATGTAACTGGTTTGATTAGTAACAAGTTGTGGACAATTAGTTGTGGACAACCCAGAGATTGGTGGATTTGTGCAAGGAAGACCATCAGAGGATATAGCAGGATATAGATTGGTTAGACACTTGGCAAAGAGATGGCAGATAGAGCTTAACCCGGACAAATGGGAGGTAATACATTTTGAAAGGTCTAATACAGTTAAGAAATATACAATAAATGGCACAACCCTTGAGGGAATTAATAAGCAAAGGGTCTTGGGTATATAGTTACACAAGTCACTGAAAGTGGCAATACAAGTGGATAATGTAGTCAAAAAGGTATAAAGCATGCTTGCCTTCATTTACCGCGGCATTGAGTTTAAAAATTAGCAAGTCATGTTGCAGCTTTGTAGAACTTTAGTTAGGCTGCACTTAGAATATAGTTCTCAGTTCTGGTCACCACACTCCCAGAAGGATGTGGAGGCTTTGGAGAGGGCACAGAAAAGATTTATCAGGATGTTGTCTGGTACGGAAGACATTAGCTATGAGGAGAGGTTGGAGAAACTTTGCTTGTTCTCTCTGGGACACGGGAGGTTGAGGCTGAACCTGATAGAAGTCTCCAAGATTTTGAGGGGCATGAACAGAGTGGATAATCAGAAGCTTTCTCCCAGGGTGGGAGAGTCAGTTACTAGAGCGCGTAGGTTTAAGGTGCGAGGGGCAAGGTTTTAAGAAGCTGTACAAGGTAGATATTTAACAGAGGGTGGTAGGTGCCTGGAACTCATTGCTGGGGTAGGTAGTGGAAATGTATACGGTAATGACTTTTAAGAGGTGTCTTGACAAATACACGAATAGGATTGGCATACAGGGATATGATCCCCGGAAGGGTAGGAGGTTTTTGTTGAGTTGGGCAGCGTGGCTGGTGCAAGCTTGGAGAACCAAAGGGCCTATTCCTGTGCTTTTATTAACTTTGTTATTTGTTCTATATCCATGAGGTGAAGGACCAAAAAGAAGAAAAATCTTAAGTGGGTGTATTGGTAACACAAATATCAGAAGCAAGATTTTAATGGAGAGTTCAAAATATGCAATCAGGAAAAAGCTTTAAAGAAAGAAAACACCATAGCACTTTTGAGGTGCATTACCAGACATGTTTTAAGTGGGGTGAGGATTTTTGCTTCTGCCCTGCCAGCCCCCCACCATTGCCCTTGGGACAAAAATATCTCCCTTCTACCAGTCGCTTGAAATATATTCCTCCTAGTCACTGACCTCTGTAGCCCTTTCCATCCACTCTATTTAAGCCCTTTACAATTTTGCATATTCAATTAAATCTTCCCTCAGCTTCTTCTATTTCAGTCTTAAAGCGCCAGGGACCTGGGTTTGATTTTAGTCTTGGGCGATTGTCTGTGTGGAGTTTGCACGTTCTCCCTGTCTGTGTGATGTTCCTCCACTGCTATGAGGATTCTGTAACTGTAAATCCCCTTTTATTAAAGTGAGAACATGATAGTTGGAGACCAATTATTTCAGACATGGAACATCACTGCATGAGCTCCTCAGGGTATTATCCCAGGCCCAGCTATCTTTAGCTACTTCATCGATGATCTTCCCTTCACCATAATATCCGAAGTGGGAATGCTCATTGATGATTGCACAATATTCAGCTCTCATTTATAATTCCTTGGGTAATGTTGTCTATGCCCACATACTTGAGCAGGTTTGGACTAGTGAGTGGCATAATTCTGCCACGCAAGTGTTAGACATTATCCATCTACAACAGGAAAGAGTCTAACCACCTCCTCGCTTCTATATTAATAATGTTACACATAGGGAGAGAGCTAAAACTGAACTTCTTTATTTTTTCTCTATTTGTTCTTCAGCATAGGTTTTGAAATAAGTGTATTTCCCCAAAAGCTCTGTAACTCAATAAAGTTTATTCATGCATTCAAACCCAGGTGAATGAAACTTCATACATTTATAAAATAAGATAGGAAAGAGAAGGTTTTACAACTATGAATCAGTTAAAAGATATAGATTCCAGAAAGTCGATGTTGAGTGATAGTTCTTTCAGGTAGTTGAAGCAGCATTTTGAAGAAACAATTTAAAGTGAATGTGGTGCAGCAAGATGAAATTGGTATACAGAGACGACTTCTGCTTATCAGGCAGTGGCAGGAATCCTCCAGAGAAAGAACCTTCAAGGAGGCTTGAAGCAGCCTGGAGTCCTGCTTTGATGTTTAAAGGCTGAAGTTTAATGAGCAAGCTGATCTGCGAGTCTGGCAATGTATGGCCGATTAATGACTGTTGCAGGCTAACAAATAGTTTGTATGCTGCTGGTGAAAGTCCTACCTCTTAATTTATCTTTTAATGTAATGGGTGTCTTTTAGTTTCTCTGTAGGTATAACTAGTTTTGATGATTTTCCCTTTTGTTATGGGACCAGGCCAAGGAGATGAATGATTCACTGATCCCTGGTCTCTGGCTTAATTAATTGTAATGTGTCCTCAGTATGAGGCATGAGACTTCACAAGGATGAAGATTGAGCTTTTGCTCTGTAATTGCTGTTTGAAATTTCGAGAAACTGAAGCTAACTTGTGGATCACGTGATCTGTAGCAGCCAACTTTTAGTTCAGCAAGGTCTGTTTTTTGAATGAGCAAAATAGTGATGTTTGAACAGCTTATGACCTCCTTTATGTTTTGTGGAGAAAACACTAGATTCAAGTCAAGAGTGTGTTACCATACGCTCCATTGGATGGGAACAGCTGCACCAGTACTCAAATCATCTGTTGTCCATCTGCCATTTTAAATATCCAAACAACTGGCTGACTATATGAAACACAGTAAGAAGCCAGGTTAAAGTCCAACAGCTGTGTTGATATGTGCAATCTTTTTGGCAGTCCTCTCAATTTGGAGCCGGCAGTTTGCGATCAATGGTAGCCATAATGTGGAGATGCCAGCTTTGGATGGGGGTACACAGTAAGAAGTCTCACGACACCAGGTTAAAATGCACCAGTTGTTGGACTTTAATTGGTGATATGAGACTTCTTACTGTGTTTACCCCAGTCCAACGTGGCATCTCCATATACATGAAGCATCACAGCATCTTGCCAAGGCTTTTAGTTTCCTTTCTTGATGATAGAAGCCATATTAATTTTCACGATTAATGGAGAATATACATCATTCTTAGATTGTTATCAATAATTTTATTGCTATTTTTAAAAATGTTTTCTTTTCCACTTCTGAAGACTGTCACGTATGCTCATCTATAGTTCCAAAAATAATGCCAGACTAATATATTGTTGAAGTGTGAGCAGGTTAAAGACAACTGTGTGGAATAGTGTTTTGTATTGTTAAGCTGTCGGAAATATAGTGAACAGTATGGGCTTTGGAAAGGGAGTGGGATAGCTTGATCTTGAGTTTGGACGTGCTTGGCACAACATTGAGGGCCGAAGGGCCTGTACCGTGCTGTACTGTTCTATGTTTCTATATATCTAAATATTGATTACTATCCTTTATGTCTTTTAGGCAATTTTTAATACCAACAGAGAAGGTATGTAAACAGAATAGATATGCATTTTAAAATTAACTCTTGAATCTTAAAATCTCAATCTATTAAAAATCCTTTATCCATGTGAACTTTAGATCATTATTTTTCACTAAGAAAATGTATTAATTTGCCTTTGCGTTATGTAAAATAGCACCCTCAAATTGCGAGTGCTACAGTGCTGTAATTGTAAGAGAATTACATGTGGGAAGCTTACACATTTAATTTCTATTATAAATGTCCTCAGATAGTCATAACAGAAAAAGGATAGAAGTTCTGACTTTAAAATGAGGGATGATTTATGTCTGGGGATTCTGTTTCCATTATTAGCCACTGTTCCATGTAAATATTTGACTTACTGGGCTGAGTATTATCATGGGCTTGGGCTGGAAAACTGGTTCCAAGCCTGCACATGCTGGCAGCAGGACAAACTTGCAATTTTACTGCATGTGGCTGCCTAGTTAGAGTCTGAAAATTAGATGTAGATTTAATTCCGGCCTCGAGTCGAGTTTGCATGTTCTCCCTATGCCTGCTCGTGTTTTCTCCAGGTGCTCTGGCCTCTTCCCACAGACAAAAGATGTGTGTGTTAGATTGATTGGCCATGCAAAATTGACCCAAGTGTCATGGGATTAGTAGAGTTCATATGTGGGTTAGTAATGTGGGATTGTGGTCAGTGCAAACTCAATGGATCGAGTGGCTCCTTCTACACTGTAGACATTCTATGAAAACAGTGGATTTTATTTATGAATATAGTAGCCAGAAAATAATGAAAAAGTTTGATTAATTCTGGGAAAAGTAATTTTTACAGAAACAATAGAATGGGAGATCAAAAGGAAGAACAGATTTAAAGAAACATTGGAAACAGTGTGTGTAATCTTGAACAAGGCAATGCATTCTGAAGCCTGATCAGTGAACACTAGTTTGCTGCCACCCTCAGAAGAATCTGTATAAGATTTCCCCTAAACACAACAGGGCAATGTACGCTAAGGTTACTGAAATTTGTTTTATCCACACAGCAGGTGTTCACCAAGGCTCCTGTACTTTCCAAGCCCATAAACTACTACCATGTATTAGAAAAAAGTCCTTTATATGGGATACCTGAAAGTTGCTCTCCAAGCCACTTACTGGCCTAACTTCGAAATATATTGCTCATCCTTCATTGTTGCTGAATCAAAATCTTGGAACTCCCTTCCTAACAGCACCGTTGGAATACTTATACCACGTGTACTGCAGTGGTTCCAGAAATTGGCTTACCACCATCCTCCCAAGGGCAAATAGAGATGGGCAATAAATGGCTTAGCCAGTGAAGCTCACATCTTGTAAATGAATGAGCAAAAAAAAACTTGTTATATTTTATCAACTAGAAAATGACCCTTTTAAGCCTGTTCTCTGATTCCTGTACCTAGCTGGCTTTTCTATTCATGCCAGTGTATTACTGCTGCACCATGGACTTTTATCCCTGCAATCGCCTTTGATATAGCACCTTACCAGATGCCTTCTGGAAATCCAAGTAATTATATCCGACTGACGCTACAGAGTAGCGTGTGATCTTTTTCATGAGTAATCACCTTGCTATTACTGCATTTTCAGGTCACAGACTTGTCCTTCAATCTGACCTCTGAAAATAGCACAAGAGGAGCCAAAATATTTTCTTGATTTAATTTTTATTTTAAATAATGTGAAATAAAATTGGATCACAAACAAACTGAGGGCTTGGAAGAATATTTCACAGCTACTTTAAAACATTCAGTTGATGGACAGTTGTTGAGAAGATAAATAGTTATAGAGGTTTACAGCGTGGAAACAGACCCTTCCACCCGACTTGTCCATGTTGCCCCTTTTTAAATCCCTAAGCTAGACCCAATGCCCGTGTTTTGGCTCATATTCGTCTATACCCATCTTACCCATGTCTGAATGCTTTCTAAAAGACAAAATTGTACCTGCCTTTCCTACTGTCTCTGGCAGCTTGTTCCAAACCCTCTGTGAAAAAATTGTCCCCTTGGACCCTTTTGTATCCCCTACCTGATACCTATGCCTTCTAGTTTTAGATTCCCTGACCTTTGACAAGAGATATTGACTATCTCGCTGATTTATGTCCCTTATTATTAAACTTCTGTAAGATCAGCCCTCAGCCTCAGGTGCTCCAGAGAAAAAACGTCCCAGTCTTTCCAGCCTCTTCTTATAATTCAAACCATCAAGTCCTGATAGCATCCTTTCTTTGCTGCACTCTGTCTGGTTTAATAATATCCGACCTATAATAGAACAACCAGAATGGTACCTAGTGTTCCAAGTGTGACCGTACTAATATCTTGTTCAACTTCAACAAGATGTCCCAACTCCTGTATTCAATGTTCTGACCAATGAAACAAAGATGTCTGTGCCTGTCTTGTTATAATCTGGAAGGTAGCTTTGCCATGCCAACTAATTCCCAAAGAGAAACTTGGCAAGGTGTCACAACAATTTACAATTTATGGTTTACTACGAATAGATACATGTGCTGGAATCAGGACTCTCAAATTCTAATAACATTTTCGGAGATTTTAAACAATAAATTCAAACTTTTATTAATAAAGGAAAACCTAAATACACAAGAATACAATTACATAGTTAAAATTAGAAGATTTCCCCCCAAAAGGCTTCTATTTAGTTAGACTCAGAAATATACACCCCTTCATGGAACAGTACTTACAGATATTTAATATTTTTATAAAATTCCAGTAACACAAGGCATCCACTTTTGCAATTGGGATGATGCATCACAGGGCTTTTCTTTCTTGCTGTCACTCTCTTGTGGAGAATTTTAAAATGTTTATAACAAAATCGTGCTTTCTAAAACCAGTTGACATTTTTCTGGGTCAATGAAGAGTGCTTCATTGCTTCTTTTCACAGCTCTGACCCAGCATATAGCATACTCCAGGGGCTAACATGGCCACAACACCTAACCTTTCCTTTAAATATGTTTTTCTCTTTCATTTTTAAAACCATTGTTCATATTATTCTTCAAAATTTATCTTTTCAGAATACAATAACATTTATTTTTTCCTTGTGGCCACTAGTTCTGAGTAAAATTAACTTTAATAACTTTCTCTTCATTAAGTTGTAAATGCCTTCTTACCTCCCTTTGAAATTTGTTAGTTAAAACTCTAAATCCTCACTTATCTCAATGCAAAATTCCACCATACTCTATTTAGTTGTAGAACATTTAACTTTGCCATGTTCACTTTATTAGCTACTTTTCACACTTACTTCTTTTGATAGTCTTAATTCCATTGAAACTCAGACCCCAGCTTAATAACTAGCCACACATTGACTGACACATACACACACATACTGACACATACACACACATACTGACACATACATTTAAATAATAACATTTTCATCACATTCTTCAGTATGTAACAATATTCAGGTCCTAATTTTGGTTTCCTTGTAGCCACATCTCTGCATTGGCGATTAAGTCTACATATTAATTTTGATTTCAGCTGCCCAATTAATTTGTTTTACACAGACTTTTAGATAGTGAGCACACAGTTCAGTTTTTCTAAAAACCTTTTTGTAAACTTGGCCCTATTTGTACACTTTGCTCAAAAGAGGAAATGTGGGAGCAATTCAGGGAACTCTGGATGTTCAGGATTTGATAAGGAAGAAGAGAAGGCATTTAGCAAGTCCAAAGGGAGCAAATCAGCTGCAGCCCTAGGCGAATATAGGAAGTACAAGAGAGAACTTAGAAATCAATTAGGAAATAAAAAAGGAGCATGAGAAAAGATTTGTGAACAGGATTAGAGAAAATCCTAAAATATTCGATAAATACATTGAGGGGAAGAGGTTAACCAGGGAAAGAATAGGGCGCGTTAAAGCCAGAGGAGACAATCTGTGCCTGAAACCACAGGACACTGGAACAATTTTGAATGACTATTCTTATCGGTCTTCACTCAGGAAAAGAAGATTGTAAGTACGGAATTCAGGAAAAGGGACTGTGAGGACCTTGAACAGTTTTACATAGGAAGTGGGGAGGAATTGGAGGTTTTGACAGGTTTAAATTAGGGCAAACCCACAAGACCGGATGAAATGCATCCTGCTGCTGTGGGAGGCGAGGCAGGAAATTGCAGGGTCTCTGACACAAACTTTTAATTTCTGTCTGGCCGTGGGGGAACTCCTTACTTATCTGACTCTGATAGCTTGTGCTGTCAAAGACCTTAACCAAGTGTTTGAGACTTCTTACGGGTGAAGTGCCAGAGGACTGGAGGATGGCTAATGTGATTCCACTTCTCAGGAAATGTGATTAAAAATGAGACAGGAAATTACAGTAAGTCTCAGTAAGTAAGGAAATTACAGTAAGTTTCACATCAGTGGTAGATCAAGAACAAAAAATTGATGGAACAAGATCTTCAGTGCACCAAGCCTGTGTTGACACATGATATCTTTCTAAACTAAATACCTTTTGCCTCTATGTGGTTTATTCCCTCTATCCCCTACATATTCATGTATTGATTGTCAAGATGCCTCTTAAACTTTACTGTTGTATCTGCTTCTACCGCCTCCTGTTTCCATGCATTCCAGGTGCTTATCTCCCACTCTATTTAAAAAAAAAACTCACCTCTCACATCTCCTTTAGCTTGTCGCCCCCTTGTACCTTTAAACCTATGTCTACCTGGGGGAAGAAGACTCCTTCTATCCGTTGATTCATGCCTCTCAATTTCGTAAATGGCTTTTAGGCTGCCGCTCAACCTCTGACATTCAAGTGAAAAAAGAAGTTTGTCCAATCTCTCCTCATAACTAATACCTTCCAAACCAGACAATATCTTGGTAAACCTAAAGAGAAAATGCTGGAAAATCTCAGCAGGTCTGACAGCAACTGTAAAGAGAAAAGAGCTTACGTTTCAAGTCCAGATGACCCTTTGTCAAAACAAAGGAGCAGTATGTCTTCAGGGTAGGCAGTCTTGGAAGAGAGGTGGCAGTGAGTAAAACAAATTATTATGGATACAGGAGTCTGAAACAGAATCCTATAGTGCAGAAGAGTCTGCATCGAACATGAAAGGCCCTGACCTGCCAACCTATCCACTTGCCAGCACTTGGCCCATAGCCTTGAATGTTATGGTATACCAAATATTCATCCAGATTCTTTTTAAAGGATGTGAGGCATCTTGCCTCCAGGTAGTGAATTCCAAACTGTCACCACCCTCTGAGGGGAAAAATTTTTTTCCTCAAATCCCCCCAAACCTCCCATCCCTCACTTTTAATTTGTGTCCCCTCGTAACTGACCTTTCAACTAAGAGGGACAGGTGCTCCCCATCCACACTGCCCATACTCTGCTTAATCTTGGACACCTCAATGAGATCATCCCTCAGTCTTCTCTGCATCAGAAAAAACAATTCAAGCCTATCCAATCTCTCTATAACTTAAATGTTCCAACCTAGGCAATATTATGGTGAATCTCCTCTACACACGCGCACGCCCATGTGCACACACACCTATCCAAGTGCATTCATATCATCCCTATGATGTAGCGACCAGAACTACACACAGTACTCACCTATGGCCTCAGCATTGTTCAATACAGCTGTACAACCAAAAGAGAAAATGCTGGAAAATCTCAGCAGGTCTGGCAGCATTTGCAAAGAGAGAAAAGAGCTGATGTTTTGAGTCCAGATGACTTTATTAAAACTCAGCTCAGTTTTAAGGAAGTATGGAAATGTTATAGATGAAGATGATTGATAAGAGTTAGTCACTATCATATCTGCTTCCACTACCTCCCCGGCAACAAGTTCCAAGCACCCAGCGCTCTGTGTGAAAAAATTTGCCTCGTACGTCTCCTTTAAATTGTGCTCTGCGTCTTAAACCTATGCCTCCTAGTAATTGACTCTTTCACCCTGGCAAAAAGCTTTTGACTATCCACTTTGTCCATGCCCTTCATAAATTGCAGAACACTTAAGAATATTGATAGGCAAAGAGATCTGGATGTGCAAGTACACGGGTCACTGAAAGTGACAGTGCCAGTGGAGAATGCAGTCAAGGCATATGGCATGCTTGCCTTCATTGGCCAGGGTATTGAGTTTAAAAATTAGCAAGTCATATTATAACATTATAGAACCTTAATTAGGCCGCACTTGGAATATAGTGTTCAATTCTGGTAGCCACACTACCAGAAGGATTTGGAGAGGTTACCGAAAAGATTTACCAGCATGTTGCTTGGTATGGGGTATGGTTGGAGAAAGTTGGTTTGTTCTTACTGGAGTGATAGAGCTTGAAGGGAGACCTGATAGAAGTCTACAAGAATATGAGAGGCATGAACAGAATGGATAGTCAGAAGCATTTTCCCAGGATGGAAGAATCAATTACTAGAGGGCATAGGTTTCAAGCGCGAGGGGCAAGGTTTAAAGGAGATGTACGAGGCAGATTTTTTATGCAGTGGATGCCAGGAACTCATTAACAGGAGAGGTAGTAGAAGCGGATACGATAATGACTTTCAAGGGGCAAATGAGCAGCACATGAATAGGATGGGCATAGAGAGATATGGTCCCTGGAAGGGTAAGGAGTTTTAGTTAAGTCAGGCAGCATGGTTGGTGCAGGCTTGGAGGGGCGAAGGGCCTATTCCTGTGCTGAAATTTTCTTTGTTCTTTGTATGCCAAGATCCCGCAGCATGGTAATGTTTTTAAGGGTTTACTGTATACTTCTCCCCACCTTAGACCTTCCAAAATGCAACACCTTGAATTTGTATGGGTTAAATTCCATCTTTCACCTTTGTTCAAGCCAACATCTCTATCAGATCTCCTCTAAGTCTACGTCTTTCTAAGGAAAACAGTCCCAATTTGCCTAATCTCTCCTCGTAACACAGACCTTCCATACCAGGCAGCATCCTGGTAAACCTCCTCTGCACTCTCTCCAGAGTCTCCACATCCTTCCAGTTGTAAGGTGACCAGAACTGGATACTGCTGCCTGGATTGGGAGGCAGGCCTTATGAAGATAGGTTGAGGGAGCTGGGACTCTTCTCACTGGAGAGACGTAGGTTGAGAGGCGACCTGATAGAGGTTTATAAAATGTTGAGAGGAATAGATAGGGTGGACTCTCAGAGACTATTTCCCCGAGCTGAAATGGTCACTACGAGAGGACACAGATTTAAGGTGCAGGGAAGCAAATACAAAGGAGATGTCAGGGGTAGGTTTTTCACTCAGAGGGTGGTGAGTGAATGGAACCGACTGCCGTCGGATGATGGATGAGTATATGGAAAAGAATAGGATAGGGGGTTATGGATAGTCTGTGGATTGGTAGATGTGATTGGCGCAACTCGTGGGCCGAAGGGCCTGTTTGTGCTGTATTGTTCTATGTTCTATTCCAAATGAGGTCTACCTAATGTTTTATACAACTGCAACATTAAAGGCCAGCTCTTGTAATCTATACCTTCCTATAAAGGCTGGCATACTATATGCTTTCTTCACAACCTTCACCTTCAGAGACTTGTGCACCTGCACTCCCAGGTCCTTCTGCATTTCTATACTCTTAATAAGTCTACCGTTTATCATGTACCTCCCCCCTACTTTCTTTCTCCTGAGATGCATCACCTCGCATTTATCAGGATTGAATTCCATCTGCCATCTATCTGCCCAAACTACCAACCTATCTATGTCCTGTTGTGTCGCCTGACAATGCTCCTCACTATCCGCAAGTCCAGCCATCTTTGTATTGTCTGCAAACTTGCTGACCACTCCACTTACTACTTCTTCCAAGCCATTTATATATATTACAAATAGAAGAGGTCCTAGTACTGAGCCCCGTGGCACACCGCTAGTGACTGACCTCCAGCTAGAAAAACACCCTTCCACTATTACTCTCTGTCTCCTATTACCAAGCCAGTTGTTTATCCATCTAGCTACCTGTCCTCGTATCCCATTAGCCTTGACCTTTTCAACTAACCTCCCATGAGGGACTTTGTCAAATGCCTTACTGAAATCCATAAAGACGACACCAATGGCTCGCCCTTCGTCGACTGTTTTCGTCACCTCAAAAAATTCTACCAGATTTGTAAGGCACGACCTCCCTTTAACAAAGCCATGCTGCGTATCACTAATCAGATCGCAACGCTTTAAGTGCCTATGTATCCTATCTTTAAGAATCCCCTCCAACAGCTTCCCTACCACTGATGTCAAACTCACCGGCCTATAATTTCCAGGGTTATCCCTACTACCCTTTTTAAACAATGGTACAACATTAGCTATTCTCCAGTCCTCTGGGACCTCACCTGTGTTCAAAGAAGAGACAAAGATTTGTGTCAGAGGCCCAGCAATTTCACCTTGCACCTCCCTAAGCAGCCTGGGATATATACCATCAGGCCCCATAGATTTATCAGTTTTAGTGCTACCTGGAAGCTTCCTGGTCACTTCCATGGTCACTTCCTCCTTCGGTGTGGATATTTCCCTCAACTGGTCCACAGCTTCCTCAGAAACAGGAGCGATCAACAAGCCCCTCTCCTTCGTGAATACCGACGCAAGGTATTCATTCAGGATCTCCCCCATTCCCTCGGGCTCTAAGCACAGTTCCCCTCCTCTGTCTTTAAGAGGTCTGATTTTTCCTCTAACCACCCTTTTGTTCCTAATATAGGAGTAAAAAGCCTTTGAATTTTCCTTAATCCTATCTGCCAAAACCATTTCATGCCCCCTTTTTGCCCTTCTAAGTTCCTGTTTGAGCTCCCTCCTTCTCTCTCTGTATTTCTCCAACGTTTTCTCCGTTCCCAGCTGCTTTAACCTATCATATGCCTCTCTTTTCTTCCTAACCAAGTCCTCAATATGCTCACTAATCCACGGCTCTCTAATCCTACTTTTCCCATCTTTCCTCTTAGCAGGCACATAATTTTTTTGCAACATTTTCAGTATTCCCTTGAAAGACTCCCACATGCCTAGCGTGGACTTACCCTTGAACAACCGTTCCCAATCAGTTTCCATAAGTTCCTGTCTAATCCAACCGTAGTTAGCCTTCCCCCAATTCAGCAGCCTGCCCCTAGGGCAACAAGCATCCTTTTGGATCTGTATCCTAAAGTACACAGAGTTGTGGTCACTGTTAGCCACATGTTCCCCTACTGCAACATCAACCACCTGCCCTGGCTCATTACTCAGAACTAAATCCAATATCGTGCCCTCTCTAGTCAGGCTAGCCACATACTGCTCCAACGATCCTTCCAGTACACATTTTACAAATTCCTCCCCATCCAAGCCCCCAGCTCTGGGTACCTTCCAATCCACCCTAGGGAGATTAAAATCTCCCACTATAATGACTCTGTTCATTTTGCACCTATCCAAAATGTCTTTACATATGTCTTCTTCAACTACCCCTGGGCTGTTGGGTGGCCTTTAATACACCCCTAGCATAGTAATCGCCCCCTTCCTAATTCTCAACTCCACCCACAGCGACTCCACTCCTAACTCCTCTTATTGTCCTCCCTCTGCACTGCTGTGATAACTAACAACGCCACTCCCCCACCTCTTCTGGACCCTCCTCTGTCACGCCTGAAACACCAGGAATATTCAGCTGCCACTGCTCCCCTTCTTTTAACCATGTCTCCGTCACAACAACCACAAACATTAAGGCCCTAAGTTCATCCGTTTTTCCTGTTACGCTCCTCGCATTGAAACAGACACATTCCAGACTGCCAAGCCCATTTGGAACCTCCTTCTCGCTGGTGTATTTCTTCTCATCCAAGCTTACTCTGTCTGCCATCTCGCTCTCTACTGAGCTATCGGTCTCAGCCCCTCCCCCCCTCCATATTAGTTTAAACCCTGCCGAAACACTCCAGCTAACCTCCCAGTTAAGATATTCACGCCCTTCCCATTTAAGTGTTCCCCGTCCCTTCTACACAGGTGCCCTTCTTTCACAAATACTTCCCAGTTATCCACAAATATGAAACCCTCTGCCCTACACCAGTCCTTCAGCCATGCATTCAGCTGTAGGATCTCATTTCTCCTGGCCCTGGCAACAGCCCTGAGATCGCCACTCTGGAGGCCCTGCTCTTCAGCCTACCCCCCAATTCCCTGAACTGCCTTCGTATATCCTCCCTGCTCTTCCTTCCTACATCCTTCTCTCCTATGTGAATAATCACATCCGCCTGGGTCCCCTCACCCTTCAAAATGCCCTCTACTCTGTCAGAGGCATCTTGCACCCCTGCTCCAGGGATGCAAACTACCATCCTGGAGTCCCGCCTTGGACCACAGAAGCACCTATCTATTCCTTTAACCCTCCCATCCCCTACCACTATTTCCCTTCTAGCCCCCTTCTTCCCCTCTGAGGTACACTGGTCCTCCTGCCTTACTTTTTTACCTCTCCGCCCTCGATATTTTGGGGGACTGCCACTGGGGAAGTCTTTGGACTGTTTCCCCTTTCTTACTGTAATCCACCTGAAAGAGTCAGGTTCCCCATTCTTAGGCTCCAAGTCCACCACCTTACTCTGCCTTCCTTCCATTATTGCCTCGTTCTCCCTGACTAGAAATGCATCTTCCAATTGCCACTCTAGTTGCTTGACCTGAGCCCTCAGACGCCGCAGCTCCAAACACTTGACACATATGTGGACTTTCGGGGCAGGTCTTACCTCCAGGAGCTCCTACATATGACACCGTACGCAGGTGAGGCGTCTTCCCGTAATCCTTTCCATTGTCCTGAACACCTTTGGAGGTGTGAGCGCAACTGGAAAACCAGTAGCACACTCTGCCTAAGCCCAGCAAGCCAAAGCCCTTATATCTCTCACTCTGCTTCCCTACTCACTCCACTGCCCACTCCCAATGCTGTCTACTGCCACTTTTTATACTCCCCGGTTCCCTTCCCAGCTACCCTCACGCCTAACTACGGCAGCAAAAAGCAATCAAAAACAGAGAGGAAAAAGATACATTCCCTCAAGAAGAATAACATCCTCAGAAAAAGAGACCAAAATTGCATACAATATTCCAGATGTGGCCTTACCAAGGCCCCATATAATTGCAATAACACATCCCAGTTTCTGTACTTGAAATGTCTCACAATGAAGGCCAACATATTATTTACCTTCTTCATCGCCTGCTGCATCTTCATGTTTATCTTCTATGACTGGTGCACAAGGATACCCAGGTGCTGCTGCATACTCCCCTTTCTCAATTTATAGCCATTCAGGTAGTAATCTGTCTTCCAAAGTGAATAACCTCACATTTTTCCAAATTATACTGCATCTGCATCATCCAAACTGTCCAAATCGTTCTGAAGGATCTCTACATCCTTGTCACCAGTTCACCAGTAATCCAAAAATTACTCCCATTGAGGAGTAATTACTTCTTTAAACCTTTTCCTGTTTCTGACTGCAGAACCCCAATGCCTATTCTTTCTCTGTTCTTGGTCATGAGATATACAACATCTCATAGCTTTCTCGTACCCTCCTATAGAATGTTCTCTGCAATCCCTGTGATGTTCTTTACTGTAGCATCAGGAAGGCAACACACCATGCAGGACTCAGACAAATACCTGCCCACACTTCCACAAATATCAGCATTTCTATGCTTTGCTGTTCCTCCATTTGCAATCCGTTGTTATTTGGTGCCATGATCTGGATTACACTGCTCCAAAACTTCGACACGTTTCTAATGTTGACTGTTGATTTGATACTTGCTCCTTATTGAAGAGTCTGCACTTCGTGCCTCATGCTAATCTTCTGGATGGCCATTCATCTACCATATTAAGCACTATAGATAGCTGCCTTGTTCTGGAGGATCAAATGACACAATCATTATTACTGACTGTAAAAGCTCTAGAGGATGAAATGGAATAAACAATAAAATTAATATACAAATACCTGGCAATCAAATAGAACAATTACAGTATATAACTTGAAAATTTCCAGATAATGAATTTAAACTAGTAAGGTATGGGCAATGAAATAGTGCAGTTATTAGAGAAGAAATTGAATAATGATGCAACTAAAGCTCTTGCCTGCTTGTAATGTGATGCTTATATCAACAGGGCGATGCCAGGTGCTTGATGCATTTCTCTATCGTGTCGGCTCCATGGTCAATGACGATGGCATTAATATTTATATTCAAGAAGAGGTAAGGCAAAACATGCACATCTTGTTGAAAGCACTAAGTATTAGAGAACTCTTTGACCCAGATTATTGATAATGTTTCAATGTTGATTTGTTGAGATATTCCTCCATTGGTTACAGAAGTAGTGCATTAGTGAGGGAAAAGAACAAAGGAAAGGTGGAGGGAAAATGTATGCACAGACATGATCATTCTGGTGAATGACCGTGAATGACCTGTAAACTGGAAATTAAGAGATGGTTACATGGTAATGTTATATTAGCATATGAGGCATGATGAGATCAATAACATGGATATTTAACATAGATTGTCATCAGACAAAATTTGAAATTAGTCACATAAGAGTCTTGGGCAATATGAACAAAAGCTTGGTCAAAGAAGTAGATTTTAAGATGTTTCACGCAGTGATGGTGGCAAAGTGGTAATATAATTGAATAGTAATCCAGAGGCCCAAGCTAACATTATGGGGATGGTCATACGTCTGCAACTCCATACCATGGTGATAGGGATTAAACTCTAAAGTAAAAGCAAATAAAAGATATGAAAAAAGATCATACAGACTTTTCAACATTTTCCGTCTTTATTATTATATAGACATGGGTTCAAACTCCACCATGGCAGTTGGTGGAAGTTAAAGTCAGAGAAAAAAATTTTGAATTAGTAATGGTAATAGTGATCATAAAATTGTTGATGACTATCATTCAGTAATCCGGTTTACCAGTGTCCTGTAGGAAGGGAAATCGACCGATCTTGCCTGGTCTGGTTTACGTGTGACTTCAGACCCACGATAATGTGATTGACTCATAAATACTCTCTGAAATAGCCTAGCAAGCCATTCAGTTGTAACAACAGAGCTACAAATTCTACAAAAGTGGATCACCCTTAATTGACCAAGAAATGACAACACATCCAGCCTTGTTTAATCTGTAAAATCCTCTTTCGTACATCTGAGGGCTTGTGCCAAAATTGAGAAAGCTACCCCATGAACTAGCAGCAGCATGACATATATTCATGGAATCATGCCTTGGAGTAATAGTGGTTTATAGCATGGAAACAGGCCTTTCAGCTCACGTTCATGCTGTCCTTTGTTTACATCCCTAAGCTAGTCCCAATTGCCTGCATTTGTTCCATATCCCTCTACACCTATCTTATCCATGTAACTGTTTTAATGCTTTTTAAAATGACCACAATTCTCCCAGTTTAATTTTAAGTGCTGCCACCAATGGGAAAATTACATAAGAACATAAGAAATAGGAGCAGGAGTAGGCCATCTAGCCCTTCGAGCCTGCCCCGCCATTCAATAACATCATGGCTGATCTGAAGTGGATCATTTCCACTTTCCCATAATCCTACTCCCCATAATCCTTAATTCCCTTATCTATCAGAAATCTATCTACCCGTGACTTAAACATATTCAACGAGGTAGCCTCCACCACTTCAATGGGCACAGAATTCCAGAGATTCACTACCTTCTGAGAGAAGTTCCTCCTCAATTCTGTACTAAACTCCCCTCCCCCCTTATTTTGAGGCTGTGCCCTCTAGTTCTGGTTTCCTTTCTAAGTGGAAAATATCTCTCTACATCTACTCTATCTAGCCCCTTCATTATCTTGTAAGTCTCTATAAGATCCCACCTCAGCCTTCTAAACTCCAACGAGTACAGGCCCAGTCTATTTAATCTCTCCTCAGAAGCTAACCTCCTCATCTCTGGTATCAGCCTAGTGAACCTTCTCCTTCCAAAGCCAATATATCCTTTCGCAAGTAAGGGGACCAAAACTACACACAGTACTCCAGTTGGGGTCTCACCAGTGCCTTGTACAGTTGCAGCAAGACCTCCTTGCTTTTATATTCTATCCCCCTCATGATAAAGGCCAACATTCCATTTGCCTTCTTGATCACCTGCTGCACCTGTGATTCGTGCACAAGGACCCCAGGTCATTCTGCACAGTAGCATATTGCAACTTTTCACCATTTAAATAATATTCCATCCTACTATTATTTCTTCCAAAGTGGATAACTTCACATTTGCTAATGTTATACTCCATTTGCCAGGTCCTCGCCTACTCACTCACCTGTCCAGGTCTCTCTGCAGACTTTCTGCGTCCTCCACGCAATTCGCTTTTCCACTCATCTTCGTGTCATCAGCAAATTTTGTTACTTTACATTCAGTCCCTTCCTTCAGATAGTCTGTGTAAATGGTAAACAGTTGAGGCCCTAGCACCGATCCCTGCGGCACTCCACTAGTCACCAACTGTCAACCAGAAAAGCACCCATTCATTCCAACTTGCTGCTTCCTGTTAGATAGCCAATCCTCAATCCATGCTGATACTTTACCCCCAACTCCTTGTACCCTAATCTTTTGCAGCATTCACTCTAGCCATTTCTCTTCTTTATATATTTGTAAAAACTTTTAATATTTTTTATATTTAGAGCTAGTTTAGTTTCATACTCTATCTTTCCTTTCTTTATTGCTTTTAGTCATTCTTTGTTGTTTTTTGAATCTTTCCCAATCTTCTAATTCCCCACTATTTTTAGCTGCTCTATGCACATCGGTTTTTAGTTTAATACTTTAATTTGTTTCCTTTGCTATCCAGAGCTGGTTATCCCTTTTCTTACGCTCCTTTATCACCAGAATATATTTTTGTGAGTACTGAAGAAGATCTCCTTAAAAATTCTCCACTGTTCCTCAGCTGTCCTACCAACCAGTCTGCGCTCCCAATCTACATTAGCCAATTCTGCCCTCATCTTATCATACTCTTCTGTTCAAGCAGAGGACATTGGTTTGGGACTCTACTTCCTCACCCTCCATCTGTATCCGAAATTCAACTATATTGTGGTCATTTGTCCCAAGAGGAACCCTCACAAGAAGATCCCTAATTCTACCTGCCTTTTTGCACAATTGATGCATTTCCTACTGGCACGAGCGACTGAGGTGAATTCAACCACTTCAAAGCTCAAAAAATATTTCTGTTAGTCATGCCAGGCCCAAATCAGCAATAAGCATTTCAGCTGACATTCAAAGATATTTAAGAATAACTGAAAGAAGAATAACTCAATCTCACATTAATGCAGGGACATTTCATGCCCGATCTTTTAGGAGACCGATCTTTTAGGAGACCAATCTTTTTGAGTTATAGCAATGGATTTGCCTCTATTACAGCAAAAACCCAGAAAAAACAATTGCAGCTTGTAACTGAACTACTACCAAAAAATATAGTTCAGTATAAGATTAATTAGATGTTCTATGCTGTGTCAGTTTAAAATATGTGCTTTATCATAGAAATCATAGAAACCCTACAGTACAGAGGCCATTTGGCCCATTCCGTCTGTGCTGACCACAATCCCTCCTAGGCCCTATCCTATATCCCTACATATTTACCCCTAATCCCTCTAACCTACATATCTCAGGACACTAAGGGGCAACTTAAGCATGGCCAATCAACCTAACCAACACATTTTTGGACAGTGGGAGGAAACCGGAGCGCTCAGGGGAAACTGAAGCGCTCGGAGGAAACCCACGCAAACATGAGGAGAATGTGCAAAACAAATCTATAGTTTTCCCCATGACAACTGCATCTCAATGATTCTATCTTTCAGGCATATTCACGATAGAATGAAGTTCTGTTCTGAAATTATAGTGCAGGAGCATCAGGATGGAGGAGATATAAATGATCATGTCTAACTCTGTGTTTCCAATCTCATTTAAACACTGGAAGGCCAACACTTCCTAAACATGGAGTTACCGCAATACTGGCCCTTGCGTATCCCCTAGCAACCAGTTGGCCACTTACTGAAAATAATGAGAGAACCATCATAAAAAAAAAATCTTGCATTTTTGCATAGCACCTTATCATGTCTTCATGACGTCCCAAAATGCCACTGCAAAGGGACTTAGGAGATGTTGTCCAGGATTCTCTCAAGGTAACTGCAGTTTGAGTTGGTAGTTAGGAAGATAAATGTAATGTTAGCATTCATTTTGAGAGAACCAGAATACAAAAGCAGGGATGTCCTGCTGAGACTTTATAAGGCTCTCGTCAGACCATTGGAATATAATGAGCAATTTTGAGCCCTGTAGCTAAGAAAGGATGTGCTGGCCTTGGGGAGGGCCCAGAGAAGGTTCATGAGAATGATCCGAGGAATGAAAAGCTTGATGTACGAGAAGTGTTTTAGATTTCTAGGTCTGTATTCGATGCAGTTTCAAAGGATGAAAGGGGGAGTCTCATTGAAATATATAGAATACTGAAAGGCCTGGATAGAGTGGATGGGGAGAAGATGTTTTCATTAGTATAAGAGACTAGATTCTGAGGGTACAACCCCAGAATAAATGGATGACCCTTTAGAACCAAAATAAGGAGGAATTTCTTCAACCAGAGGATGGTGAACCTGTGGAACTCATTACCAGGGAAGGCTGTGGAGGCCAGGTTATTGAGTGTATTTAAGACAAAGATAGGTAGGTTCTTGAATGTTAAGGAGATCAAAGGTTACACAGTAAAGGTGGGAAAATAAGGTTGAGAAACATATCAGCAATGATCGAATGGCAGAGTGGACTTGGTGGGCCAAATGGCCTAATTATGCTCTTGCATCTTATGTTTTTATTACATTGAAATATTATGAATATTTCCTAAGAAGCAAACATTAATGAGGCAAGGGAAAACTCATGTAGAGTCTGATAGCTTAATTAATAGTCTTAACGTTTTAGAATCCCTACAGTGCAGAAGGAGGTCATTTGGTCCACTGAGCCTGCACTGCCAATAATTCCACCTGGGCCCTATCCCTGTAACCAGTTCCCCTAACACTAAGGGGCAATTTATCTTGGCCAACCAACCTAACATTTTTGGACTGAGAGAGAAAATTGGATCCCCAGAGAAAAGTCACGCAGATACAGGGAGAATGTGCAAACTCTACACAGAGTCATCTGAGGCTGGATTTGAACCCTGGTCCCTGGCGCTGTAAAGCAGCAGTGCGAACAACTATGTCATTGTGCCACCACGTGGATATTGGATCTGGCACGTTTGTTAAGTGTTGTATTATCATAACTCTCAACTTTAATTTCAAATCCAGCAGAGATGGGACACAGAATCTTGTTCATTTGAAGATTGGTCACACCAAAAATCCGACTCATGAATCTTCTAAGAGCCAGTGTTCAAATGGACAAGATTCTGCATCTCATCTCATATATCATTGTCAAAATTATTTTGATGTCTTATTTCACTAAGGTGAATGGTCCTTGAGGTTTCATTAGATGAAATGAGGAGATTGACTATAGATTTACAGAATTAAGAGCAGAGATGGCCATTCAGCCCATCAGGTATCTGCCTGCTAAAAAAGAATTTTTCAGCCGTTGGCAGTAGCCATGGTACCTTTAATGGAGAACCATCCAGTGCATGTTTTAGAAGCTTTCTGTTTCTAAAAAAAAACCCCCCCACTCTATGGTTAAAATATTTCCCCCTGAATGTCCCTTTAATCTTTCAGCCTATCACTTTTAATCCGTGCCTCCGGTAATTCGTCTGTTTTTTGAAATAGGCCCTTCCATGTCCATTGTGTCAAAGCCGCCTTATTATTTTATGGACTTAATTAAATTTTCCTTCAGAACCTCTATCTCAAAGGTAGAAACTCCTATGATCTATGTGGGACATCACTAATTGACCTCTCAGTTGGTCTCGTTAAATACAAGCTCTCTGGGGATTTCTAATTAGCCAAGCAAGTGGAGTTTATATAAAGCAAGACCCTGAAAGGGTCCATTTTATCTTTTAATCCTGGCTGGAACCTGTTGTATTCACCACAGACTTGTGGTTATTGTTTATTTTTATTTTGTGCAATAAAAGCACGATTCCTTCACAGTCGATTCCTGGAGTTACTGTGTTGGCGATGAGATGAAAGGAATGTTTTGGTAACTCTGCTCATCAGATTCTGCTAAGCCTTTATAATTCATTTTTGCAATACCATTTTTTGGGAAGTTGGAGCCATATGACTCATTAAGGATTGGCCACAATGTGCTGAAAGAATGAGGTATTTCTTTCAAATAAATGAAATAGAAGGAAATACTTGGCAAAAGGTCATTCTGTTGAATGCATGTGGGACTGCAAATTCAGTATTGTAAAAGTCTGACATATCTGGAATCACTGATTCCAAGACCGTTGATGAATTAGTAGAAATAGTGGCAAATCATTATGACCCTAAACCTTCCATGATCATGTAACAATACAGGTTCAATATAACCACTAGATTTCCTGGAATCAGTGATGGAATTCCTGACAAGACTAAGGAAACTGAAGGAGTGTTGCAAATATGGCACAGCATTAATGGAAATGCCGAGAGACAGTTTAGTGTATGGCATAAATGATCAAGCAACCCGAAAGGCTTTTAGCATCATAGAACCTTACGGTGCAGAAAGAGGCTCATCGAGTCTGCACCAACCATAATACCACCCAGGTCCTACCCCCATATTGCTACCTGCTAATCCTTCTAACCTTAGGATACTAAGGGGCAATTTTAGTATGGCTAATCAACTTAACCCGCACATCTTTGGATTGTGGGAGGAAACCGGAGCACCTGGAGGAGACCCACGCAGAGCCAAGGAGAATGTGCAAACTTCACACAGAAAGTGACCTGAGCCGGGAATCGAACCCAGGTCCCTGGAGCTGTGAAGCAGCAGTGCTAACTACTGTGCTGTCGTGCTGTTTCTTTTGACAGAGCCAAAAGTAGGTTTTTAAAAAAGCCATAGAATTGGCCTTAGCTCTGGAGAATACAGAAAAATGGGCACAAAAGCTGCAAGGATGCTTAGATAGTAATGTCTATAGGCTCGGCTGGCTCCACCACTGCAGATGCAAGTACCCAGTTGAATGTGGTTGTGAACCCTGGCCTTGGGCGAGGAAAAGTGAGCAAACAAAGAAACCAGGAAGTTTCGACACTGGTCAAAGAACAAAACAGCATGGGAAACAGGCCCTTCGGCCCAACGAGTCCACGCCGCCTCTCCAATGTTCCCACCGCTACCTGCGATCCCTGTCCATGTTTATAGATCTATGGATTAGAACCCAAATTTGAGACGAATTACGGAGAATTAGTTTTGCCAATTAGCCTAAGAGCACATCTTTGGGATGTGGGAGGAAACCGGAGCGCCCGGAGAAAACCCATGCAAGCACAGGGAGAATGTGCAAACTCCCACAGACACAGGCCCAAATCCATGTATCTGCACAGCACAGCGATAGTCACTGAGCTGTTGTGTTGCCCGTCAAATGCTCCAGGTCAAGCGTACACTAACGACGTGAAGCACTAGGATACTCTCGAAAAAAATCCAAGAGCAGTCCTCTCATGACCCATCGTGTGTATGCCCCTCGTTAGACAACAAGGTGGACCAAAGCACCTGTAGGATAGAAACAAGTACTTCAATATCATCATCTATTTACACACTTCCCAGGAACTCCCAAGGCTCATGATCACTATTTTAAATCAGTTTTCTATACCCCTCCATTCCCATTCTGTTCATGTGCCCATTTAAGAAATACTTAGATAACTCCAGAGTGCCTGCCTCCACTACTTTACTTGGCAGCGCATTCCATACCCCCACCACCCTCTGTGTGAAAAAACTCCCTCTAGCATCCAAATTATACCTTACCCCCCTCACCCTAAGCCCGTGACCCCTCGTGCTATTTGAGTCCATGCTAGGAAAAAGCTTAACCCTGTTTACTCTATCTATCCACTTCAAAATCTTGTACACCTCTATTAGATCTCCTCTAAGTCTACGTCTTTCTAAGGAAAACAGTCCCAATTTACCTAATCTCTCCTCGTAACTCAGACCTTCCATACCAGGCAGCATCCTGGTAAACCTCCTCTGCACTGTCTCCAGAGTCTCCACGTCCTTCCAGTAGTAAGGCGACCAGAACTGGACGCAGTATTCCAAATGAGGTCTAACCAGTGTTTTATACAACTGCAACATTAAAGGCCAGCTCTTGTACTCTATACCCTTCCTATAAAGGCTAGCATACTATATGCTTTCTTCACAACCTTCTCCACTTGCTCTGCCACCTTCAGAGACTTGTTCACCTGCACCCCCAGGTCCCTCTGCATTTCTATACTCTTAATAGGTCTACCCTTTATCCTATACCTCCCCCCTACATTCTTTCTCCCAAAATGCATCACCTCACATTTATCAGGATTGAATTCCATCTGCCATCTATCTGCCCAAGCTACCAGCCTATCTATGTCCTGCTGCATCACCTGACAATGCTCCTCACTATCCGCAAATCCAGCCATCTTTGTATTGTCTGCAAACTTGCTGATCACTCCACTTACTCCCTCTTCCAAGTCATTTATACATATTACAAATAGAGGATCCAGTACCTAGCCCTGTGGCACACCACTAGTGACTGACCTCCAGCTAGAGAAACACTCTTCTACTATTACTCTCTGTCTCCTATTACCAAGCCAGTTACTTATCCATCTAGCTACCTGTCCTTGTATGCCATGAGCCTTGACCTTCTCGACTAACCTCCCATGAGGGACTTTGTCAAACGCCTTACTAAAATCCATATAGACAACATCAACAGCTCGCCCTTTGTCCACCGTTTTTGTCACCTCCTCAAAAAATTCTACCAGATTTGTAAGGCACGACCTCCCCTTAACAAATCCATGCTGCATATCCCTAATCAGATTGCAACGCTCTAAGTGCCGATACATCCTATCTTTAAGAATCCCCTCCAACAGCTTCCCTACCACTGACGTCAAACTCACCGGCCTATAATATCCAGGGTTATCCTTACTACCCTTTTTAAACAATGGTACAACATTAGCTATTCTCCAGTCCTCTGGGACCTCACCTGTGTCCAAGGAAGAGACAAAGATTTGTGTCAGAGGCCCAGCAATTTCACCTTGCACCTCCCTAAGCAGCCTGGGATAAATGCCATCAGTCGAGAGAGAGCTCCATAATTTAGCACCAGCAAAATAGAGCTGAGCATGCAATCAAGGAGCCCATCCTGAGCAAAGTTTCCAAAATAAATAGAGCATGCAACGCCCATATTGAAGGGTGAAGCCAGCCCAAAATAGAACGTACCAGATAAATTGGGCTGAAAAGGAAGAACTAGTAATACTAAATTGCATCATCACACTAAGGTGGCCCCAATATAGATACAGCTCTAAGTGGACACCTATTGGATATGGAGGTGGACACGGAGGTAGCAGTATCTATAGTAGGGGAGCCAGAATTTAAAAAGTTATGATTGGATGTCTCTACATTAGGCAAGATTGACAACTTCTACAGGAAAAGCATTTTGAGTAGTAGGTACCACTGTAACCTCAGTTACATATGGACAGCAAACAGTTCCAGTCCTGTTGATAGTGGTTACATGGACCAGGTCCCAGCCTTTTGGGAAGGGACTGGTTACAAAAACTCCAGTTGGATTGGAGGAAAATTTTCAAAATGGGCACTAGGAACTTATATGATGTAATAGGCAAGTACCCAGAGGTTTTTAAGACAGACCTTAGACAAATAAAAGGAGTCAAGGCAAACATTAATGTGAACCTAGATACCCAACCAAGATTTTTTTGAGGCAAGGCCAGCTCTGTACATGCTACGAGCGAAAGCGGAGGCCAAACTGAAGGGATTAAAAGATTAAAACGGGAACTCACACTGTTAAAATGGTGGCGGGGGCTCGTTGGGCCGAAGGGCCTGTTTCCTGTGCTGTATTGTTCTTTTTAGCTCGGGATAATTCATCCTAGTGCTAAAACTGAACAACACAACACTGCACCTTTGTAATGATTATAAGATGACGGTGAATAAAACATCTCATAAAATATATGATGCTGCGAATAGACAACCTCTATGCAAAGCTATCTGGAGGCCAGCTATTCATAAAACTGAATATGAATTATGTGTACCTCTAATTAGAACTAGTAGAGTCACCAAGAAAGTATATAGCACAAGGGTTGATACAAAGATAGTCGCCTACCGTTCGGGGTATCATATTCCCACTCCATACGTGCAATATTCCAAAGAGTAATGGAAGGCATATTGCAGGGAATGCCCGCAGTGTCAGTTTATCTAGACGATGTTCTAATCACACGAGCCAAGTAAAGGAACACCATGAAAAATTAACCGAAGTGTTACAACAATTTTCAGGGGTCAGACTAAAAAGAGAAAAAGTGCATTTTCTAAGCAGCGGAAGTGCTTCTCAGAGATAGGTGAGCAAAGAAGGTCTACACCCATTTGAGGAAAAGGTAAGAGCCACAAAAAAGGCTCCAACCCCAAGGAACATGACAGAATTTTAATTCTTTCTTGATCCTGTTCATTATAAACTTGGCAATGTTTTTGGCACCCCTACATAATTTAGTGAAAAAGAAAAGTGGGCATGGAAGAACCACAGGAGGATGCTTTTGTGAGGGTAAAAAACAAACTGCAGCCAGACATGTGGATCTATTTCAATCCGGAAAGGCCATTCATCATAACGTGCAATGCCTCTCTTTACAGAATTACTATCGCACTGATGTAAGAACAGGATGGAGCGTCCAATTGCACATGCTTCAAGGTCATTAATGCCCAGAACCTGTATGCACAAGTAGAAAGAAAGTTTAGTAATGGTCTTCATCGTGAAAAGATTTTATCAATATGTGTCTGGTTCACAATTCACGATTATAGTACACCGCAAACCTGGACACCTTTTTTCCGAGCACAAAATGATCCCTCCTATAGCGTCAGCTTGAATATAGTGATGGGCACTGTTTTTAGGTGTTTGAGTATACCCTTGAATATAGACCAGGGACACAAGTTGCTGACACATTCGCCCCGAGATGCTCAACTTTGCCTACAATCTTTTCATCACACTGAAAATGAACAAAGTAGTGATGACATGAAATTTTGTGCCAATCTTCCCAATTTTGGCAAAATAAATTTGGGTGACATGGTGGTGCAGTGTTAGCAGCCAGGGACCAGGTTCAATTCCAGCCTCAAATCTCAGTCTGTGTGGAGTTTGCATGTTCTCGTCTCTGAGTGAGTTTCCTCCTGGTGCTCTGGTTTCTGCCTACAGTCCAAAGGGTTAGGTTGATTTGCCATGCTAAATTGACCCTAATGTCAGGGAGAATAGCAAGGCAAATACGTGGAGTTACAGAGATAGGGCGTGGGTGGGATTGTGGTTGGTGCACACTCAATGGGCTGAATGGCCTCCCCCTGTACTGGAGGGATTCTATGATGAATCTATGATGAAATAAAGATTTGGGGCAGAATTTTATGAGATCTTTTTCTAAGCACCCAAATAAGTGTGAAAACAGGAGAATTGCTGATCTGTTTTTTGGGTGAATTTTCACGTCCAATCAAATGCACTGAGCCTTTGAAAATATGGGCTAGACCATTTTGAGCCACTGGAGGCAGTGGGTGGAGCTTAATTCTCCAGACAGCCGGCAGTTCTGTTCACAGCCACAGTATGTATGTGCAGGAAAAATGGAAATAAAAGCAAATGTCATGACAGATCACCCATGGGCCAGTTATAGTCCCCCTCCCCCCCTCCCCCCAAAGCCCCCACCCCATGGACATCGGAGACTGCAACACCCACTCCCCCAATATTACTGACCCCCTTTATCCCCCATCCCTTCCAGACCCTCTTGCACATCACCCACTCTGGGCCATTGGCTGACACTTCCTCCCCTGCCCCCAATCATCACAGAGGCAAAAATCTACCCCCCACCCCGTTCCATCAGGATATCTATAAGTGCTGATTTGGCTTATGATAACCCATGCTGTCTGAAAGCCACCCCCTGAAACCTTGCAGGACTTGTGCTATCATATTTTCATGGCTCCTTCTGTCCCTATGTAGAGATGCCAGCATTGGACTGAGGTAAAACTCAAAGAAATCCCGCAACACCAGTTTAAAGTTCAAACAGGTTTATTTGTAGCAAACACTAAGCTTTCAGGACAGCCTGTCCCTTCGTCAGGTGGGTGGGAGTTCTGGATTTACAAGGTTAAGGAGAATATCATAGGAGGGCTGACAACAACATTGGACTGACTACTAGTTGAGATTAACACAGCTGTACTGTGGGAGGACATCTTGGAGGGCTTATATTGTGAGGCAATATGGGTAGAGCTCAGGAATAGGAAGGCTGTAGTCACAATGTTGGGGTTTACAATAGGTTGCCTAAAACCGGCGGGAGATAGAGAAACAGATACGTAGATTGATTTTAGTAAGATGTAAAAGTAACAGGATTGTTGTGGTGGAAGATTTTAACTTGGCACTATATTGACTGGAACTCAATACTAGGGACGTGGACGGGACAGTGTTTATAAGGAACGTCCATGAGAGCATCTTGAAACAGTGTGTGAAGAGGTCATATTGGACCTGGTGTTGAGGAATAATCCTGGCCAGATAGTCGATGTTTTAGTTAGGAAGCAGTTTGGGAACAGTGACCACAGTTCAGTAAGCTTTAAAGTACTGATGGATAAGCATCTGCCTCCAATCTACATTGGTCTGTTCCTGTGTACACTTGCTCAAGTGTAGTCCCAAGTGCTAAACTTGGGGAGCGCTAATTACTATTAGGCAAGAACTGACGAATGTACATTGGAGGCAGATGTTTGAGGGGAAATCAATATCTGGTATGTGGGAGGCTTTCAAGTATAAGTTGGTAGAGATTCAGGACCAGCACATTCCTATAAGAACGTATGGCAAGCTTTGGGAACCTTGGATACGAGAGTTATTGTGAGCCTATCCTAAGAGAAAAAGGAAGCATTTGTCAAGGCTTGGAGGATGGGAACCCACGAATCAAGCATGAAACACAAGGAAAGTAGAAAGAAACTTGAGGAATAAGGAGGGCTAAAAGGGGGTGATGAAAAATTATTGGCCAGCAGGATTAATTAAAATCCCAAGATTTTTTCATAGATATATCAAGAGAAAGAGGGTAGCCGAGGAGAGGGTTGGCCCACTCAAGGACAGGGGAGGGAATTTATACCTGGAGCCAGAGGAAATGGGCAAAGTATTAAATGGGTGCTTTGCATCAGTATTTGTCAAGAGAAGGCCTTGATGGATGAGTCTGGGAAAGGGTGCGTAGATAATTTGAGACATGTTGAGATGAAAAAGGAGAAAGTATTGGGGTTCATGCGAAACGTTAAGGTAGACAGGTCTCCAGGCCTTGTGGGATATACCCCAAAATACTGAGAGAGGCAAGGAAGGAAATTGCTGGGGCCTTGAGAGAAATTTTTGTATCCTCACTAGCTAGAGGGGAGGTCCCAGAGGATTGGAGAATAGCCGATGTTGTTCCTTTGTCTAAGAAGAGTAGTAAGAATAATTCAGGTTATTACAGATCAGTGAGCCTTAGGGTCAGTTGTAGGGAAATTATTGGAGAGAATTCTTTGAGGCAGGATTTACTCCCACTTGGAAATAACTGGACATATTGAGGAAGTGATGATGATGATTGATAAGTGTAGGGCAGTGAATGTTGTCTACATGGACTTCAGTAAGACCTTTGACAAGGTCCCTCATGGTTCAGCCATAGAAGACAGAGAGTAACAATGGAAGGCTGCTTTTCTGAATAGAGCACTGTGTGACAAGTGGTTTCTTCAGGGATCAGTGCTGGGATCTTTGCTGTTTGTAATATATATAAATGATTGGAGGAAAATGTAACTGGTTTGATTAGTAAGTTTGTAGGTGACACAAAGGTTGATGGATTTGCGGATACAGCAGTATATAGATCAGTTGGAGGCTTGGGCGGAGAGATGGCAGATTCAATCCGGACAAATGTGAGGTAATGCATAAAGGTCTAATACTGCCAAGAAGTATACAGTAAATGCAGTACCCTTAACAGTTTTGATAGTCATAAGGATTTGGGCCTACAGGTACACAGGTCTCTGAAAGTGGCAGTGCAGGTGGAGAATGTAGCCAAGAAGGCATACAACATGCTTGCCTTCACTAGTTGGGGCATTGAGCTTAAAAATCGGCAAGTCATGTTACAGGCTTATAGAACCTTAATTAGGCTGCACTTGGAATATAGTGAACAATTCTGGTTGCCACGCTACCAGAAAGATGTGGAGGCTTTGGAGAGAGTATGGAAAATATTTACCAGGATGTTGCCTAATAGTAGCTATTAAAAGAGGTTGGAGAAACTTGGTTTGTTCTTATTGGAACAATGGAGGTTGAGGGGTGACCTGATAGAAGTCTACAAGATTATAAGGGGCATGGATAGATTAATAGTCAAAGCTTTTTTCTAGGGTAGAGGAATCAATTTCTAGGAGGCATAGTCTTAGGGTGTGAAGGGCAAGCTTTGAAAGAGATGCAGGAGGCAAGTTTTTTTTTACACAGAGGGTGGTGGGTGGCTTGGAACTCGCTGTAAGGGTTTGTAGTGGAAGCAGATACGATAATGATTTTTAAGGGGTGTCTGAACAAATACATAAATAGAAGAGAATAGAGGGATGTGATTCTTGGAAAGCTAGGGAGTTTTAGTTCACGTGGACAGCATAGTTGGTGCAGGCCTTTAGGACCGAAGGGCCTTTTCCTATGTTATAATTTTCTTTTGTTCATTGTTGTTGGGAGAAGTCTCAAAGCTTTAATGTGGACAAGCTATAACCTGTGTCGCATGGTTCCCAGACCAGCACTGCAAGGATGGGATCTGCAGTGGAAAGCCTGAGGCATGATATTCTCACCACAGTGGCAGGATTCAAGGAATGGCTAAATCACTGTAGGCCACAATAGAGTCCCAGAGGGCCATGGCCGAGTCCACAGCAGGTTGCAACTGAGGGCCTCCACATGCTGTGCCGAGTTTGCACATCCTCCTTGTGTCTGTGTGGGTTTCCTATGGGTGCTGCGGTTTCCTCCTATAGTCCAAAGATGTGCGAGTTAGGTTGATTGGCTATGCTAAAAATTGTCCAAGAGTTCTGAGATGCACAGGTGAGAGGGATTAGTGGGTAAATATGTAGGGATATAGGGCTAGGGCCTAGGTGGGATTGTGGTTGGTGCAGAGTGGATGGACCAAATGGTCTCTTTCTGCACTGTAGGATTTCTATGATTCAATGATGCATGCTTTTCCAGATTCTGCAGTCCATGGCTGAGAGGCTCGAGACTCAGTAGGTCAGCTGAGAGGCAGTAGATTTTGCAGGAGAGCCAGCGGGAAGTGCTGAGATGCAGTGGGCTATGGCAGCAGCGTTTGAAAACTTGGCCCAGTCATAGCGGGTCATGGCTAAGGAGCTGCAGCGCATGACGCAGTGTCAAAAGGCAGTTGCTGCTGCCATTGACAGCTGGCCCCTGACTTGGGTGACCAATGCAAAGACTCAGGTACTAATGCAAAGGTTGTACCATGGCAAGAACACGGAAAGTCCACCAGGACTGGCCAGTGCCTCCAAAGTATCTGGAATTCGCTGTAGAAGCACTGACATCAATGGAGTGACCTGGGACCCACAGGAATCCTGAGGGGGGAGGAGGAAGAGCTCGAATCTGTACCTGAGCCTGCCGCCCAGGAGATGTGGTTGCTCATTCTCACTCCTTCCTGATACCGGGTACTTTAATCTATGAAGACAAACATCTCGTCAAGGCCATCCCAGCACCCCCACTTCTTACCTTCAAACAACCACACAGCCTCAAACAGACCATTGTCTGCAGCAAACTACCCAACCTTCAGGAGTATAGTGACCACAACACCACACAATCCTACCATAGCAATCTCTGCAAGACATAATGGATCACTGACACGGATGCCATCATCTCACGTGAGAACACCATCCACCAGGTACATGGTAGACACACTTGCAACTCGGCCAACATTGTTTACCTGATACGTTGCAGGAAAGTATGTCCCGAGGCATGGTACATTGGGGAGACTATACAGACAATGGATGAATGAACACTACTCGATAATCACCAGGCAAGAGTGATTGTCTTCCTGTTGGGGAACACTTCAGCGCCAATGGCGTTCAGCCTCTGATCTTCAGGTAAGTGTTCTCCAAGGCAGCCTTAACGACACACAACAACGCAGAGTCACTGAGCAGAGACTAGTAGCTAAGTTCCGCACATATGAAGATGGCCTCAACTGGGATCTTGGGTTCATGTCACATGATTTTACCCCCATGACTTGCCTGGGCTTGCAAAATCTCACTGACTGCCTGGCTGGAGACAATACACATCTCTTTCATCTGTGCTTAACGCGCTCTCCACTCTCATTGTCTGTACCTTTAAGATTCACTTAACTGTAAAGACGTGCATTCCAACCATTCACTTGTAAATTGAGTTTGTGTCTTTATATGCCCTGTTTGTGAACAGAACTCCCACTTACCTGATGAAGGGACAGCGCTATCAAGTAAACCTGTTAGACTTCAACCTGGTGTTGTGAGATTTCTTGCTGTACTTACCTCAATCCAATGCTGGCATCTCCACATCAAGGGAAAAAAAGCCATTGGAAAAGAGAAATGACATTTCGGTTTTTTAGGAAGAGTCAGAGACTTGGAATAAAAATGCAGTGTTAAAAAATGGGGCCAGACAGAACAGGTTGGGTGTAAGGATGAAGCACTTTAGGCTGAATGGAGTATAAACTGATTGTTTCAACAATGGACATTTTGATTTGCCCTCAGCTGTCAGAGTATCTTTTGGTAGCTAATGGGCTATCAATTCCTTGTGTCAACAAATCTTGACTAAGTCCTTCCTTGATGCACTCAGGAGCTGTCAATCAAAACAGTTCTGAGAGGTTTCAGAGCCACTTTGGCTCATTTGTGTTAGAACTAGGATCTTCCTGGTGAAATCAAATCCTCCTATCTATCAAAGCACTTGAAAGAAGTTTGACAGCAGCTCGGGCTTATGCGAGATAGCAAGGAAATCTCTCTGGTGAAACCAACAGCTGTTGTCACTCAAAGCACTTCAGAGAGATGTGACAACAATGGGACTTCTGGAATCAACCAAGGACATTCTGTATTGTAGAACAGAGTGTTGCTGTGATTTTGAAGGCTTCCAAATGTTCAGGGGCATGGATTTTAATGATTCCAGCTTACTTCATAGATTTTACAGAACACATACCAGCAGACTAATCCCACATTTTCCATCCCAAGGAGACTCTCAACATCAAACCACCACAACCACCCTCCCTTCCCTGCCCCAGCGGAGCCCCCACGACCCCTAGGCCCTTGAGGTTTCCTTCCCATCCTTTGCAGCCTAGTAGACACAGAGAGCCCTTGGGCACAGCTGGAGGCAGTGCTGATCTCCCTTATCTCCTCACACCCTCCCTGCCAGAGCCCATGGCACCTAGTCCCAATTGTCAGAATGACCAAGACTAATTGTCACCTGCACGTAGCTTCCTGGAATATACAGAAGCCATTAAATCAGTTTTCTAGTCCTCTAATTGCATTCATTCCTACCTGCTCTGGATGAGAAACTAATCTGCCCTCAATGTCTTAGACAGCATTATCACAGCTTTGGCAAACATCATCTCTTTTCTCTCCCTACAGATGCTGCCAGACCTGCTAAGATTTTCCAATTGTTTTCTCTTTTGATCACAATTTTTGGGTATGTCCTGTCCTACTGACAGGACAGACTCACCAAACATGGCAGCAGCAGTAGATTATGCACTTGGGAGGGAATTCCCCTGGGAGTTCTCAGCATCGACTTTGGACCCCCAGAAGTTGTATGGCGTTAGGTTATACATGGGTAAGGAAACTTTCTGCAGATTACCGCCGACCATTCTCCCTCAGTTGATAAATCCATATTCTTCCATATTGAATATTACATGAAGAAAATACAGAAGAGGACAATGGAACAGAATGCATTCTGGGTGGGGGATTTCTCTGTCCATTACCAAGAATGGCTCAGTAGCACATTACTGGTCACATCCTGAAGGGCATAGCTGCTAGATTGGGTCTGTGGCAGATGGGGAGGAAACCAGGAAGAGGGAACAAGTACTTGATCTTGTCCTCACTAACCTGTCACAGATGCATCTGACTGTAATATTGGTAAGAGTGATTAACATGCAGTCCTTGCTGTTCCTTCATTTTGCTTGATATAAATTGTGGAATTCCCTCCCTAACAGCACTGTGAATGTACCCACGGTACGTTGAATGCAGTTGTTCAAGAAAGCTATCACCTTCACAAAAGTTAGGGATAGGAAATAAAATGCTTGCCCAACTAGTGACGTGCACATCCTGTGAATGATTGATTATTTTTATTTGAAATCTCAGAAGAGGAGAGAAAAATGGAAAAAAGGATAGAGATGTACAGTTTGCATTTCTAGAGTTTGGTTTGAGAGAATAATTTTGAGTGATTTAAGTTCAGAGGCCAGAATTATGGGAGCTTGGGGATCTCAAAAGATTATCAGGCTGGAGGATTAACATAGAACATAGAACAATACAGCACAAACAGGCCCTTCGGCCCACGAGTTACGCCGATCACATCTACATCTACCAATCCACAGACCTATCTATAACTCCCTATCCCATTCGTTTCCATATACTTATCCAGAAGTCTTTTAAAAGACCAGCAAGTTTGCCTCAACCACTTCCGATGGCAGCCGATTTCATTCACTCACCACCCTCTGAGTGAAAAACTTACCCCTAACATCCCTTCTGTATTTGCTTTCCTGCACCGTAAATCTGTGTCCTCTTGTAGTGACCATTTCAGCTCGGGAAAATCGTCTCTGAGAGTCCACCCTATCTATCCCTCTCAACATTTTATATACCTCTATCAGGTCGCCTCCCAACCTACGTCTCTCCAGTGAGAAGAGTCTCAGCTCCCTCAACCTATCTTCATGAGGCCTGCCTCCCAATCCAGGCAGCATCTTTGTAAATCTCTGCACTCTCTCAATAGCCTCTACATCCTTCCTAAAGTGAGGTGACCAGAACTGCACACAATACTCCAATTGGGGTCTGACAAGGGTCTTATAGAGCTGCACCATTACCTCCTGACTCCTAAACTCAATTCCTCGATTAATGAAGGCTAGTACACCGTATGCCTTCTTGACCACTTCCTCCACCTGCGAGGCCCATTTAAGAGTCCTATGGACCCAGACCCCGAGATCCTTCTGCTCTACAACACAGCTAAGACTCCTACCCCTTATATTGTACTCCTTCATCCCATTATTCCTGCCAAAATGGACCACTACACATTTATCCGCGTTGAAGTCCATCTGCCACTTCTCCTCCCAGTCTTGCATCCTGTCTATGTCCAGCTGCAACTTTTGGCATCCCTCCAGACCATCCACAACACCACCGACCTTTGTATCGTCGGCGAACTTACTAACCCATCCCTCCACTTCCTCATCCAGGTCATTTATGAAAATGACAAACAGCAGGGGTCCCAGAACAGATCCCTGGGGCACTCCACTGGTTACCGACCTCCATGCAGAACAAGACCCATCCACAACCACTCTCTGCCTTCTGCTGGCAAGCCAGTTCTGGATCCACGAGGCCAAAGCCCCTTGGATCCCATGCCCTCTCACCTTCTCCAGAAGACCTTATCAAACACCTTGCTGAAGTGCATGTACGCTACATCCACCGCTCTTCCTTCGTCAATGTGTTCAGTCACATTTTCGAAGAACTCAACTAGGCTCGTAAGGCATGACCTGCCCTTGACAAAACCATGCTGACTATTTCTGATCAGTCTAAACTTCTCCAAATGTTCATAAATCTTATCCCTCAGAAGCCTCTCCATCAGCTTACCAACCACTGAAGTCAGACTCACCGGTCGGTAATTTCCTGGACTATCCCTGTTCCCTTTCTTAAAGATAGGAACCACATCCGCAATCCTCCGGAACCTCTCCCGTTTCCATGGACGACGCAAAGATCATCGCCAGGGGCTCTGCAACCACTTCCCTCACCTCCCACAATAACTTGGAGTACATCCCATCCGGTCCCGGCGACTTGTCTATCTTGATTGTTGTAGGCATGGCATGTACGTGGGTAATGGCATGGAAGAATTTGAATACTGGATGTGAATTCAAAGTTTAAGGTGTTGCTGGATCCAATATAGGTCAGGAAATGTTTTGGATGGCATGATCGTATAGTGGTTAGTAATGCAGTCTCACAGCGCCAGGGTTCCAGGTTCAATTCTGGCCTTGGCTAACTGCACGGAGTTTGCCTATTCTCCCTCTGTCTTTGTTTGTTTCCTCTGGGTGCACCAGTTTCTTCTCTCAATCCAAAAATGTGTAGATTAGATTGATCATTCCTTTGTTTGTGGATTAGCAGGGTAAATACATACGGTTATGGGGAAGGAGCCTGTCTTTGATTGTTGTTGGTGCAAGCTTGATGGACCAAATAGTGTCCTTCTATACTATAAGGATTTTGTGATTCTATTCTATGATTCTCTGACACAAGAACTTTTGGGTGAATGGGAATTTGTGTGATTCAGGCTATAGTTAGAAAACATTTTGATGAGCAAAGGTTGGTGGAAAAGGAAAATTTAGAGGCCTGGAGTACATTAGGAGAGTCGAGTAATTACAGAAGTGTTTCAGCAACAGATTAGCTGAGACCAGGGGATGATGGGTAATATTTCAGAGATATCATAGAATCATAGGACCCTGGAGTGCAGAAAGAGGCCTTTCGGCCCATCAAATCTGCACCAACCACAATCCCACCCAGGCCGTACCCCTGTATCCCTACATATTTTACCCACTAATCCCTCTAACCCACACATCTCAAGACACTAAGGGACGTAGCATAGCCAATCAACCTAACCCGCACATCTTTGGACTGTGGGAGGAAACCGAAGCATCTGGAGGAAACCCTTGCAGACATGAGGAGAATGTGCAAACTCCACACAGACAGTGAACGAACCGGGAATCAAACCCAGGTCCCTGGAGCTGTGAAGCAGTAGTGTAACTGTGCTACCGTGCCGCCCTCTGAAATTTCAGAGATAGAAGTAGGTAGACTCGCTGATTGAGACATTTTGAGGTGGAACACTCATCTCCAGGTCAGCACTAAACTGGCATTATGAATAGTCTTTCAGCTTTGGACTGTGTCCGGGGAGAGAGATGGAATCATATTTTTATGCCCTAGGGAACAGTTCACCTTCCCAATATGTATTGAAGGGAGCTTTCCCAGACTTGTGAACAATGTCTTGACAGATGAACAATTTGAATAAGACCTAAGTTGTGCAAAATAAAACTATGTACTTACCAAAAGAAAAATCCTAGTTCCCTGTTATTTTTGAGTTTCTATTCCAAATACAGGCTATTAAGAAACTGAATACGATGCTGAATCAAATGTCTCGTGAGGACAGAAAAAGGTTCCTATTATCAGCAGAAATTCAACTTCTGATGTGAGTAACTAAGCAACTTTTGTTTTCTAATCTGTAGTCTTCATATCAGCACATCCAGACATGCATGAAATTCAAATGGAATTCCTTACTTTTGAACCAGTAGTTCCGAATTCTAAATGTCTTCCACAAAGGAAAACAACCTCTCGGCATCTAACCTGTGAATCCCCCTCAGAATCAGAAATGTTTCAGTAAGATCCGCTTTCTAAAGTAAAGATTTCCAAGGTAACACAACTTTTTGACATAAAAATACTCCTCATCTCTGTTCTATAAGGGCGACCCCTAATTTTAAAACAGTGTCCCTTAATTCTGGACTCATCCACAGGAGGAAACACCCTTTCCATGTCCACCTTGTCATTGTCGCTCAGGATCTTGTATAGTTCACTTAAGGCACCTATCTGCTGAACACCATTGGAAACAAACTCATTGTACCTAACCTTTTCTTATAAGACAACCCAATCATTCCAGGGATTAATTCAGTAAATGCCCTCTGAATCACTTCTGATGCATTTACATCCTTCCTTAAATAAGGGAACCAAAACTGCACAATATTGGCGATGTGGTCTCACCAATGCCCTCTGTAACTGTGGCACTTTTGTGTTCAATTTCTGTCCCAATAAGACTCCTTAATTGCTTGTTTATCTGCACTCCAAGTTTTTGTGACCAATGCACTAAAAGAACAGTGTACTTCTCTATTCTTTAGCCTGCAGCCCTTTACTGTTTAAGTAATATTCTACTATTTTTCTTGCAAAAGAGAACAACTTCACGTTATACTCCTGTCAGATTTTCATCCACTGACTCAACCTATCTTTATCTGAGTACAGTCTCTTATGTCTTGCTCACAACATACTTTCCATCCGTCTTTATGTCATTTGCAAATTTAGCTATGATGCCTTCCCTCCCCTTGGCTGCATCTCACCTGGTCTTATAAATTTCAAATTCCAACAATTTATCCAATACTTTCTTCCTATCAATTACAAGCCCTTCCATTTCTTATGTTATCAAGATCTTGATTTGCTTTGATTTATTATTCACATTGATTAGCGTACAAAGTATTGTTTCTTGCACACTATAGAGACAAAGTTTACCATACATAGAGAAGGAAAGGAAAGAATGCAGAATGTAATATTACAGTCATAGGGCATAAAGTTCAAAGTTAATGCGAGATACGTCCAGGACCTGGATAACTTACCTTCTTGGTAAAGATGGATACAAACTATTCGTTTAATACCCCAGTCATTTGCCTGTCACAATGTGTAAATCCTCTTTTTGGTTCCTATGGCTCTCCTAAGTATCATTGTCTTCTTTCTACACTGAACTAATTTCAAGAACATCACCCAAAACAATAAATATGTTTATCTCAAGCTGCTTTGCAATTTTTTGATGGGTGATCAGTTCTACAAAGACCTGAATACATCTTGAATGTTTTGTAAACATTGTGCTTAGAAAAGAGCAAGTGAAACATCATAAAAAATGTGAAAGGCAGAATGCTTATAAATATTGCGGTTAGGAGCAAAGGCAGCATCTGAGATGTATTCAACTGTGAAGGGAAAGAAAAACATGACTACTTTGTAGCAGGTAAGTAATCCAACCTGTCAATCAAACCACTTCAAAGAATCCAAAGATGCTATTCTTTAATGTTAATAGGGAATTCCTCATTGAAACTCAATCAAAGTGACCACCAAAACATTTTAATGTGCCTTATGAGAGAAAGCAAGGAGATCTCCCTGTTAAAACTGACTTATAGAAAGAACCTGTACCTTAGAGTTTATTTAACACCTGGACTTATTGCTCGAACAACTTGAGCTTATCCAACCTCTCTTTATAATTTAAATGTTCCATCCCAGGCAACATCCAAGTGAATCTCCTCTGCACCCACTCCAGTGCAATCATATCCTTCCGATAATGTGGAGACCTGAATTGCACACAGTACTCCAGCTGTGGCCTCACCAAAGTTCTATACAATTCCGACATGACTTCCCTGCTTTTGTAATCTCTACCTTGACTGACAAAGGCAAGTGCCCCCTATGCCTTTTGTATCACCCCATTAATATTCTCTTTTGCCTTCAGAGCTCTATGGAGAAACATATCCCGTTATTCCACAGACTTCTGAGTGTCCAGCCGTTAATTAAGTATTTACCAAATTATTCTTCCAAATTATATCATGTCACACTTTTCAGGCTTAAATTCCATCTGTCGCTTAGCTGCCCATTTGACTATCTCATCTATATCTTCCTGTGGCCCAAGACACTGAACCTCATTGTCATCCACCTGGCTAATCTTTGTGTCACCTGTAAATTTACTCGCCCAACAACCCTCCCCACCTGCATATAGCCATCTTATAATGCCCCTTTTTTATCAGAATACACAGAAGTCAGTACAGTACAGCGCAGGAAGTAGGCTCTTCAGCCCTCCAAGCCTGTGCTGCTCATTGATCCAACTAGACCATTCGTTTGTATCCCTCCATTCCCAGCCTGCTCATGTGACTATCCCAGTGTGTCCATCTCCACCATACTACTTGGCAGTGCATTCCAGGCCCCCACCACCCTCTGTAAAAAAATCCCTCTGATATCTGAGTTAAACCTCTCCCCTCTCACCTTGAGCCTGTGATCCCTCGTGATTGTTACCTCTGACTTGGGAAAAAGCTTCCCACTGTTCACCCTATCTACGTGTTGGAACTTTTAAATTCTATCAAGATGGATAAGTCGCCAGGACTGGATGGGATAGAACATAGAACATAGAACATAGAACAATACAGCACAGAACAGGCCCTTCGGCCTTCGATGTTGTGCCGACCAAAATAAAAAGCAATGCCCCTCCTAACTAAACCATTCCCTTCTCATCCATATACTTATCAACTAACCTCTTAAACGTACTCCAGATGTACTTCTTAAATGTACTCCAGATTACTGTGGGAGGTGAGGGAAGAGATTGCAGAACCCCTAGTGATGATCTTTGCGTCGTTGATGGAGACAGGAGAGGTTTTGGAGGATTGAAGGATTGTGGATTCGTAAGAAAGGGAACAGAGCCCGGGAAATTACCGACCAGTGAGTCTGAACTCAGTGGTTGGTAAGTTGATGGAGAGGATATTGAGGGACAGGATTTATGAGCATTTAGAAAAGTTTAGTACAATCAGAAATAGTCAGCATGGTCTTGTCAAAGGCAGGTCGTGTCTTACAAGCCTAGTTCTTTGAAAATATGACTGAACCCATTGACGAAGGAAGAGCAGTGGATGTGGTTTACATGGACTTCAGCAAGGCATTTGAATAGGTTCCCCATGCAAGACTTCTTGAAAAGGTGAGAGGGCATAAGATCCAAGAAACTGCCTTGCCTGTAGAATGGTTGTGAATGGGCCATTTTCTTCATGGAGGGTTGGTCACCAGTGGAGTGCCCCAGGGATCTGTTCTAGGACCGTTGCTGTTTGTAATTTTTATAAATGACCTGGATGAGGGAGTGGAGGGATGAATTAGTGTAAGTTTGCCAACGACACGAAGGTTGGTGGTGTTGTGGATAGTTTGGAGGGATGTCAGAAGTTGTAGCGAGACATAGATAGGATGCAAGACTGCGCAGAGAAGTGGCAGATGGACTTCAATGTAGATAAATGTGTAGTGGTCCATTTTGGCAGCTCCAATGGGATGAAGGAGTACAATATCAAGAGTAGGATTCTTGGCACTGTTGAGGAGGAGCAAAAGGGCATTGGGGTCCGGGTGCATAGACTCTTAAATCGGCCTCACAGGTGGAGGATGTGGTCAAGAATGCGTATGGTGTGCTAGTCTTCATTAATTGAGGGATTGAGTTTAGGAGTCAGGATGTAATGTTGCAACTTTATAAGACCCTTGTCAGACCCCGCTTGGAGTACACTGCGCAGTTCTGGTCACCTCACTACAAGAAGGATGTGGAAGCTATTGAGAGGATGCAGAGGAGATTTACAAGGATATGGCCTGGATTGGGAAGCATTGTTCCTGTGGAGCAGCACGGAGAGGCAGCGATTTGGGTGAGTGTAAAGTTCGAGTGTTAAGTAATTTTTAACATTTTCTTTTCAGTTAAAGTAGCGAGCGGTGGTAGTTTTTTGCCTTTTTTTTAAACTAACTGGAAACCGGAAGTCATCATTAGGAGGCTTGCTGGTAGTTGTAGTTTTTAAGCTATATAAGTACTAACCTCTGGGTATCGGCCTCATTGTTCCTGTGGAGCAGCACGGAGAGGCAGCGATTTGGGCGAGTGTAAAGTTCGAGTGTTAAATAATTTTTAACATTTTCTTTTCAGTTAAAGTAGCGAGCGGTGGTAGTTTTTTGCCGTTTTTTTAAACTAACTGGAAACCGGAAGTCGTCATTAGGAGGCTTGCCGGTAGTTGTAGTTTTTCTCTCTGACTCTATAAATTGGTACAGAGAGGAAACCCGAAACACTACAAAGGTAGAGTATCCCACCCTCTCCCCTCCTCTAACCTAATAATAAAAGTGTGTGGGAAGTTTTTTTTTCTCTCTCTCCTAGAAATTAAAGTATCAGGGATGGCAGTACAGGCAGTACGTTGCACCTCCTGCAGTATGTACGAGGTGAGGGACACCAGTAGTGTTCCTGCTGATTATACCTGCAGGAAGTGTGCCCATCTGCAGCTCCTTGAGGATCGTGTTAAGGAGCTGGAGCTGGAATTAGAGGAACTCAGAATAATTCGGGAGGTTGAGTCGGATATTGACAGGAGTCACAAAGAAATAGTCACTCCTAAAAGTGATTCTTGGGTAACTATTAGGAAGAGGGGTAAGAAGCAATCGGGGAGACAATCCCCCGGGGCTGTTCCCCTCCAAAACAAATTTTCTGTCCTGGAGGCTACAGTTGAGGAGGAATCAACTGGAGATGGCCAAAGGGAGCAGGTATCTGGGGGTGAGCCTGCTGGGAATGCTCACGTGGGTAGGGGGAATAAGAGGCCTGGTAATTGGAGACTCCATAGTTAGGGGGACAGATAGGAGAGTAAATAGTAATAAACGGGACTCAGGGCTGGTGTGTTGCCTCCCAGGGGCCGGGGTCCAGGATGTCTCAGAGCAGGTTTTTAAGATTCTTAAAGGAGAGGGGAGTCAGCCCCAAGTCATAGTTCATATAGGGGGACTCATGATGTAGGTAGGACAAGGGAAGGGGATATTAAACAGAAATTTATTTAGTTGGGATGGAAGCTTAGGGCCAAAACAGACAGAGTGGTTATCTCTGGACTCTTGCCTGTGCCACGGGATAGTTTAGAGAAGAACAGAGAGAGGGAATGTTTGAACTCGTGGCTGCGGGGATGGTGCAGGAGGGAGGGTTCAGGTTCCTGAACAATTGGGACTCATTCTGGGATAGGTGGGACCTCTACAAGAGAGATGGTCTACACCTGAACCAGAGGGGAACCAATATCTTGGGGGGAAAATTTGCAAAGGCTATGCAGGGGGCTTTAAACTGATTCAGAGCGGGGGGTGGGATCCTGAGTAGTTTCGATGTTAAGAGGGACGAGAACGGGGGGGTCGTAGATGAGAACTGTAAAGCACAGCAGCGTACAGGTGGAGTAGGGCATGGTTTGAAATGCGTATACTTTAATGCAAGAAGTATTCGCAATAAGGTGGAGGAACTTGCAGCTTGGACCAGTACCTGGAACTTTGATGTTGTGGCCATTTCAGAGACATGGATAGAGCAGGGACAGGAATGGTTGTTGCAGGTTCTGGGGTTCAAATGCTTCAGTCAGAGTAGAGAAGGAGGTAGAAGTGGGGGAGGAGTGGCATTATTAGTTAAAGACTGTATCACAGTGACAGAAAGGAAGTTTGATGAGGACTTGTCTGTTGAGGTAGTATGGGCTGAGATTAGAAACAGGAAAGGAGAGGTCACCCTGTTGGGCGTCTTTTATAGACCTCCTAAAAGTTCTAGAGAGGTAGAGGAAAGGATTGCAAAGTCGATCCTGGACAGGAGTGAAAGTAATAGGGTAATTGTTATGGGGACTTTAACTTTACTAATATTGATTGGAATAGCTATAGCTCTAGCTCGTTAGAGGGGTCAGTTTTTGTACAAAGTGTGCAGGAATGTTTTTTGACTCAGTATGTAGATAGGCCAACTAGAGGTGAGGCTACATTGGATTTGGTGCTGGGCAATGAGCCAGACCAGGTGTTAGGCTTGGAAGTTGGTGAACATTTTGGTGATAATGACCACAATTCGGTTACGTTCACCTTAGTGATGGATAGGGATAGGCATGAAGCGGGGGGCAGTAGTTATAGCTGGGGGAATGGTAATTATGAGGCCATAAGGAGGGAATTAGGATGCATAGGTTGGACTAGGAAACTACAGGGACTGGGAACATCTGAAATGTGGAGCTTATTCAAGGAGCAGCTGCTGCGAGTCCTTGATAAGTGTGTCCCTGTCAGGCAAGGAGGAAATGGTCGAGTAAGGGAACCATGGTGTACTAAAAAAGTTAATTCGCTGGTTAAAAGGAAAAAGGAGGCTTATGTCAGGATGAGGCTTGAAGGCTCAGTTAGTGCAATGGATAGCTATAGATTATGATGTAAAGATGCCGGCGTTGGATTGGAGTGGTAAGAACTCAGTAAGAATTTAGCAACACCAATTATTAATCCAACCGATTTATTTGATAGTAAAATGGCGAGCTTTCAACACTCCCGTGTCTTCATCAGGCAAGTGCAGTGTTCTGCAGTGTTCCAGAACACTGCACTTGCCTGATGAAGACACGGGAGTGTTGAAAGCTCGCCATTTTACTATCAAATAAATCGGTTGGATTAATAATTGGTGTTGCTAAATTCTTACTGAGTTCTAACTATAGATTAGCCAGGAGTGAGCTAAAGAGTGAGTTGAGGAGGGCTGAAAGGGGACACGAGAAGATTTTGGCTGATAGGATCAAGGAGAATCCTAAAGCTTTCTTTAGATATGTTAAGAATAGAAGATTGGTTAGGGCAAGGTTAGGGCTAGTTATGGACAGCAGTGGGAAATTGTGCGTGGAGCCTGAAGAGATTGGAGAGGCACTGAACAAATATTTCTCTTTGGTATTCGCGCAGGGAGATATAAATGTAGTTGTGGAGAACACTGGGATACAGGGTTGCAAACTGTAAAGTATTGAAGTAGATAAGGAGGATGTGCTAGATATTCTTGAGGGTTTGAAGTTAGATAAGTCCCTTGGATCGGACGGGATTTACCCTAGGATTCTCTGGGAGGCGAGAGAGAAGATTGCAGAGCCTCTGGCTCTGATCTTCAGGTCGTCGTTGGTTATGGGTATAGTGCCGGAAGACTGGAGGATAGCGAATGTGGTCCCTTTGTTCAAGAAGGGGAAGAGAGACTTTCCGGGGAATTATAGACAGGTGAGTCTTACTTCTGTTGTGGGCAAAGTATTGGAGAGAATTATTAGGGATAGGATTTATAGTTATTCAGAGAGAAATGAATTGATTGGGGATAGTCAGCATGGTTTTGTGAAGGGCGGGTCGTGCCTTACTAACCTTATTGAGTTTTTTGAAAAAGTGACCAAAAAGGTGGATGGGGGTAAGGCAGTTGATGTGGTATATATGGACTTTAGTAAGGCGTTCGATAAGGTGGCCCATGGAAGACTTCTGCAGAAAATGCAGATGTATGGGATAGAGGGTGATTTAGCTAATTGTATTAGGAATTGGCTAGCAGATAGAAGACAGAGGGTGGTGGTTGATGGAGATATTCATCGTGGAGTTCGGTGACAAGTGGTGTACCTCAGGGGTCTGTTTTGGGGCCCCTGCTGTTTGTAATTTTTATAAATGATCTGGATGCGGGTATTGAAGGATGGATTAGTAAATTTGCAGATGACACTAAAGTCGGTGGAGTGGTAGATAGTGAAGAGGGGTGTTATAGTTTGCAGACAGACTTGGACAAGTTGCAGAGCTGGGCCGAGAGGTGGCAAATGGAGTTTAATGCGGAAAAGTGTGAGGTAATTCACTTTGGCAGGAATAACAAATGTGTAAGTATAGGGCTAATGGTAGGACTCTTAATAGTGTTGATGAACAGAGGGATCTTGGTGTATATGTGCATAGATCCCTGAAAGTTTGCAATCAAGTCGATAAGGTTGTTAAGAAGGCATACGGAGTCTTAGCTTTTATTGGTAGGGGGATTGAATTTTGGAACCGCAACGTCATGTTGCGACTGTACAAAACTCTAGTGCGGCCGCACTTGGAGTATTGTGTGCAGTTCTGGTCCCCACATTATAAGAAAGATTGGAGGCATTGGAGAGGGTACAGAGGAGGTTTACCAGGATGTTGCCTGGTATGGAGGGCAGGTCCTATGAAGAGAGGTTGAAGGATTTGAGGTTGTTTTCGTTAGAAAGGAGGCGGCTAAGAGGGGATCTTATTGAAGTATATAAGATGATTAGAGGTTTAGATAGGGTAGACAGTGATAGCCTTTTTCCTAGGATGGAGAAAGCTAGCACGAGGGGACATAGCTTTAAATTAGGGGGTGGTAGTTATAGGACAGATGTCAGAGGTAGGTTCTTTACCCAGAGGGTGGTAAGGGTATGGAATGCCTTGCCTGCGTCAGTTGTAGATGCGCCAAGTTTGGTGGCGTTTAAGAGGTTAGTAGATAAGTTTATGGATGAAATGGGAATGGTTTAGGTTAGAGGGTCACTGCTTGTTCCTAATTGGTCGGCGCAACATCGAAGGCCGAAGGGCCTGTTCTGCGCTGTAATGTTCTATGTTCTATGTTCTATGCATGCCTTATGAGAATAAGTTGAGGGAGCTAGGTACCTTCTCCCTGGAGAGACGAAGATTGAGAGGTGATCTGATAGAGGTTTATAAGATGTTGAGAGGTATAGATAGGGTGGATTCTTGGAGGCTATTTCTCAGAGGTGAAATAGTAGCTACGAGAGGACACAGGAATAACAAATGTGTAGAGTATAGGGCGAATGGTACACGTTCTATATGGCTGCAACATCAGACTTGCCCAGTCCTTCACGTCGTTAGTGTACGCTTAAACTGGACCAGCTGATGGCCAACATGACAGCTCAGTGACTATCATTGTTTGCTATGCAGATACGTGGATTTGGATAGTGTCCATGGGAGTTTGCACATTCTCCTCATGCTTGCGTGGATTTTCCCCAGTGCTCTGGTTTCCTCCCACACCTCAAAAATGTGCTCTTAGGCTGATTGGTGTTAACAAATTGTCCCTAAATTAGGCGTCTCTCAATGAAGAGCAATGCCATCACAGCTTCAAAACCCGCTCATATTAATCCCTAGTACAGTCTTCAGGACTAGATTATCTGGGAATAATTTAAAGTCCTCTTTAAAAAAAAGCTCTTATTTTGTGTCATTTTTAATGGGAGGAGTGATGCTAGAAATCTAATTCCCATATTGGACATAAGCATCACTCTCTCTCCTCGCAGACATACATGCTCGCTTCTGTCCCTCACAGACACTTATGCCCTTCTCATCAGCACTCAAGTCTGTCTCTTAGACACCCAACCTCTCTCCAACATTCTTACCTCTTTCTCCAACACTCTCATCCCTTTTTCTCTCACACATACACTCATCCCTCTCTCTCTTACACACAGTCCTCTCTCTCACGCACTCACTGCTCTCTCTTATACGGTCCTACTCATTTATACACTCATCCTTACACACACCCACACACACACACACACACGTACTCATCCCTCACACATGCTCATCCCTCTCTTAATGCACATTTTTTTCTGTTTCATACACACTCAGTCACCTCTCTTGAACACCTGAACCACCCTGCTGTTTGTAGGCTACTCTGCTGCCTAGGTGAATGGGTGTGTGTGAAACAGGAAAAAATACGTACATTAAGAGCGATGTGTGTGTGTGTGTGTGAAGAACTGTGTAAGATCCAGCTGTCCTTGCCACCGCTTCAGCTCTATGGCCCTCGCCAATGCAACCATTGCTTCTCGCCACCTTTTCTCATGCTTCAGCTTTGATCTTTCACTGTTGGCTATGTATTTTCATAGAATCCCAACAGTGCAGAAGGAGGCCATTCAGCCCATTGAGTCTGCACCGACCACATTTCCACCCAGGCTCCTTTCCCATAACCCACATCTCCTGTCACTAGGATTAATTTAGCATAGCCAATCAACCTAATCTATACATCTTTGGACTGTGGGAGGAACTGGAGCACCTATGGAAACCCATGCAGACACGGGGAGAATGTGCAAACTCCACACAGACAGTGACCAGAGGCCAGAATGAAACTGGGTCCCTGGTATTGTGAGGCAGCAGTGTTTTCTGCTCAGCAATAGTGATGAAAGAAGTCATAAGTTGACCAGGGCTTGGAGAGGCCAAGCTATCAGTATGTTTGCCCATTTGATTTCTGTACTTATTTTTAAATTGAAGTGTTGTTTCGGAGTTCCAATAACACCTGCTGATCACACGATAAATAGCATCTATGTGGAACCCCTGGAGGACATTCACAGGATCCTGGGGTTCCACAGAACCCAATTTTGGAACTCCTGATTTAATGTTTTAATTCAAATTCACTTTGTTAAAACCATCAATTCTTTAATTTATTCATGGGCGTCGCTCACTAAGCTAGCATTTATTGCACTTCTTTAATTTCTCTTGACAAAGTAGTGATGAATTACCTTCTGCTGCAGTACATGGGCTGTAGGTATACCTGTTAGAGGGGGAGTTCCAGGATTTTAATAAGAACAAATTGCTGCAGATGCTGAATCTGAAAACAAAAGAGAAAATGCTGGGAAACCTCAGCAAGTATATGTAAGGACAGAAAAGAGCTGATGTTTCAAGCCCAGATGATCCTTTGTCAAAGCTGATGAAATGATGCTGGGGAGAAGGATAGCTTGAGAGGGAGTAAGACGATGTTCCTGGAGAGAGATGTCGAGTGTCTTCATGTGGCAGCGCATGGCATAGTGTGGCTTTCAGAGGGGAGAACAGCAATTCGAAGAATGTTGTATAACTTGGAGATACCTGTAATCCTGGAGGTCATATGGAATTTGAATTGAAATCCCCATGGGGTAAGTCAGAGACGAAGAGGAAGGAAGTGTAGCTATGAAAATGAGTCACTAAGAGAGAAAGTGGATGGGAGGGAGAGACATATGGAAATCCTGTCGGAGAGAAGAGCGGTATTTCTTCAGGGGTGGCATTCCTGGAAGAGAAGTGGCAGTGAGTTAAACACTGGATAAAAGCAAATTACTGCAGATGCTGGAATCTGAAACCAAAAGAGAATATGCTGGAAATTCTTAGCAGGTCTGGCAGCATCTGTAAGAGAGAAAAGAGCTGATGTTTCAAGTCCAGATGACCCTTTGTCAAAGCAGAGCAAAAAAATGTTTTGGATTGGGGAAGAGCAAATTTGAGTAAAGTAAGGCAGGATCTGCCAAGGTAGACTGGGAACAGCTACTAATGGGAAAATCTACAGACGAGCAGTGGGAGGGCATTCAAAAAGGAGATGGGGAGGGTGCTGACCTGGCATGTTCTCTCTACAATGATATATAGGAATAACAAGCCCAGAGCATCATAGATGACCAAAGATATTCAGGATACAATAAAAAGGAAAAGAAGGTTTCTAAAAAGTACAAGAGGACCAAATTAGAGACATTAGTGAGGTATGGAATGTTCAAGGTGGAGTTGAGGCTAGACAAGAAAAAAAAACACAGAACATGGGCACCATAGGGCATGGGAACCTAGAAATTTGAAGCTTTTGATCATTTCCAGTTCATCACCATTGACATAGATGGGCAGGTTCTCCACTGCTGTTCCTGAAGTTGATGACTATCTCCTTTGTTTTATTGATTATTGAGGTGGAGAGGTTGTTTCCCCTGTGGGATAGTCTGGAACTAGAGGACATTATCTCAGAGTAAGGGGTCACCCATTTAGTATAGAGATAGGGAGGATTTATTTCTCTCATGAGGGTAGTGAATCTGGAATTCTTTACCGCAGAGGGCTACAAAAACCTGGACATTAACTGTGTTCAAATTGAGATCGACTGATTTTTAATCAGTAAGGGAATCAAGAATTATGGACAAGGTCAGAAAGTAGAGTTAAACATTTTCACATCAGATCAGTCACAATCTCATTGAATGGTGGAGCAGACTCAGTTGGCTGATTAGCCTATTTCTGCTCCCTTATCTTATGGTCTTATGTCTTGTCTAAATAAGAGAAAAATCCAACTACTGCCTCATCAGTCTACTGGTCATCAGCAATGTGGCAGAATTGATTGTCGACAGTGCTATCAAATGGCATATATTTAGAAACAGCCTGCTCAGTGGCATTCAGTTTTGATTCTGCCAGAGGCACTCAGCATCTGACTGAAGCAGTTACGTTATGGGGTAAATTCTTTTAATATCAAGGCCCCATTAAATCGAATGTGACATCAAAGCATCTGGGCAAATTGGGGAAAATTCTCTGTAGGTTGGAGTCATACCCAGCAGAAAGGAAGATGGCTGTGATTGGTGGAGGTCATTGTTGCAACGGTTACTCAAGATAGTGTACTAGGCCTAACCAACTTCAGCTGCTTCATCATGATCTCCTTTCTATTGTAAGGTGAGAAGTGAGGATGTTTGCTGATGTTTCCTCAATGTTCAGCACCATTCATGATTCTTCAGATTCTGAAGCAGTCCATGTCTAATGCAGCAAGGCCTAGAAAATATGCAAGATTGGACTGTTAGATGGCAAGGAAAATTTCCCACACAAGTACTTGCCAATGATTACCTCCAATGAGGGAGAATTCAATCATCTGAATTTGAAGGGTAACCAAGAATGTAAATGAGGGCAGTACAGTCTACATGGACTTTAGCATGCCTTTGACAAGGTACACATGGTAAGTTGTTACAGGGATCCAGGGTAAACTAGCCAATTGGATGCAAAATTGGTTTGAAGACAGATGTTTGTTGTAGAGGGTTATTTTTCAAACTGTGACCAGCGTGTGATCACTCCCTATCATTCTGTCATGCTCCATGTGCCTATCCAATAACTGCTTGAAAGTTCCTAAAAGTGTCCGACTCCACGATCACAGCAGGCAGTGCATTCCACACCCCAATGAGTAAAGAATCTACCTTGGACTTCCTTCTTATATCTCCCATCACGAACATTATAGTTATGCCCTCTAGTAACAGCTACATCCACCCAGGGAAATAGTCTCTGTACGTCCACTCTACTTCCCTCATCATCTTATACATTTCTATTAAGTCACCTCTAACCCTCCTCTGCTCTAATGAGAAAAGCCCCAGCTCCCTCAACCTTTCCTCATAAACCTACCCTCCAAATCAGGCAGCATCCTAGTAAATCTCCTCTGCACCCTCTCCAGTGATTCCACATCCTTCTTATAGTGAGGTGACCAGAACTGAACACAATATTGCAAATGTGGTCTCATCAAGAACGTTATAGTTGCAACATAACCCCACGACTCTTAAACTCAAACCCGCGTTAATAAATGCTAACACATTATAAGCCACCTTCATGCTCTATCCACTTGAATAGCAACATTCAGAGATCTGTGGATATGAACCCCAAGATCTCTCTCTTTCTCTACGTTCCTCAAAAACCTGCCATTAACCCTGTAATCTGCATTCAAGTTTGTCTTGCCAAAATGAATCACCTCGCACTTTTCAGGGTTAAACTCCACCTGCCACTTTTTGATCCAGCTCTGCATTCTAGCAATTTCTCTTTGCAGTCTACAAGAGTCTTCCACCTCATCCATCACTCCACCAATCTTGGCATCATCAGCAAATTTACTAACCTACCCTTCAGCCCCTTCTTCCAAGTCATTGATTAAAATCACAAATAGATCCAGCACTGATCCCTGTGGTACATTGCTGGTAACTGGCCTCCAGTCTGAAAATCTTCCCTCCAATACCACCTACCCTCCAAATCAGTCCCATAGAAGACTGGTTGTCTTCTATGAGACAACCAGTTACTTATCCAATTGGCTAAATTTCCTTCTATCCCACACTCCCTTACTTTCTCCATGAGAAACCATAGGGAAACTTATCAAACATCTTACTAAAATCCATGTATACGACATCAACTGCTCTATCTTTGTCTACACACTTAGTTACCTCCTCAAAGAATTCGATCAAATTTGTGAGGCAGGACTTACCCCTCACAAAACCATGCTGACTATCCCAGATTAAGTTGCATCTTTCGAAGTGCTAATAAATCCTATCTCTCAGGATCCTTTACATTAACTTACTTACCATGGAAGTAAGACTAACTGCCGTATAATTACCAGGGTCATTCCTATTTCCTTTCTTGAAGACAGGAACAGCATTTGCCACTCTCCAGTCCTCTGGCACAATCCCTGTGATGTGGAGATGCCAGTGTTGGACTGAGGTAAAACACAAAGAAATCTCACAACGCTAGTTTAATTTCGGATGGGATTTATCCTAGAATTCTCTGGGAGGCTAGAGAGGAGATTGCAGAGCCTTTGGCTTTGATCTTCATGTTGTCGTTGGCTACAGGTATAATGCTGGAAGACTGAAGGATGGCAAATGTTGTCCCCTTGTTTAAGAAGGGGAGTAGAGACCATCCTGGGAATTATAGACTGATGAGCCTTATTTCTGTTGTGAGGAAAATTTTGGAAAGAATTATAAGGGATAGGATTTATAGTCATCTAGAGAGAAATGAATTGATTAGGGATAGTCAATACCGTTTTGTGAAGGGTAGATCATGCCTCACAAACCTTATTGAGTTTTTTGAAAAGGTGACCAAAGAGGTGGATAAGAGTAAGGCAGTTGCCATGGCGTATATGGATTTAAGCTAAGCGTTTGATAAGGTTCCCCATGGAAGGCTACTGCAGAAAATGCAGATACATGGGATTGAGGGTGATTTAGCAATTTGGATTAGGAATTGGCTAGCTAATAGAAGACAGAGGGTGGTGGTTGATGGGATATATTCAACCTGGAGTTCAGTTACAAGTGGTGTATCTCAGGGATCTGTTTTGGGGCCACTGCTGTTTGTCATTTTTATAAATGACCTGGATGAGGGTGTAGAGGGATGGGTTTGTAAATTTGCTGATGACACCAAAGTTGGAGAAGTTGTAGACAGTGAGGATGGATGTTACAGTTTGCAGAGGGACATAGATAAGTTATGTCCCTCTAGCTGGGCCAAGAGGTGGCAAATGGAGTTTAATGTGGAAAAGTGTGAAGTGATTCACTTTGGTAAGAGTAATATGTGTACAGAATATAGGGCTAACGGAAAGACTCTTAGTAGCGTAGATGAGTGAAGAGATCTCGGTGTACGTGTGCATAGATCCCTGAAAGTTGGCACTCAAGTTGATAAGGTTGTTAAGAAGGCGAACAGTGTGTTAGCTCTTATTGGTAGAGGGATTGAATTTCGGAGCCGAGACGTCATGTTGCAGCTGTACAAAACTCTGGTGCGGCCACACTTGGAATATTGCGTACAGTTTTAGTTGCCACATTATAAGAAAGATGTGGAGAAATTGGAAAGCGTGCAGAAGGTTTACTAGGATGTTGCCTGGTATGATGAGTAGGTCTTATGAGGAAAGGCTAAGGGACTTGAAGTTATTTTCATTAGAGAGAAGAAGGCTAAGATCTGTCCTAATTGAGGCATATAAGATGATCAGAGGATTAGATAGGGTGGACAGTGAAAGCCTTTTTCCTCGGATGGTGAAGGCTAACATGAGGGGACATTGTGAATGGAATCAGCTGCCGTCGGTGGTGGTCGAGGCGAACTCGCTGGGGTCTTTTAAAAGCCTTCTGGATGAGTATATGGGATCCAATGGGATTGGGGGTTATAGATAGGTCTATGGCTGGATAGGTTTTTGATGTGTTCGGCACAACTTGTGGGCCGAAGGGCCTGTTTGTGCTGTAGTGTTCTATGTTCTATAGCTTTAAATTAAGGGGTGGTAGTTATAGGACGGATGTTAGAGGTGAGTTCTTTACTCGGAGGATAATAAGGGTGTGGAATGCCCGACTTGCAGCAATTGTGGACTTGCCAAGTTTTAGGGCATTCAAATGGTCAGTGGATAGGCATATGGATAGCATTGGAATAGTTTAGGTTAGAGGGTCATAAGATTGGTTCCATTGATTGACGCAACATCGAGGGCCAAAGGGCCTGTACTGCGCTGTAACGTTCTATGTTTTCTGTTCTATAAACAGGTTTATAGAAAAACCGCAAATTTTCAGGACAGCCTGTCCCTTCATCAGGTGGCTGTGAGTTCTCCTGACAAAGGGACAGGCTGTCCCAAAAGCTTGTGGCTTTTGCTACAAATAAACCTGTTTGGACTTTAAACTGGTGTTGTGGAATTTCTTTGTGACAATCCCTGTGGACAGTGAGGACCCAAAGATTAAAGCTAAACACTCCGCAATCTCATCCCTTGCCTCTCAAAGTATCCTAGGATGTATCCCATCTGGCCGAGGGGACTTACTGATCGTCAACTTTTTCAAAATTGCTAATCCCTCAGAAATCTACCTCTTCCATCCTATCAGGCTGTATCACATCTCTTTCTCAAAAACATGGTCCCTCTCCTTAGTGAACACTGAAAAAATTATTCATTCAATGCCTCACCTATCTCTTCTGATTCCATGCACAAGTTCCCATTACTATCCTTGACTGGCCCTAACCTCACCCTGGTCATTCTTTTATTTCTCATATAACAGCAAAAAGCCTTGGGGTTTTCCTTTATCTAACCTGCCAAGAATTATGAAATATGAAATTAGAAAAAAGATCTCCAGAGAGGGTGAGGTCCATGACAGTCCTAGAAACAGTGGCTTAATGTTAAGTGATGGGATTATAGTCCAGAGGAGATAGAAAAAAAGTCTGAGAGTTCCTGTTGAACTTCTGCAATTTAGACATTAGTGCACCATTTTGTCAGCAGCTTTGATAATATATATAGTGGGAGAATGGAATATAACATGTTCAGAAGAAGATAGATTGGAGTGAGTGAAGGGAACAGAGCTAATGTTGCACCTATATTACAACCCATCCTCAACGGGACAGAGTGAGATTTCTCTGCTTCTTTCTTGAAAAGAGGCCTGAACCGTCCCCAGGCTCTACCACCATCCTTCCCTAGCTGAACTTATTCTGTCTTTGAACAATTTTGTCTCACTTTTTCTAAATTGAAGGTGTTACTATGGGTCTCTCCATTCCTGTTAGAATTTTATGCATGACAGTGAGAACTGCTGTCTTTTCCCAAAACTTCACTGGATGCAGGCCATGACCACCCAAGCACTCCTAACAAGACAATCCTGTCATCCCAGTAATTATTTCTTTGAACTTTTGCTGTGTTCTATAGCAAGTATATATTTTCTGAAATAGAGAACAACTGAGCACAAATCTGCAGCTGTGGGCTCATGAACATCCTGAATACTTGCAGTAACATATGCTGTACTCAAATTCTCTTGCAATGAAGGCCAACATACTTTCCTAACAGTTTGCAATGACTAGTACATAAGCACACCCAAAGGCGCCTTTGTATATCAACATTTCTTAATCCATCACCATTTAAATAATATTTTGCCATTCTGTTTTTCAACCCAAGTGGATAACTTTACATAGAACTAAGTTGGACCTCACTTGGTATTTGCTCATTTACTGAATTTGAAATTGTCTTCAAGCCTTTCTACCCCCTCTTCACCACATACAATTCCACTTAGATTTGTGTCATTAGCAAACTTGGAAACATTAACTTCCCTCATCTAAAAATGTTGATTTATATTGTGAATAGCTAATGTCATGCAATGATTCCAGTGGAACCTTAGTAGTCACCACCTTCTACTCCAGAGACGACCCATTTGTTCCTACTCATTGTTTCCTATCTGCTATTCAATTCTCAATCCAAGCCAGTATGTTATTTCCTGATCCCACGTGCTTTTAATTTTGTGCACTAACCTCTTTTATGTGGAACTTTGTTAAAAATTTTCTGATGATCCAATTATTCCAAATCCACTGGTTCTCCTTTATTTATTCTATTTGCAACATCCTTAAAAAACTTTTACTGATGCTAAAGTTCTTACTGATACTAAAGGCGGCACGGTAGCACAGTGGTAACACTGCCGCTTCACAGCTCCAGGGTCCTGGGTTCAATTCCTGGCTCGGGTCACTGTCTATGTGGAAATTGCACCTTCTTCTCATGTCTGCATGGGCTTCCTCTGGGTATTCTGGTTTCCTCTCACAGTCCAAAGATGTGCGGATTAGGTTGATTGGCCATGGTAAGAAATTGCCCCTTAGTGTCCAGGGATGTGTGGATTAGTAGGTATATTATATAGGGATATGGGAAAAGGGCTGGGTGGGATTGTGTTTGGTGCAGACTCGATAGGCCAAAGGGCCTCTTTCTGCACTGTAGGGTTCTATGATTCTATAACAATTTCCTTCAATTATCCTCTCTAGATCCTTGCTTCCCTAGCGTTTATTTATATCTTATGTAAAGACAGAATTAAAATAGTTTTTTCACTGTTCTGCTATTTCTTGTCCTCCATTATCAATTCTCCCATTTTGACACTAAGACACTTTAATAAGACATGTAAAACGTCTTCACTAATATTTTTCATTGTACATACATTTTGAAGTTTCTACAGTCGCTTTTTATGTTCCACGCAAGTTTACCCTCAAACTTTATTTTTCCCCTTTTAATCAATCTCTCAGTCCTCCTTTGCTGAATTCTAAACTGGTCCCAAACCTCCAGCTTGATTCCTAGTAACTTTATAGGATTCGTCTTTGGATCTCATACGATCCAAATTTTTTGTCCCTGTTATGATTACCATGAAGGCAATCAATAGATTTCCCTGTGGTTTTCTTGGAATATGAGCTGCCTTATTGAGCGAGTGAAAGCTTGTCCAATGTGGTTAAAGTTTATTTCTTCATGTCACAAGTAGGCTTACATTAATACTGCAATTAAGTTACTGTGAAAATCCTCTAGTCGCACACACTCCGTTGCCTGTTTGGATACACTGAGGGATAATTGAGCATGGCCAGTGCACCTAACCAGCACACCTTTCAGACCCTGGAAGGAAACCGGAGCATACGGAAGAAACCCATGCAGACACAGGGAGAATATACAGACTCTACACAGACAGTGACTGAAGCCGAGAATTGAACCAAGGTCTCTGGTGCTGTGAGGCAGCAGTGCTAACCAGTGTGCCACTGTGCCGTCTACAATATGGTGGTTGGCAGGAGTTGTTACTCTACTTGGACTGTTGTGTTAGGTCTCGAGATGGAGACTGTCTGATTGTAAGAAGTAGGTATGACCTTTTCCTTTGGTGAACAATAAAGGGTGATGGTGATGAGAAACAGGTGTTTGGCTGAATTGTTGCATTTTGACTGGCTGGGCTGTTTCTCTTCAAGTGTTTTTGTGCCAGCAAGATTTGTACAACTGTTGTAATGCATGTATTTATTCCTTAAATATTAGCCATTGCTGAGACACTGTCATGCTTTTTGATAAATTTACATAATCTATTGCAACCCAGTCAGGCCTCATACCTTCATTGTTTCCTTTGTTTAAATTTAGGACTCAGTTTTCTGAATAAATCTCAATAAAGAATTCTATTATGGTTACTCTAAAGGTTCTAAAGCCTAAAGGACCCCAGACATCAAGGTTATGAATTAAATCTTATTGCACTACACTAAATCGAGGAAAGCATGATGCTTAATCCTCTCAACATACTGATGTTGGTACACATTATAGTATGATAAATAATCTAGCGTGTCTGTCTAAACTAAAGTTAAACTAAAGTTACCCATGATTACTGTAGCACTGTTGTTACATGCAACTCTAATTTATTTTAAAAGCCATTCTCTACCTTACCTCTTATGTATCGAGGCCTTAAAACAATATTTTCTGTCCCTTGTTGCTTCTTAGCTTCACCTAAACTGATTCTACGTTGGCAATTTTACCAAGAAAATTATAAGTGCAAAAGGAGCTTGAAAACAAAAGAGTTTCAGATTTGTTATTACAGCAAAACCACCAATTAAAACTTAAAAATCTCTGTGCGATTAAAAAACCATATGTATTTCTCACCAGTAGGGGAAGTGGGTGGGGCCTACAACACCTGCAAAGGTGAGAGCTCTGAAATTTAGTATTAAGCTATCGGTGTACTCTGAATAATGTTGCCATATTTATTTTACAGGAACGACTTTGGGAAAAGGATTTTGGATGCTGGTGGTAAGAAATATAAGTTAAGGTTGAGAGGTAGAAGTAGAATAAGTGAGATTTTTTTCTCGGAATTCTGATTGAGTGGTGTTTTATTTCAAGTATGTGATTTTAAACATTCGATGATCATTTGTCATAGAAGGTAGGAGGGGGAATAGACCATTTGGCCCTTCAAGCCTGTTCTGTCGATCATTATGATCATGGCTGATCATCCAACTCAGTAACCTTTTCCTGGTTTTCCCTCCATACTTTTTGATCCCTTTCGTCCAAGAGCAACGTCGAACTCCATCTTGAAAACAAACAAAATGTTGGCCTTAATTGATTTCTGTGATAGAGAATTCCACATACTCACCACTCTCTGGGTGAAGAAATTTGTACAGCTATGACAGGTGCAGGGGGTTATTGACAGGGGGTTGGTTCCTTACTAGACCAGTCAAGTGGAACCCTCCAATATAGGCCCCAGAGCTTCTCTCATGTTGTCGTGGTGTGTCATGACCTCCACAACCTGGTGCTGCAATGAGGTGAGGAATTTGCCCAAGAGGATAAGGAGGAATGGAACGTCTCCTTTGATGAAGAGGATGTTGAGGAGGGTTTCGAAGATGACCCTCCATAGGAGACGGAGGAAGGCGGCTGTGTGGTGATGAGAATGCACATTGGCAGGGGGGCTACAGACATAGTTCCAAGAGGTGTGAGATTAGGGAAAACACTTGGGTGACCTTTTTGTATGTGACCTCTCTTTTGCATCAGGGTGCTCAAAGGAATAACAACTCGGAGAGCAGATGATGAGATCATGTATTCAGTGCAGTAGAGTACTATGACTTGCTGAAATCTGAATAAGCTGCATCATCTACATGATTCTCATTTACATACCTTGTAGCCTCTTCTCAAAAAGTTCAATCACATTTGTTAGGCATGACCTCCCTCTGACAAACCATGCTAACTATCAAGTCTTGCCTCTCCAAGTAGAGATAGAGGCTCTCCTTCAAACTTTTCTCCAACAGTTTGCCTAATACTGCTGTGAGACTCAATGGTCTGTAATTAGCTGGCTTATCTTTATAACCCTTAAATAGCAGAACCGCATTACCAATTCTTCAGTCCTCTGGAACCTTCCCAGTGACCAGGGAGGAATTTAAAAAATTAAGTCAAAGCTCCTGCAATCTCCCCCTTGCTACCCACTGCAGCCAAGGGCACAATTCATTCAGACCTGTAAGTTTGTCCACTTTTAATCTTGCAAATATCTCCAATATATTGTCCTTCTTTATTCAAGTATGCTCAAGAACTACTACAGTCTCTCTCCCTGAATCCCATACCTTCATTCTCTTGGACAAAGGTGGATGTGAAGTATCCGTTCAATACTCCATCTCCTCTGGCTCCATCCACAGTTTGCCCCCTTGGTCCCCAACGGGTTCTTTCTGTGATTACCTCCTCATTGATATAGAATATCTTGGGATTTTAGGTATTTTTATCAGCCAGAGCTCTCTCTCATCCCCTGTTTGCTTTTCTAATTGCTTTCTTATGCTCTACCCTGCACTTTCTGTACTTCATGAATGCCTCCGCTAATGTCCTCCCTTTGGCTCTTTGACCTAATTGTAAATTTCTCTGGTCATTCATGGTTCTTTGGGCTTGTAACTCCTTCCGATAACTCAAGGATGACACGTTGCACTTTCCATTTCCTTTATGAACCCCCCTTCCCTCTGCCCATTGCACTTCTGTAGGTTTTCCCAATAGTAGTTGTTTCCAGTCTATTTTGGCTGAAACCTGCCTTACTTTATTCAACTCCGTTATACTCCAAATCCAACACCTTGTGTTGAAAATTATCTACTTCTTTATCCATAACAAGGTGAAATTTTACCATGTTATGATTGCAGTTACTCATATGCTCACTCACCACCATCTGAAGCAGTTGTCTGGCTTCACTTCCCAGAATTAGATTCAGCACAGCTTCTGGCATTATTGAACCCTCTACATGTTGGATTGAAAGGTTCTCCTGCACGTCTTTCAAGAAGTCTGCTCCAACCAAACCCTTACTGCTGTCCTAGTTAATGTTGGGAAAGTTGGAATCACCTACTATAATTACCCTATTATTATTTTTATACACTTTTGCAGATTGTGCGCATAACTGTCCCTCAATTTCCTGCTAACTATTCGGGGTCTATTATAAACACCTAGCTGCTCTTTTTTATTATTAAGCTCTACACACAAAAGTTTATCCGTTGTCTCTTCCAAGGTATTGGGAGACAGTTTTCCCAAAAATCATCTAATTACCCAATATAATGGATAATGGAAATTTTCCCACCCATTTTTTGGACATACTTAGTGTGATTTCCAGAATTCTGTACATTACAGAGTTTGCCCAGGGATTCACACCCTGGATTAGGGGTGGCCTAATCCTGCCCGAGAGGCTGGAATCAGCATGCTTAGCAGGCCACTGCATGTGTACTAATCTGTCAGTGGGGAGATTGATACATGCACACTACTACTCCCCTCACCCATCCTGGATCAGCCCCGCCATGGGCAGCCTGAGTTTCCCCCACCATGGTTAATCCTGATAGCCTGCCTCCTTTCCAACCCCATGAATCCCAAATGCAGAGTAAGTAGTGGGCCACCCACCACCAATGATCGACCTCACCCCTAGGCACTACCGAGTGCCTGGTGGCAGTGCCAAGGTGCCACACTTGAGAGCCAGCCTGGCACCACCAAGAGGCACCTCCCACATGACCCCGATCTCCTAGGAGGATCTCAATGGCCTCTGCCCTTATCAGCGAGATCATCAGATTTGGTCTTTGCTGATAGCGACTAGCTTTAATCCCCATTGGTGGGCCTGGAGTTTGGAGGGGGAGGAAATGTGGTAAAAGTATTAGTGAGCCAGGTGATACCATCCTGGGTTTGCTAATGATATGATAATTCAGATTTCTGTATTGTAATCAGTCTCACGCTGATTTCTTGCATGAGTCTGATTACTTTGAAAAAAAGAGAATCTGGGAAAGTTGCAATTGCTGTATGTCAGTTGCAACTCTGCTACAGGCCCTCTGCTGGCATGCTACTCAAGAAGAGCAGCGAGCCAGGAAAATTGCACCTAACATCCCTCCTTTTTTAGTACCTGACTCATTAATTAATAATGCAATGCCTTCTCCTCCTTTACTGCTTCTGTCTCACCTGAAGATTCTTTGTCTAGACGATTCTGCATCTCCTTCAACCATGTCTCTGTGATGACTACTATATCACAATTCCTTGTGTCAGTCATTACTTTTAATTTATCTGTTTTATCTGCAATATTCCAGGCATTATCGAGACTCTCCAATCTTGTCTTACTCCCTTGAAACGTGATACGGCTTTACTCCCTTTGACTTGATTTTTTTCCTGTATTATGTGTGATCCTATTCCACTAACCGTCTCTGCCTCCTCCCCTTGATGAATTGGTTTAAATTCATCACCACAGCACTAGCAACACATCTTGCAAGGATGTTAATCCTGCTTTGGTTCAGATGTATACCGTCCTGCTTGTCCTGCTCCCCTAAAAGTAATGCCTGTGATGTGGGAATCTAAAACCTTTGCTCTTGCACCAAGTCTTAAACCAGATATTTATATGCACTATTATTCTATTTCTGTGCTTGCTAGCATGTGGCACTGGGAGTAATCCAGAGATTAGAATCTGAGAGGCAGCGCAGTGGGCAGTGGTTAGCATTGCTGGCTCACAGTGCCAGAACCCATGTTTAATTCCAGTTTCTGGTGACTGTGGAGTTTGCACATTCTCTCTATGTTCAGAATGCCCTGCAGCTGTTTAGTGACATCCTGAACCCTAGCACTAGGGAGGCAACATACCATCCTGGAGTCATATTGATGGCCACAATAGCACCTGTCTGATCCACTGACTATAGAATCCTGTCTCTCTTCCCACTCTCCTGGACATACAGGCTGTTTGTGGTTCCGGACGCTTGGCTCCATTTCCACCCCGTGGAGAAACAATTGCCTTCATCAGCTTCTCAAATGGAATACCGATTTGCAAGCAAGACCCCAGAAGACTCCTGAATTACCTATCTGTTCCTCTTGGACTGTCTAGTTGTTACCCATTCCCTTCCCTCCTCAGGTGCCTTCAGCTGTGGCGTGATCATCTCTCTACATGTGCTATCCACAATGCTTTCAGACTCAAGGATGCTCCACAGTATCCCCAGCTGCCGTCCTGACTGTGAAACCCAAGCTTCCAGGAGCTGCAGCTGGATACACTTTCTGCACACGTGCCGGCCACTGGAAATGGGCTGGACCTCCCAGCAAGCCACAGCTTTGAGCTCTCCTGCCAAGACTAAACTCTGTAAAGTTTAGAAACTTAAGAAGACTTAAAAAAAATCAAATAATTCCCTATCCTTTCTTAAATTTGTTTGTACTTCTACCACTAATCTTTATTTTCTGCAATTTCTGTTTTCCTATCTGGATTTCACTTCCAAAGGTAGAAGAGAGAGAGAGACTGGCTCACCAGACACTTATTTATGATGTCATACAGATATGTTCACTCCTCCTGGCTTGGCGTGCAACTGTCCCACCTGACCTGTGTGCACACTGAAGAAAAACAAGACAGCAATACTCTTTCGCGACCTTCCTGAGCCTTGACTCCTTGATTCAAGGTATTCACATACCTTGATTCCTAAGCATTCAGAGCAAAATGGCACTCTGTGCAAGGGCACCAGGAATATTGTTTTTATTTGTGCCTACCCTGTTTTTTAATTAAAAAGTCTGAACTGGTTTAATAACTGCCCTCAGTTAATCCTCTGGCTAGTCCACTAAGGGACCTTGTTTTTACCTTCTTTAAATTTGAAAGATTTTCAAGTTTCCAGAATTGGTAATGCAGAAAAATTACTATTTGTATTTGCTTTAAGAACAAAATTAAGGTTTAATTTTCTTTAAATTCTCCTAATATCCCGAGGAGACACACTCCAAGGATCTCCAGGGATTGGTGATAGTGACCACAATTCGGTTACGTTTACCTTAGTGATGGAAAGGGATAGACATATACCAAAGGGAAAAAGTTACAGCTGGGGTAAAAGTAATTATGAGGCTATTAGGCGAGATTTAGGATACATAGAGTGGAGTAGGAAACTGCAGGGGCTGGGAACACCTGAAATGTGGAACTTATTCAAGGAACAGCTACTGCGAGCCCTTGACAAATATGTACCTGTCAGGCAGGAAGGAAGTGGTAGAGCCAGGGAACTGTGGTGTAGTAAGGAAGTTAGTTCACTAGTGAAGAGGAAAAAGGAGGCTTCTATAAAGATGAGACGTGAAGGCTCGATTAGGGCACTGGACAGTTATAAATTAGCCAGGAGGGAACTAAAGAGGAAGATAAGAAGAGCTAGAAGAGGACATGAGAAGACTTTGGCGGATAGGATAAAGGAGAACCCTAAAGCTTTTTATAGATATGTTAAGAATAAAAGATTGGTTAGGTCAAGATTAGGGCCAGTCAAAGACAGTAGTGGGAAGTTATTCGTAGAGCCTGTAGAGATTGGTGAGGCACTGAATGAATATTTTTCGTCGGTCTTCACACGGGAAAGTGTCAGCGGAGTTGGGGAGAATACTGGGATACAGGGTTGTAGACTAGACAGGATAGAGGTACGTAAGGAGGAGGTGTTAGCTATTCTTGAGAGTATGAAAATAGATAAATCCCCTGGGCCGGATGGGATTTATCTCAGGTTACTCTGGCAGGCTAGAGAGGAGATTGCAGATCTTCATGTCGTCATTGGCTACAGGTGTAGTGCCGGATGACTGAAGGATGGCAAATGTGGTCCCCTTGTTTAAGAAGGGGAGTAGAGACTATCCTGCAAATTATAGACCAATGAGCTTTACATCTGTTGTGGGGAAAGTTTTGGAAAGAATTATAAGGGATAGGATTTATAGTCATTTAGAAAGAAATGAATTGATTAGGGATAGTCAACATGGATTTGTGAAGGGAAGGTCGTGCCTCACAAATCTTATTGAGTTTTTTGAAAAGGTGACCAAAGAGGTAGATAAGGGTAAGGTAGTTGATGTGGTGTATATGGATTTTAGCAAAGCGTTTGATAAGGTTCCCCATGGAAGACTACTGCAGAAAATGCAGATGCATGGGATTGAGGAAGATTTAGCAATTTGGATTAGGAATTGGCGAGCTGATAGAAGACAGAGGGTGATGGTTGATGGGATATATTCAACCTGGAGTTTAGTTACTAGTGGTGTACCTCAGGGATCTGTTTTGGGGCCACTGTTGTTTGATGTTTTTATAAATGACCTGGATGAGGATGTAGAGGAATGGGTTAGTAAATTTGCTGACGACACCAAAGTTGGAGAAGTTGTAGACAGTGAGGATGGACGTTACAGTTTGCAGAGGGACATAGATAAGTTGCAGAGCTGGCCCAAGCAGTGGCAAATGGAGTTTAATGTGGAAAAGTGTGAGGTGATTCACTTTGGTAAGAGTAATATGTATGCAGAATATAGAGGTAATGGTAGGACTCTTAGTAGTGTAGATGAGCGGAGAGATCTCGGTGTACAGATGCATAGATCTCTGAAAGTTGGTACTCAAGTTGATAGGGTTGTTAAGAAGGCATGTAGAGTGTTAGCATTTATTGGTAAAGGGATTGAATTTTGGAGCTGAAATTTGGAGCAAATTTGGTGTACAGTTTTGGTCACCACATTATAAGAAAGATGTGGAGGCATTGGAAAAGGTGCAGAGGAGGTTTACCAGGATGTTGCCTGGTATGATGGTTAGGTCTTATGAGGAAAGGCTAGGGGACTTGAAGTTATTTTCATTAGAGAGAAGAAGGCTAAGAGGTGACTTAATTGAGACATATAAGATGATCAGAGGATTAGATAGGGTGGACAGTGAGAGCCTTTTTCCTCGGATGGAGAAAGCTAGCACGAGGGGACATAGCTTTAAATTAAGGGGTGGTGGTTTTAGGACAGATGCTAGAGGTAGGTTCTTTACCCAGAGGGTGGTAAGGGTATGGAATGCCCTGCCCGTGTCAGTTGTAGATGCGCCAAGTTTGGTGGCGTTTAAGAAGTTAGTAGATAAGTTTATGGTTGAGGCACATGTGAATGGGATCCTAAGTAGTTGGGGTGCTGAGAGGGATGAGAGTAAGGGGGTTATAGAGGAGAGTTGTAAAACACAGCGGCGTACGGGTGGGGTGGAGCATGGTTTGAGATGCGTATACTTTAATGCAAGGAGTATTCGCAATAAGGGGGAGGAACTTGCAGCTTGGACCAGTACCTGGAACTTCGATGTTGTGGCCATTTCAGAGACTTGGGTAGAGCAGGGACAGGAATGGATGTTGCAGGTTCCGGGGTACAAATGCTTTAGTCGGAGTAGAGAAGGGGGTAGAAGGGGGGGAGGAGTGGCGTTACTGGTCAAAGACTGTATCACGGTGATCGAAAAGAAGTTTGATGAGGACTTGTCTGTTGAGGTAGTATGGGCTGAGATTAGAAACAGGAGAGGAGAGGTCACCCTGTTGGGAGTCTTTTACAGACCTCCTAATAGTTCTAGAGAGGTTGAGGAAAGGATTGCGAAGTCAATTCTGATTAGGAGTGAAAGTAGTAGGGTAATTGTGATGGGGGACTTTAACTTTGCTAATATTGATTGGAATAGCTATAGCTCTAGCTCGTTAGAGGGGTCAGTTTTCGTACAGAGTGTGCAGGAAGGTTTTTTGACTCAGTATGTAGATAGGCCAACTAGAGGTGAGGCTACATTGGATTTGGTGCTGGGCAATGAGCCAGACCAGGTGTTAGGCTTGGAAGTTAGTGAACATTTTGGTGATAGTGACCACAATTCGGTTACGTTCACCTTAGTGATGGACAGGGATAGGCATGAAGCTGGGGGCGTAGTTATAGCTGGGGGAAGGGTAATTATGAGGCCATCAGGAGAGAATTAGGGTGCGTAGATTGGACTAGGGACTACAGGGACTGGGAACATCTGGAATGTGGTGCTTATTCAAGGAGCAGCTGCTGAGAGTCCTTGATAAGTATGTCCCTGTCAGGCAGGGAGGAAATGGACGAGTAAGAGAGCCTTGGTGTACGAAAAGAGTTGATTTGCTGGTTAAGAAGAAAAAGGAGGCTTATGTCAGGATGAGGCTTGAAGGCTCAGGTAGTGCAATGGATAGCTATAGATTAGCTAGGAAGGAGGTAAAAAGTGAATTGAGGAGAGCTAAGAGGGGACACGAGAAGATGTTGGCTGATAGGATTAAGGAGAATCCTAAAGCTTTCTTTCGATATGTTAAGAATAGAAGATTGGTTAGGGCAAGATTAGGGCCAGTCATAGACAGCAGTGGGAAGTTGTGCGTGGAGCCTGAAGAGATTGGCGAGGCACTGAATAAATATTTCTCTTCGGTATTCACGCAGAGTGCTGGAAATGTAGCTGTGGAGAGCACTGAGGTACAGGGTTGCAAATTGGGGAGTATTGTAGTAGATAGGGAGGATGTGTTAGAAATTCTCGAGGGTTTGAAGTTGGATAAGTCCCCTGGGCCGGACGGGATTTACCCTAGGATTCTCTGGGAGGCAGAGAGGAGATTGCAGAGCCTCTGGCTCTGATCTTCAGGTCCTCGTTGGTTACGGGTGTGGTTCCGGAGGACTGGAGGATAGCGAATGTGGTCCCATTGTTTAAGAAGGGGAAGAGAGACCTTCCTGGGAATTATAGGCCAGTGAGTCTTACTTCTGTGGTGGGCAAGGTATTGGAGAGAATTATTAGGGATAGGATTTATAGTTATTTAGAGAGAAATGAATTGATTGGGGATAGTCAGCATGGTTTCGTGAAGGGTAGGTCATGCCTTACTAACCTCATTGAGTTTTTTGAGAAAGTGACCAGAGAGGTGGATGGGGGTAAGGCGGTTGATGTAGTATATATGGACTTTAGTAAGGCTTTTGATAAGGTGGCCCATGGAAGACTTCTACAGAAAATGCAGATGTGTGGAATAGAGGGTGATTTAGCTAATTGGATTAGAAATTGGCTGGCAGATAGAAGACAGAGGGTGGTGGTTGATGGGAGATATTCATCGTGGAGTTCGGTGACGAGTGGTGTGCCTCAGGGGTCTGTTTTGGGGCCCCTGCTGTTTGTAATTTTTATAAATGATCTGGATGAGGGTATTGAGGGATGGATCAGTAAATTTGCAGATGATACTAAAGTTGGTGGTGTGGTAGATAGTGAAGAGGGGTGTTTTAGTTTACAGAGTGACTTGGACAAGTTGCAGAGCTGGGCCGAGAGGTGGCAAATGGAGTTTAATGTGGAAAAGTGTGAGGTAATGCACTTTGGCAGGAACAATAAATGTGTAGAGTATAGGGCTAATGGTAGGGCTCTTAATAGTGTTGAGGAACAGAAGGATCTTGGTGTATGTGTCAATAGATCCCTGAAAGTAGGCAGTCAAGTGGATAAAGTTGTTAAGAAGGCATATGGAGTCTTAGCTTTTATTGGTAGGGGGATTGAATTTAGGAGCCGCAGCATCATGTTGCAACTGTACAAAACTCTAGTGCGGCCGCACTTGGAGTATTGTGTGCAGTTCTGGTCCCCACATTATAAGAAAGATGTGGAGGCATTGGAGAGGGTACAGAGGAGGTTTACCAGGATGTTGCCTGGTATGGAGGGCAGGTCCTATGAAGAGAGGTTGAAGGATTTGAGGTTGTTTTCGTTAGAAAGGAGGCGGCTAAGAGGGGATCTTATTGAAACATATAAGATGATTAGAGGTTTAGATAGGGTGGACAGTGATAGCCTTTTTCCTAGGATGGAGAAAGCTAGCACGAGGGGACACAACTTTAAATTAAGGGGTATGAGTTATAGGACGGATATCAGAGGTAGGTTCTTTACTCAAAGAGTGATTAGGGAGTGGAATGCCCTGCCTGCAGCTGTTGTAGATGCGCCAAGTTTGGTGGCGTTTAAGAGGTTAGTTGATAAGTATATGGATGAGAAGGGAATGGTTTAGTTAGGAGGGGCATTGCTTTTTATTTTGGTCGGCACAACATCGAAGGCCGAAGGGCCTGTTCTGTGCTGTATTGTTCTATGTTCTATGTTCTATGAATCCGGGGATCCTGTATGACTGTCTGATCACTGTGATATCCTTGCCTCTATCTGATGTGAATGTGCAGCAGTGAGATGCTCACTAGGTTGTGATCCAAAAACTTGCCTGCTATATGATCCCCTATCAAAACTTATGTCTGTGCTGGTGTAAAGTACAAGCAACAGTTGTGGCATCTTTTCAATGTTCTGCTGCAACATCTCCTTTTGAATTGGTGCCAAGGCTGGATAGGCCAGGTTGTCCTGGTGACTTCCCTGCAGGAGAAGGGCTGTCATATGGGTGCATAGCAAGGGCAAAGATGTGGGATAGACAGAACTGGTATGAATGTGATCAGATTGAGCAGAGACACCTCACTTTTCTATGTCTCACCCATCTTAATCTGAGTACAGGACCGCTCCTATTCCTTCTCTGTGAACTCCTGTTCCCTCTCCTTGACAGATATGAGCAAGCTGAGCTCTGCCATCCTACTGGTCTTTGCTTTCTCATGTTGGTTATGAGGCAACTTCTGCAGGGTGATGGACAGAGATGCTTTGATGAGTCTGGTGCTGGGTTAGGTGGCAGTGATGACTGCCATGTGTGGGTACTAAGTGAGTAGGGATAAATGATGAAAGGAAAATGAGAAAGGCTTCAGCAGGAATGAGGCACATGAGAGTTTGAGTAGTGAAGCCCCGCAAGCAGCAACAAGTTGCATTGGAATGGGTGGGAATAAGAGAGTATTGAGATAAGACGAAGTAATTGCCCTGGCAGCACGGAAGAGGTCATTTATCTTTTTCTGTCATTGTACGCTGGTCCATTCCTGAAGACTGTTGGCATTCACCAGTGCAACCAGTGTCATCTAGGTGGGGTTTGTGACCTTGCTGGACTGTCTCCTACCTTACTGCAGGTACAGGATTGCCCTCTTCTCCTCCACAGCATCAGGATCCAGGACTGTCTCTAAAATGTCTGAAGATTCTGGTCTACGTATCACCAATGAGACCAGTAAAATTCATTTCAGTTCTTGCACCAAAAATGACATTTAGCCAAATTTTGGGAAGATTCCACTCACTGAGTATAGCAAGGAGATAGAAACTCTGGGTGGAGGATGCTAATGTCAATTATGAAGACTTGCTTGTTAGCACCATTACTGACTGGGCTAGTAAGAGACTAAAGTCTTGATGTACAGACTATCAGACTGGACCTGCAGCAAGTAGCAAGAGAACAAGGTGGGACAAAGTGGAAAAATACTTGATATTGGCATCACCAAGCTACCTGTCAGAGATGCATACTGTAGGAGTGACTAGTATACAATGCTTCTAGGGATTAATTCCAGTCTTCACACTGAGGACACACATCATTTTGTTAGAAGAGATTAACAACTCAATGCTGAGGATCCATGAGGTATTGATAAACAACAGCAGCAAAATCATATTCAAACATGATCTGACCTGATTCGTTTGTTGCTATCCTAGCCTTATTGAGGTAAAAGCAAAATACTGAGGATCCTAGTACCTGAAACAAAAACTGGATAGTCTCAGCATGTCTGACAGCATCTATGGAGAAAGAAGTGAAAAGAGCCAATGTTTTAGTCTGGATGACACCAACAGAGTTAAAGACAAAGATAAAAGGACAAGATTTATATTGTAAGACTGGGAAAGAGGGAGGGTTGATTTCTCTAATTGAAGGAAATGCAAATGGTTATAAAGCTGAGAATGGTGATTATGTAAATTTAAAACAAAACTACAGATTGCGAAAGGACGTTTTTATTGTTTTATATCCTTACTATATAATTTAAATTTCTCCCATTGTTTCATTTGTTCACTTATAAATTTTGCTTTCCACCTTGTTTCCTCACTCCCCTACCTCACATAACCTGTTGTATTCCTCAAGTTGCCCTTTGACACTCTGTATTCTTGATACATATGGAGGGCAATTTTCCCCCAAAACAACTATGTACCCAACAGGTGGGAAAATTGGAATTTTTCCCCGCGTTTTTTGGACAGACAGAATTAGTTGAATTTCCCACATGCAGTGCTTCAAAGTCTGCCTGAGCATTCGTGCCAGGCTGGATCCAAATCCTAGCTGGGAAGCTGGCATCAGCTTGCTACTGACAGATTGGCACATGTGCACTCGCACCCCTCATCACCGGCTTCCCAATTGCCAGCCTCCTGATTGGTTCTCCAACTTTGTTCACCTTGATCGCCAGCCTCACTCCCGCCTTCTATAATTGCCAGCCTCACCACCCCGCCCTCACCGACATCCAGCCTGACCTCCCACCTTATGACCAGCCCTGATCGACCCACTCCCTTCACCTTCCCCCACAGATCGCTGTGGCAGCATGCAGGTGCCCCACCATCACGATCGGCCAACCTGGGCTGGTACCGCCCTGCCAGACTGCATCCCCTTGGTACTGCCTGGTGCCCTGTGGACAGTTTCAGAGTGCCATGCTGGCAATGCCAGAGTGACATGACCCAAAGGGTATCCTGCTGTGCCTCTGATCTCCAGGAAGGTAGGGGACTCGATGGCATCTGCTCCCACCAGTGAGTTCATCGTGCCTGATACCTATCGATGGGCTTTAATCTCTGTTCTTGGGAACTTCTCCTGGCAGGCTAAGAAACATTAGTGAGTTCGGACAATACCCTCCCAGACTTGCTCATATCATGGAAATGGCAATTTAAAGTATTGCAATCAGCTTCCCACACTTTTCTAAGCTGATTCTGGCTTGGGTCATTTTCTGTGCAGAGTTTGCATGTTCTACCTGTGTCTGCGTAGGTTTCCTCCCACACTCCAAAGGTGTGCAGGTTTGATTGATTGGCCATAAAAAAGGATCTGGGAAAGTCATGATCAGCTGAATGCTGGTAGCATATCCTGCTTCAGCCCTTCCAATTAACATTTCACATTTCATAACTCACCATTCAAGCAGCACAGTGGGCTGGGAAAATCGAGCTGTAGTTTAAAATCAGGTTGCAGATGATACATTCCAGCTATTGTTCCTTTCAAAACCATATCTATCACCTCCCCCTTCATTTCAGATTTATTTCTGAACTTGAAATGCTCTTGAAAGGTAAAGTCATTGTGAGTTTTGATTTTTTTGCTCAGCTGGGTAAACCAAGCTCTGGAGCAGATTGAAGATTTTATTTTCTATTGTACTGAGAAAAGCTGATATGAGCAATTCATTTTAATTTTATTCACTTGTACAAAGTTCTGAAGATGCCCTGCATTGGAACTCCAGGTTTTATTTTCTTTATTGAAAGGATTAATGGCACCTAATGGACTCACCATTTCTCTTGTAGGCTCTGATGACTCGAGAATATTCAGTATCTTTTTTTACTGTCTTCCCAACACTTCCCTTTTTACCCTGCATATTGTTGACTTAATGTATTGTGCATTTTAAATGACCCCAGCCATAGAGCAAAGCATCGCATTTTTCCAAAATGCCAGATACTGCTTGGAATCTAATGCTTCTCTGATTGGAAAATCTCCTTTATTTAAAAACCACACAGAGTGTTCCTACCCTTTTTCAACTGTGTAGTTACTGTCTCACTTTGCTGTTACACACTCAAGTATGTGTGTGGACCCTGCAGATTAGAGGTACCTAGTATTTTTCTGGCAAAAAATAGTTTTCTTTTTTCTTATTCAGTTTTCTTTCATTGGCAGTTCAATCTTTAATTCTGTTGTTGATTATCATTAGCCTTATAATCTTCAAAGTGTATTTTTTCAACCAAACTCTTTTCTCAATGTTGTTGATGAAACAGAATCCTGACTCTTCACTGATTTTCTTTTGTAATGTCCTAACAATGGTAGATGTTGTTGAGTTTAGCAAAAAAGAAAAAGATATGGTTTGCACATGTAGATTCAAAGTAACATACAACAGGTTTATTGAAAAAGAGGTTCTGTCCAAAACTGGAACTAAGATCTGAGAAATTCCCCAATGATCTCATGATCAAATAATGTGACCTACTCTTAAAGCAGTTATGCAGCCACTTAAAATGTATAATACCATTAAATAAAGCCAGAAAACCAGTGGCATGGTGACTAGCACTGTTGATAAAAATGAGATGCTTACTTGGTGAACCTATAATGTAGGATTTCCATACATGCTAGATAATGGAATCAATATCTGAGTGACAGAACAAGCTATCTCACAGCTACTGGATCAGATTAAAGCTTTTGCAGTTAACACAGTTTTGAATAGTAGTGAAAAGTTATGCAAATAATTGGAGAAGAAAGCTTTGCAAACAACATCCTAAATAATGGCTCTGGCCTATTAAATGCTAGAGTGTAATCACCTTCAGGCAGAAGTGTGAGACACTTATTCTTTGAAGGATACTCTGTGTTAACTTATAAAGGTAGTTGAGAGTTACTATTCAATCAATACAATTAGTCAGGATGTGAGTGGTGTCAATTTTGAATAAGGGTTTAACGGGGAGAGGGGAATTTCTCAAAAAATTTCTAAATGTCAAAACTGAGCATCATGATCTTTTGACACTTGGTACACTGATAGAGCTTCCATGCGAATTACGTGGTCATGGAGGCTTCAGGTGTATGACTTGCCAGAAGTGGCCACAGCAGTTGTTGTTAACAAAGGGAAGCAGAATTTAAATACTATTGATTCATTCACAGTCAGGAAGAGGTGGCATGGTGGCATCATGGTTAGCTCTAGAGTCTCACAGCTCCAGGGACCTGGATTCAATTTCTGGCTTGGGTCATTTTCTGTGCAGAGTTTGCACGTTCTACCTGTGTCTGCGTAGGTTTCCTCCCACACTCCAAAGGTGTGCAGGTTAGATTGATTGGCCATGCTAAAGTGCCCCTCAGTGTCCCACGATGCGTAGATTAGAAGGATTAGTAGGGTAAATATGTGAGATGACAGAGAAAGGGTGGGATTGTTGTCCTATTGTCGATGGGCCAAGTGGCCTACTTCTGCACTGTAAGGTTTCTGTGATTTCTATGAAGCTGGCACTGCGCAGAGAGCACTCCTTTAGTTTACCAAAGAGGCTGTTAGATGTTATCAAGGCGAGGGAGGCCATCTTGTACTCCCAAAAGAACAGATGACCCAGGAGTCAGGACAGCAATGCAGTCAGGGATGTGGTTGCAGCAGCAGTAAGTATCCCCACATTGACGTGGAGGACCGGCATCCAGTACTGCAAGAAAATAAATGATGTCATTAAAGCAGCAAGAGTGAGTCTCCGTTTCATTCTGTTCCCCACCTTCCCACCCATCTCCAGACTCAATGAACATTCAGCATCGTCTTCAAATCCCTATGACACTACGTGTTACAACCCCAACCTACTGGGGCACATTGCCAGCAGATGCCAACTGCCTGCCCCCAAACTCGACCTTGCAACTATCAGATTTTCGATCACCTCCTTTTTCTACACAAGCTAAGATGACACATGATCGAAGGGAACAGAGAAGACTGGTGGTGGATTCCCCGATCTGTGTCTCATGAGTCCCTTTGTAGAGTGAACTGGGCAGGCAGCTGAGAATTGTGACTGACAGACTAATGTGTGCTTGAGAGACGAAGGAGCCACAAAACCTTAATCCCTATAATCCTTCTCAAGTTGGTTCCAAACTGCCCAGATTCTTGCCCCTCCTTGCACTGACCCCATGTGTCTCAGGAGACAGTGCCTGCATTGCAAATCCAGATGCCATCCCTGATTGTTCTGCTCCCATCCACCTGATGAATTAGCAGCCAGTTCCGAAAGCTAGTAGTGTGTGCTACAGATAAACCTACCGGACTTCAACCTCGTGTTGTGAGACTTCTTACTGTGACAGAGCGATATAGTGACCAAGGCTCAGAAGACCATGGCTGCTGGCCTCGGAAGCATGCTCATGACACAGAGAGCCATGGCTGTGGGCTTTGAGATCATAGCCCAGTCACAGTGGGCACTTGCTGAGGTCAATCTCTGCAGGCAATTGATTATCGACTCCAGAGCTTGGCCCAGCGTCACAGGGCCATTGCAAAAGTGCAAATGCTACTTGGTGCAAGTGCTACTTGGTCTCCAGGAATGGCAGAGGCAGGTAACACAGAAGTTTCTGAAGCTCAGTTCAGCTACTTACCATCCCATTATGCATCCGAGGGATCAATGAGCAGAAAACCCTGGATCCCATGCTGGGTCTTGCACCCAAGAAACTCTGCAGCTCCCAGCCCTTCCAAATCCCCTATTCTTGACATTGGTACATCTTACAGGCAGTGGGCTGAACAGAGTGACATAGCTGTGTCCGTGACACTTGGATGTCAGCTGGGGCTTTCCAGTCCTGGCCCTCCAGGGCATGCTTGCCAATGGCACCACAGGCCATGGGATGCGGAAAACAGCTGACTACCTACACCTCTGATGTGCGACCTGGAGTGTGTCCTTGCCTATAGCACATAGGATTAAAAATTTGCAGTGTCACCAAAAGACTCTGGGTGAAGGCAAACATCATAATTAGGGATAGGGTAATTAGCAAAGTACAGATAATCACTAATCACTGTTAAATGTTATTGCACCTCACAGCTGTGGCTCCTCTGTGATTCACCATCCTTGGGAGTTTTGAAATCTGACTATACCCATGTTTTGCACGAGAGAGGCCTTTCACTCATCGAGTCTGCCATGGGTAGCTCTTGTCAACATGAGCCATCTTAGCAGTTTGGGTTGGTCCTCAAGAATCTCAGCAGAGAAACGTGAGAATTCTCAATACATATGCTGTCATTGCTCAAGTCTCAAGTGATTAATGAATGCTGCTTCCATATCTCCAGTACTGCACTGACATTATGTTTCTTTTCTTGCAAGCTGATCAGTGGAACAGACTGGACCATCTTCATGCTCCCTGGACCCATCAGACTCTCATAGCTTAGAGATGGAATTCTTCAACCCCATCAGTGTCACCCTTACGAAGAGTGCAGATACTTAAACTTGGTGGGTTCAAAGTTAACAGGCTTCTGGGTCACTTACTGGTAAACATCTCACAGCTGAAAATCCACAGTAAGCAGATGTTGCAGAAACACTTGGAGGGAAGCTGATGCCTTGGACTCTGCTGACTTCGATGATGTGCCCGTTGGCCCAGTCGTGCCACAGTTGCTGGCGCCGCAAAGGCAAGTATGAGGAAGTGATGATAGGAGACTTCCTTGGAATGCAAGGTGGATTGGAGTAGTACCATCGTCTGTTTTCTGAAGACAGGATGCTGTCATTGCAGTGCAACAAGGTCAACACCACAGCGGAGACCTTGGTGCAGGTTGAGCACTCCATTGGAAGAAGATGTCTGTAACGTGGCACAACTCATGACTTCTGTGTCTGAGGTCATGAGCACCAAGGGGCATGAGCACCAAGGTTCACTGCATGGTGCAGCACTAATGGAACTCCATGACTGTCCATGACTAATGGAACTCCATGACTGTCAGTGCCAGAGGAAGGCAGTGCTTCTGGATCTCACTCCAGATGGAGAGGCAGAGGAGCCCTGAAAGAATCTGAAGTGAAGAAGCTTGGCAGGAGTAAATTTTGCCCCCCCCCCACACACACACACACACACACACACACACACACACACACAATCTAGAGCACCCAGGATGTCTGTAGCTCATCTGACAACCACCCTTTCCCCCCACCTCTACAGTCTATGCAACACATCTCCAGCTCTTGAGAAGGGCAGTAGTCACGTAACTATGCTGCCTAAAAGCAGACCTAGACCCTGCAGGTCCCAATCCCTTAGGGAATGTCCATCAAGTTTATCTCAGGACATGGAAGTTAGCAGGCTGCCTCAGCTTCAACTTTGGATCCTTGGGATACATCTAGCTATAGTGTGAGGGTGAGGAAGATTAAAAAACAGCCAGCACTTGGTGGACATGGCGGAATATGGGCACCAATGTAGATAGATTACCATTTTGTTTGTATGTTTTACATTAAGTTTCCTTTTGTTCACCAAGGCTTGGGCGCCACAGTAGCACAGTGGGTTAGCACTGCTGCTTCACAGTTCCTGGGACCTGGGTTCAATTCCCGGCTCGGGTCACTGTCTGTGTGGAGTTTGCATGTTCTCCTCATGTCTGCATAGGTTTCCTCTGTGTGCTCTGGTTTCCTCCCACAGTTCAAAGATGTGCGGGTTAGCTTGATTGGCTGTGCTAAAAAAAGATTTCCCCTGAATGTCCAGGGATGCTTAGGTGAGAGGTATAATATGTGGGTGTAGGGCCTGGGTGGATTTTGTTCGATGTGGACCCGATGGATTGAAGGGCCTCTTCCTGCACTGAATGGGTTCTATTCTATTCTATGATAACCAGGCTTGGGGGAAGTACAAAGCTCACTTGGTACTTCACCCCTGTGGAATGCAGTGCTATGTCCCTCCCGCCCAGGAGATGCACCAAGGACATACTGGACACTGGCATGCCTACCCCCAAGGGCCCATCCCGAACCCCAATCCATGAAATGATGAACCCCCTCATGCCTTCGCCCTTTCCCATATCTAACAACATTCTCTAATGATCATGAGGCTAAAGGTGTTGAAGTGCTGCTAGCCTGGCCACCTCAAGATGGATGTGAACAATAGGATTCCGATGTGTGAGTTCTGTAGTAGCTTATGTATTTCTGTGCCCTACGATAAGCCCATTCGGCAGGACATATTGGGCACCTGAACCACATCTTCAGTTGGCCTATTGACCAACACGTGTGCAGTATGAGCCTCATTGCAACACACCTCTGCTGGTGCTTGTGGCCTCTGCCCTGGCAGGGATCCACTGTCTCCGAGGACCCATGCATTCAACCACTGCCCTCTCCCAAAGGTGGCTAGGATCTGAGAGCACCCAAGATGCAGGTGTCATGGACGCTTGCACAAAACGGTCACACAGCTGCATGAAGTGCATTGTGGTCACAGATGAGCTGCACATTGAAGGATGCGCATCCTTTGTGGTTCTTGATTGGTACCACATGGTGCCATGGAGCTTGCAGAGCTTCACGGTACAGTCAATCAAACCTTGTGCCTGGGACAAGCCTGTAAAGTGGCAAAGTCCATGTCTGGCATCTTGGCTTACCTAGTCCCAGTCCAAGTTGATGTACATATGAGTCCTCACACAAATGACATCTGTAACCTTCCAGATAATTTGTGTGTGACTGACTGGGAGTTGCCACATAGGTTGCCTATACTACCCAGGAATGTTCCGTTCGTATTGAAATTTACAGTGACTGTGAGTTTAAGAGTCACAGGTAGTGGATGCTTTCCCATTACATATGGTGCCAACTCTTGCAGTCTTGCAGAAGTGATCCACCATTCCCTGGGCCAGACATAGCGTTCTTCGGCACTGTACCTTTGACATCTGCAGGTACAATGATCAAGGTCAGAATACGCTTGGCTGATAGCTATGTATCTGCAGTGCTACTCTGGAACAATGGAAGAACCAACTTCTCCCTCCACAGCAGGATGCTGGTCCTGGCCAGATGCCGTGACATTTCATCTGTGCTACTGTTTTATGCCAAAAGTAGGACAGCCAATTGACGGTCTCCATGATCCTCCTTACCATGTACTTTAAAGAAAATGACAGTGAGCTGTAAACATTCATGAGAGATCCTCATCCTTCTCCCTCTATTTGTTTGGAGCTACCACTCAATGGCAGCACACTTGGCTCACTCTGCACTTGAACGCTATAGCAACATCCACCACCACCATCAGTGAATGGCATAGACAATGTGGCCCAAAGGTCCTGTTTCCATGCTGTAAATCTTTATGACTATGTTGTCATATTAGACAACAGTTGAGTGGTTGCATGTGATCAGTGTTTGCATTCGGCAATGATAGACATCACCATTGTGGCTTGAATAATGGGAACATCAGTGTTAACTGTGTGATGTTACAGCATACTGGGAATGTTAGCTTAATGCCTGGGACATCTGCTTGTGAAGGATAACTGGCCTTCACTAAACAGCAGTGCTTTTTGGCTGCACGTCATTTAATGGAATAATCACTAGTAAGGGACAGTTGGGGTGCCTGTTCACTATGTTGTGCATAGTGATGAAGATTGTCAGAGGATACATCAGGGTGTAGATAGGCTGGAGAAATGGCAGATGGAATTTAATCCAGACAAATGCGAAGTGATGCATTTTGGTAGATCTAATTCAGGTGGGATCTATAAAATAAATGGCAGAATCATTGGGAGCATAGATTCACTAGCGTTCTGGAAGTACAGATCCTTAAAAGTGGCAGCACAGTGGAAAAAGGTAGTAAAGAAAGCACATGGCATGCTTGTCTCATCGGCTGGTGCATTGAATATAAAAGTTGGCAAATTATGTTACCTCACTGTGAATCTGAACAAGATCTTGAAAGCTTTTGTAGGATTTTGTGCACTTGTCGCCAGTTGCCCTTGTGACGAACACGGGTTCAACATCTCCCCTAGTATATTACAATTGGCAAGATTTTGAAAAGTATAAATGAGTAGAAGGCCCCTTGTGTTTGCATCCACAAAGTTGATCAGGTCGTTTAGAAAATATTTAGGTACTGGGGTTTATTATTAGAATGTAAATGCAAAGAGATCATGCCAGAACTTTATTGATCACTGGTTAAGGCTCAACTATGGTGAATCATTCTGTGCATGATGTGTGAGGAAAGGAGTAAAGTCTTTAGAAAAATTTCAGAGAAGATTTACCAGTGTGTTATCAGGGGTATGGGCTTGTATTATCGGGACAGATTAGAAAAGGTAGAATTATTCTTTTTGAAGCAGAGAGGTGACTAAGAGATTTTGAAATGATTAGTGGTTTTGAGACAGAAAAATTATTCCCTCTCAAATTTCGTAGATAAATCTGCGGGACCTGATGAGGTATACCCCAGAACGTTGTGGGAGACTAAGGAGGAAATCGCGGGTCCTCTAGCGGAGATATTTGAATCATTAATAGTCACAGGTGAGGTGTCTGAAGATTGGAGTGTGACAAATGTTGTACTTTTATTTAAAAAGGGCTGCAGGGAAAAGCCTGGGAACTACAGGCCAGTGAGCCTCATATTTGTGGTGGGTAAATCGTTGGAAGGTATTTTGAGAGACAGGATCTACAGGCAATGTAGAGATGCAAGGAATGATTAGGGACAGTCAGCATGGCTTTGTGAGAGGAAAGTCATGTCTCATAAATTTAATTGAGTCTTTTGAAGGGAAGCCAAGAATGTAGATGAGGGCAATGCAGTTGATGTTGTCTGCATGGATTTTAGCAAGGCCTTTGACAAAGTGTCACATGGTAGGTTGTTGCACAGAGTTAAATTTCATGGGGCCCAGGATGAGGTATCTAAATGGATACAAAATCAACTTCTTGATAGCCGTTGGTTGTAGAGAGTTGTATTTCAAACTGGAAGTGGTGTGCCTCAGGGATCAGTGCTGGGTCCACTGTTATTTGTCATTTATATTAATGATTTGGATGAGAATATAGGAGGCATGGTTAGTAAGTTTGCAGATGATACCAAGATTGGTGGCATAGTGAAGAAAGTTATGTTCAATTGCAACAGGACCTTGATCAGTTGGGCCAGTGGGCTGACGAATGGCTTAATTTAGATGAACCAGGGCAGAACTTACTCAGCTAATGGGTAGGGCACTGGGGAGAGTTACGGAACAAAGAAATCTAGAGGGTACATGTTCATAGCTCCTTGAAATTGGAGTCACAGGTGGACAGAATGGTGAAGAAGACGTTCGGCATTCTTGGTTTCATCGGTCAGAACATTGAATACAGGAATTGGGATGTCCTGTTGAAGTTGTACAAGACATTGACAAGGCCACATTTGAAATACTGTGTGCAATTCCGGTCACCCTTTTATAGAAAGGATATTATTAAACTAGAAAGTGTGCGGAAAAGATTTATTAGGATGCTACAGGGACTTGATGGAATGAGTTATAAGGGGAGGCTGAAGAGACTGGGACGTTTTTCTCTGGAACGCAGGAGGCTGAGGGGTGATCTAATAGAGGTCTATAAAATGATTGAGGGGCATAGACAAGATAGATAGTCAATATCTTTTCCCAAAGGTAGCGGAGTCTAAAACTAGAGGGCATCGCTTTAAGATGAGAAGGGAGAGACACAAAAGTATCCAAAGGGACAATGTTTCCACACAGAGAGTGGTGAGTATCTGGAACAAGCTACCTGAGGTAGTAGCAGAGGTAGTTACAATTTTATCTTTTAAAAAGCATTTAGATAGTTGTATGGATACAATGGGTATAGAGGGATATGGGCCAAATGCAGGCAATTGGGATTAGTTTAGGGGTTTTAAAAAAAAGGCGGCATGGGCAAACTGGGCTGAAGGGCTTGTTTCCATGCTCTTGACCTTAATGACTGAGTCAAAGAGAGTGGTGAGTATCTGAAACAAGCTACCTGAGGTAGTAGCAGAGGTGGTTACAATTTTATCTTTTAAAAAGCATTTAGATAGTTGTATGGGTACAATGGGTATAGAGGGATATGGGCCAAATGCAGGCAATTGGGATTAATTTAGGGGTTTTAAAAAAAAGGCGGCATGGGCAAATTGGGCTGAAGGGCTTGTTTCCATGCTCTTGACCTCAATGACTGAGTCAAAGAAAATAATAGCACAGGACAGGCCCTTTGGTCCTCCAAACCTGCACTGACCATGCTGCCAGTCTGAACTAAAATCTCTTACCCTTCCATGGACCATATCCCTCTATTCCCTCCAAATCATGTATTTGTCAAAGTGCCCCTGTGAAATCATTATCATAACTGCTTCCACCACCTCTCCAGACAGTAAGTTTCAGACACCCACCACCCTCTGTGTAAAAAAACTTGCCTCGTACATCTCGTTTAAATAAACCTTGCTCCTTGCACCTTAAATCAATGCCCTACTAGTAATCGACGCTTCCAACCTCAGAAATAGCTTCTGACTAACCACTTCGGTGCTACTTAATGTTGTCAGAAAGCAGTGCCTTTCTTTTCCTTTTTGAAATTGGAAATTGGAATTTTGCCAGGAAATAAGTTTTTTTTTTCTGAGATTCTACTGTTTGGGGTGGATCCTTCACTGAAAATTCTGTATGAGAATTAGAAGACCGATGTCTGTTTAGATGTCTGTCCACAGGTGTTAAAGGGATGGAAATCTGGCATCCATGTGAGCATTTCGGTTTTTGATGCTAATTGATTCGGAAGAAGAGATTACAGAGATACATCTATGGATATATGGAGACAGCTGATAAGAATTATATTTTGTCATGTTCAATTATTTTAATGGCAAAGGTTATGCTAATTTTTATTGTTAAGTTCTAACTGTGTTCTTAACTAAAGCATGTTTTGATAAAAGGTTTCTAGTGGTTGAATTGATTCACACCTGAGTAATACACCTTAGTTGCAAAATCAAAAGAAGTTAGGATCTAAAATAAAGAACAAAGAAAATAACAGCACAGGAACAAACCCTTCAGCCCTTCAAACTTGCACTGATTATGCTACCCGACTTAATTAAAACTCCTTACTGTTCCGAGGATCAAACTCCTTATTCCCATTCTATTCATGTATTTGTCAAGACGCCCCTCAAAAGTCACTCCCCTGGAGTCTTAGCTTTTATTGGTAGGGGGATTGAATTTTGGAGCCGCAACGTCATGTTGCAACTGTACAAAACTCTAGTGCGGCCTCACTTGGAGTATTGTGTACAGTTCTGGTCCCCACATTATAAGAAAGATGTGGAGGCATTGGAGATGGTACAGAGGAGGTTTACCAGGATGTTGCCTGGTATGGAGGGCAGGTCTTACGAAGAGAGGCTGAGGGATTTGAGGTTGTTTTCGTTAGAAAGAAGGCGGCTAAGAGGAGACCTTATTGAAACATATAAGATGATTAGAGGTTTAGATAGGTGGACAGTGATAGCCTTTTTCCTAGGATGGAGAAAGCTAGCACGAGGGGACATAGCTTTAAATTAAGGGGTGGTGGTTTTAGGACAGATGTCAGAGGTAGGTTCTTTACCAGAGGGTGGTAAGGGTATGGAATGCCTTGCCTGCGTCAGTTGTAGATGCGCCAAGTTTGGTGGCGTTTAAGAGGTTAGTAGATACGTTTATGGATGAAAGGGGAATGGTTTAGGTTAGAGGGTCACTGCTTGTTCCTAATTGGTCGGCGCAACATCGAGGGCCAAAGGGCCTGTTCTGCGCTGTAATGTTCTATGTTCTATGTTTTACTACCTCACCTGGCAGTGAGTTCTAGGCACTCACCATCCTCTGTGTAAAAAATCTGCCTCATACATCGCCTTTGAATCTCCTTGCCCCTCGCATCTTAAATCTTTGCTCCCAGTAACGCTTCCACCCTGGGAAAAAGCTTCTGACTATCTACTCTGTCCATGTCCCTCATAATTTTCATAATAAACCTTGGCTTTTCTGATCTGATGCCTCTTTGAATCAATGAAATGCAGCCAAATATATTCATACTAAAAAATGGAATTGTGCCGAATTTTAACTCATTACATTTCCGTTAAAATGTGATTTGCTGTTGCTCCATTTAGAAACTAAACTCCATGGCTGTAATTTTACCATCCAACCGGCCATGGAAATTGGAGAGTGTGAGGAGTGGACCATGGAAAAGGTCATTGGTTTTGGATGGGATTTTTTGATTTTGGGACGAGTGAGGTTGTAAAATTCAGTCTTAAATACTAAAAACTTACAAAACTCAACCCAGTTGGAAACTAATATTATATAGATCATTATGATATTGTGTCATATAAATGCTATATTCAAGTTTTGAGACAAATTCAATCCAGTTTGTAAATTGACTTTTTTCTTTATTATAGATTATAATTTGCAGGTTGCCATAACAGAAAGTCTGTGTAGAATGACGTCCGAGACGCAGAGACAAGAACTGGCTCACCAATGGTTTTGCATGGATTTCATTGTTGACGCATTTAAGAGAATCAAGGATTCTGAATTTGAAACAGTAAGAAGAAATATTTTAAAAATTAGCAAATACTTCAAATACTCAGCTGACAAATCAACATATTTGGAGAAATAAAATCTCAGTTTCAGTTTGATAATGTTTCCCCTAACCTGGATAACCATGCATACTGCAAGTGTCCTCAGTTGCAGCAGCCTGACCTCTGGGTATGGAATTTAAACAGCAGCTGGCATCACAGAGGCACATCTGTGAGATTAAGAGCACCTTTATTGATATAGCCACCCAAATATACAGAATGCTGTTTCAGCCTCAACTGGAAGGCAAAATCATGAGGCTCATGGCTTAAATGAACAGCCCTGTGTGCAAACTTGTATGGAGAGGTGTGAGTGGTTTGTAAAGACACCACTGTGCAACACATATTGGATTGGGCAGTGTTATGAGCTCTGAAATCTTCAGCCTTTATCTCAGATACAGTGTATTTACTAACCCTCTCTGCAAATACTGAAGGCAAGTCTTGGAATTCATGGAATGGGGTGCTATTATGGAAAGGGTTAACTCGGAAGCACCAATCCGTGACACAAGCATGTATAACAAGTACGTAATTGGGCATAATTGGCTTGCGATAGAACCATAGAATCCCTACAATGTAGAAAGAGGTCATTCGGCTCATTGAGTATGCACAGACCACTATCCTACCCAGGCATACTCCTGTAAACCTACATATTTACCCTGCTAACACTAGGTCAACTTAGTATGGCCAATCAACCTTAACCGCACATCTTTGGACTGTGGGAGGAAACCGGAGCACCCAGAGGAAACCCATGCAGACTTAGGGAGAATGTGCAAACTCTACACAAACAATGACCTGAGGCCAAAATTGAACCCAGGTCCTTGGTGCTGTGAGACAGCAGTGCTAATCACCATGCCACACTCCTTAGCCTTGTCCATCAAAGATAAGGAATATTAATAGAAAATATTCTTTGGTTAATTTTGTTTAACTTATTGATCCTTATAATCAGGTTTTAGTTTGATGTTTTAAGTTTCATTTGTGATTTGTTTTTGTTTATGGGGCTGTCTATTTAATTTGTCCCTCATTAATTTATTTAGTTTAGGTTATTTGATTTTTCTCAAAAAGGATATGGTTACTGAACTGGCAATCCCCTGACCTAGAGCAATGCTCTGGTGTCCTGGCACCACAGTAGATGTTCAAATTTGAATTCAGTCTGTGGCATGCATAGTTGAGCTGATTATTCTCTATGACCTCTTTTGTTCCAAGTATGCAGTGGATTACTGCCTGAGTGCATTACTACTCAGGACTGGCTCTGAGCCCTGAATAGTCTGTGGTGCCCCACAGCCTGAGCTGCCTCACAGAAATGCCCTCTGTGCCCTTTCGACTGCATGGAGGAGTTTCCTGTATGGGCTGCTGCTGACACCCTTCACTTCCTTATCCTCAGCTACGTGTCTTGTTGCTGCCCAGCAGTGGAGGTCCTCATTGGAGGTCCATTTTCAGAGGAGCCTTCTGCCCTAATATCAAGGACCTGGGGTAGGATGCATCAGTTCATGGACCCCCAAGAATTTTACCCCTTCTGTGGCCTTGTGGAGTTTGTGGACCATATAGCTGTAGACTACACTCCCTTTTCAGTTATTTAAAAAAACTTATATTATTGTTTTGTTTGCACTTCAGCCCCATGCTCCTGAGCTATGGGCACCTGGTACGGGAGGGGAGTGGGGAAGGAGAATGACCTTCTCATAGGTTGCTGCAGGGTCTGACCAAACTTGTCATTAACAAATTCAGGCAGTGAGCAATTGAGAGTCTGACCCGATTGTCTGTCCCTCTACTCTATTTTTAAAAAGCATTTAGACAGTTACGTGGGTAAGATGGATATAGAGGTATAATAGAACATAGAACATTACAGCGCAGAACAGGCCCTTCGGCCTTCGATGTTGCGCCGACCAATTAGGAAAAAGCAATGACCCTCCAAACTAAACCATTCCCTTTTCGTCCATAAACTTATCTACTAACTTCTTAAACGCCACCAAACTTGGCGCATCTACAACTGCAGCAGGCAGGGCATTCCATACCCTTACCACCCTCTGGGTAAAGAACCTACTTCTGACATCTGTCCTATAACTACCACCCCTTAATTTAAAGCTGTGTCCCCTCGTGCTAGCTTTCTCCATCCTAGGAAAAAGGCTATCCCTGTCCACCCTATCTAAACCTCTAATCATCTTATATGCTTCAATAAGATCCCCTCTTAGCCGCCTCTTTTCTAACGAAAAACAACCTCAAATCCTTCAACCTCTCTTCATAGGACCTGCCCTCCATACCAGGCAACATCCTGGTAAACCTCCTCTGTACCCTCTCCAATGCCTCCAATCTTTCTTATAATGTGGGGACCAGAACTGCACACAATACTCCAAGTGCGGCCGCACTAGAGTTTTGTACAGTTGCAACATGACGTTGTGGCTCCGAAATTCAATCCCCCTTACCAATAAAAGCTAAGACTCCGTATGCCTTCTTAACAACCTTATCGACTTGACTGCCTACTTTCAGGGATCTATGCACAAATACACCAAGATCCCTCTGTTCATCAACACTATTAAGATTCCTACCATTAGCCCTATACTCTACACATTTGTTATTCCTGCCAAAGTGAATTACCTCACACTTTTCCACATTAAACTCCATTTGCCACCTCTCGGCCCAGCTCTGCAACTTGTCCAAGTCTCTTTGCAAACTAGAACACCCCTCTTCACTATCTACCACTCCACCGACTTGAGTGTCATCTGCAAATTTACTAATCCATCCTTCAATACCCTCATCCAGCTCATTTATAAAAATTACAAACAGCAGGGGCCCCAAAACAGACCCCTGAGGTACACCACTTGTCACCGAACTCCACGATGAATATCTCCCATCAACCACCACCCTCTGTTTTCTATCTGCTAGCCAATTCCTAATCCAATTAGCTAAATCACCCTCAATCCCATACATCTGCATTTTCTGCAGAAGCCTTCCATGTGCCACCTTATCGAACGCCTTACTAAAGTCCATTTATATCACATCAACTGCCTTATCCCCATCCACCTCTTTGGTCACTTTTTCAAAAACTCAATAAGGTTAGTAAGGCATGACTTACCCTTCACAAAACCATGCTGACTATCCCCAATCAATTCATTTCTCTCTAAATAACTATAAATCCTATGCCTAATAATTCTCTCCAATACTTTGCCCACAACAGAAATAAGACTCACCGGCCTATAATTCCCCGGAAAGTCTCTCTTCCCTTTCTTGAACAATGGGACCACATTCGCTATCCTCCAGTCTTCTGGCACTATACCCGTAACCAACAAAGACCTGAAGATCAGAGCCAGAGGCTCTGCAATCACCTCTCTCACCTCCCAGAGAATCCTAGGGTAAATCCCATCCGGTCCAGGGGACTTATCTAACTTCAAACCCTCAAGAATATCTAGCACATCCTCCTTATCTACTTCAATACTTTCCAGTTTGCAACCCTGTATCCCAGTGTTCTGCACAACTACATTTACATCTCCCTGCGTGAATACCAAAGAGAAATATTTATTCAGTGCCTCTCCAATCTCTTCAGGCTCCACGCACAACTTCCCACTGCTGTCTATGACTGGCCCTAATCTTGCCCTAACCAATCTTCTATTCTTAACATATCTGAAGATATGGATATGGACCAAATGCAAGCAATTGGGATTAGCTTAGAGGTTTAAAAAAAAGGACGGCATGAACAAGTTGGCTTGTTTCCATGCTGTAAATCTCTATGATTCTATGGCTACATCTGTGGGTGAATTTGGAGAGGGATCATGCAGTGTTTCTGGCACTGCCTTCTGTGTCAGTGGGCACTGCTGTGACTGGGATGCATTATTGATCCTCTTAATTATGTTTTGGTTTGATGTTTAAATTTCATTTATGATTTGTTTTTGTTAATGACAGTATCCCTTTAAAGGGCTGTACCTTTAATTTTGTTCTTCATTCATTTGATTTCGTTTAATTGGTTACTTGATTTGCCTAAAATTCATTGAGCAATGCTCTGGAGTCTTGAGCTGGTATCCTACCAAGCTAAATGGTCAAATTGAGTTCAATATAATTCCTCATAGCAGGCATCGGAGAGTCAAGCCTTCTAATAGTATCAGATAACATGACTAGCAGCTCTCCGCAAACACGAATGGTTGTGGTCCTTATATTGTGGACATCCACTCACCTAGCCCAGCTGTCCACACTTCTGGACACAGTGCTCGCGCCCTTTGAGATTGCACAGGCTCTTCAGCTATGGAATCCAGCCTCGGAAGGCTTCGTTGCCTTCTCACTGAAAATGTCCGTCATAGGGTCAGAAGTGGAGATGTTCACTGATAATTGCACAAATTCAACACCATTCTTGATTCCTTAGATACTGGAGCAATCTTTGTTCAGCCCTGGGCTGAAAAGTGGCAAATAACGTTCATGTCATGCAAGTACCAGGCAATGCCATTTCCAACAAGAGAAAATCCAACCACCTTTCCTTGAATACAGCAGGATATAGGCTGGTAGATTGGGCAGATAGATGGCAGATGGAATTTAATCCTGATAAATGCGAGGCGATGCATTTCGGGAGAAAGAACGTAGTGGGGAGTATATAATAAAGGGCAGACCTATTATGAGTATAGTAACGCAGAGGGACCTACGGGTGCAGGTGCACAAGTCTTTGAAGGTGGCAGAACAGGTGGAGAAGGTTGTGAAGAAAGCTTATGGTGTCTTGCCTTTATAGGAAAGAGTATAGATTACAAGTGCTGGCGTTTAATGTTGCAGTTATACAGAATGTTGTTTAGACCTCATTTGGAATACTGTATCCAGTTCTGGCCACCTTACTTCCTGAAGGACATGGAGACCCTGGAGAGAGTGCAGAGGAGGTTTACCAGGATGCTGCATTGTATGGAAGGTCTGGGTTACAAGGAAAAGTTGAGCAAACTGGGGCTGTTTTCTTTAGAAAGACGTAGACTGAGAGGAGATCTAATAGAGGTGTACAAGATTATGAGGGGTATAGATATAGTAAACAGTGCAGATACATAGATTTGGGCCAGTATCTTGGGAGTTTGCGCATTCTCCTTGTGCTTGCATGGGTTTTCTCCGGGTGCTCTGGTTTCCTCCCACACCCCAAAGATATGCTCTTAGGCTGATTGGCAAAACAAATTCTCCCTAAGTTGTCTTGCTAATTTGGTTCCGATGCAGATTTCTATAAACATAGACAGGGGTCATGGGTGGAAGTGGGAGCTTTGAGGTGGCGGCGTGGGCTTGTTGGGCTGAAGGGCCTGTTTCCCATGCTGTTTTGTTCTTTGTTCTTTGTCCTTCCCTCTATATGGAGCAAAAGCATATTCATCTCTCAAAACCATGTCAATGCTGCCCCCATCCCCCAGAACTGCTTCCCAGCCCCATACTTGGCCAGGATGTACCCTGTGCTGCCCTGATGCCTGCCACAACCAGTTCTAGCAACCCCCAAAATGGACATTCTCTCTTAGACCTCCACTCATTTCTGTCCCTATCCTCCCCCCTTACAAAGTTGTCCTGCAGTGGGGCTGATCTCTTAAACCCCAATTCAACCCCCTAGACCTGAGCTCACCCACCCTGGACCCACCCTCGATTATCCCTTGTAGATGAGGGTGCTAGGTTCACAACCCTGTTGTAAATTGTGTCTTTGGAATACACAATGGGAGGGGAGAATGTGATGGCCTGTTAATGTGTTGAATTGAGGCTCTTGATCTTCTTGGGTGGGAACCTTGTTTTTGTCATTGACAGGTGGGGAGGGGGGCAGGTAAAATACGAAAGTGGGATCTCACAATCAAGGTTTGTGTTTTTTGACTCTTGCAACATTTTGCATCCATGTCGCCATTTGCGCTTACAGCAAACGCAGGTGCAAAATCACGGCCAAAACCTGCTCATCTCATTCTATATGGGAGGCATCTTAATATTAAACTATGACAACTCATTTTAAACTAGGAAGCATCCTCTCAGCATCCAGTTTGTCAAGCCTCCTTTAGGTCTTAAGTGTTTTAATAATATCAGCTGTCATGGAAAATTAGAAAATGAAAATTAAAGGAGGAAGTGCAGTGATGCAACAGATTGTTACCAGAAAATAGAAGGAGGAGACATAACATAGGATCGTCATTTTGCAACAAGGAATTATACAAGAGTAGGGAAATTTGATAATAGAAGAAACTTAAAAGCTTTATCTGAATGCACTAAACATTCAGAACAAAGTTAATGAGTTAACAATGCAAATTAGAGACAAAGCAATATGATTTGGGAGTGATTACTGAGGCGTGATTCGAAGGAGACGAGGTCTGGGAATTGAATATCCAAAAGTATTCTGTATTCCAGAAGAATAGCTGAGACTTTGAAAGCTAGTATCAAATAAACCTATTAGACATTAACCTGATGTTGTGAGATTTCTTACTTTCAGAAGGATAGACAGAAAAGAAAAAGGGTTGAAGGAAGGGATTAGATTGTCATGAGGATTTATTTAAGATTTATTTGATCAAGACTGGATTAATCAAATTGGCAAGGATAGCCTCAAGGGAGAATTGATTCAATGTATTAAAGATTGGTTTTTGGAGCACTACGTTGTGGCACCAACCAGGGAGCAAGCTATTCTTGTTTTGATATTGTGTAATAAGCAGGGATTAATTAATGACCTTGTGGTTAAGAATACTCCAGAAAAGAATGATCATTGTTTGATAGAATTCAGAATTAAGTTTAAGGGTGAGAGACTTGCATTCTGGCGTCATTGAGGTTTACATCATGGAAACAGGTCCTTTGGTTCCACTTGCCCATGCTGCCCTTTCTTTTAAAACCCAGAAGCTAACTAAACAAAGATAATTATGTAGGCATGAGGACAGACTTGACTCTAGTGGAGTGAGAAGGCTTAAAGGTAGAACAATTGATGATGAATGGCAGCTGTTTAAACAGGGATTTAATTCCTCCAAACTAAAATATATTCCAGAGAGGGAAAAGCATCTTGGCTAAGTAATGAAGTAAAAATAACATAAAGACAAAAACTAAGGAATATGATATTGCCAAGAACAGTGGAAGGCTGGAGTATTGTGAACTTTTAAAGATCAACATAAGTTCCTAAAAAAGCAGTAAAAAGAATGAAGGTAAGAAATGAATGAAAGCTAGCACAAAATATAATAAAGGATATCAAAATCTTCGATAAGTGTGTAAAAGGGAAGAGAGTAGCTAAAGTGGTTGTTGTAGGGGTTCTATAATTGGGGTGGGGGTTGATAGCATCCTTTGTAACTTTGTAAGCAGGGTCGACACCATGCGCGGTATGTTGACTTCCTGATGCCAAGGTGAGAAATAGCTCTGACTGGCTTACAAGGATATTGGAGTGGGAGGGGAGGATCCAATGGTTGTGGTCCAAAAGCAAGAATAGGAAAGATTATAACTCTTGAGGACTTATTCTTTAATTTAGTTCCTAGTTTGTGATAATTACTCAAGAGTTATAATCTGTGAGTTATTATTTGAACCACACTTAAATTGGATAGGGAGTCCTCATTTCAATATGATTATCAGCTTCGCAACAGTTGTTGAATGAGCCATAGACTCATAGAGGTTTACAGCATGGAAACAGGCCCTTGGGCCCAACTTGTCCATGCTGCCCTTTTTTAAAAATCCTTAAGCTAATCTCAATTGCCTGCATTTGGCCCATATCCTTCTATACCCATCGTACCCGTTTAACTATTTAAATGCTTATTAAAAGACAAAATTGTACCTGCTTTTACTAATATCTCTGGCAGCTTGTTCCAGACACTGACCACCCTCTGTGTGAAAAAATTGTCTTTTTGGACACTTTTGTATTTGTCCCTTCTCACCTTAAAGCGATATCCTCTAATTTTAGACTCCCCTACCTTTGGGAAAAGATATCGACTATCCAACTCATCTGTACCCCTCATTATTTTATAGACCACTATAAGATCAACCCTCAGCCTCCTACGTTCAGAGAAAAAAGTCCCAGTCTATCCAGCCTCTCCTTATAACTCAATCCATCAAGTCCCAGTAGCCATCCTAGTAAGCCTTTTATACATTTTTTCTAGTTTAGTAATAATTTAGTAATTTCGAAGTGTGGCCTTGTCCATGTCTTGTACAACTTCAAAAGTCATTCCAACTCTTAGAACATAGAACATTACAGCGCAGAATAGGCCCTTCGGCCTTCGATGTTGCGCTGACCAATTAAGAAAAAGCAATGACCCTCTAACCTAAACCATTCCCTTTTCATCCATAAACTTATCTACTAACCTCTTAAACGCCACCAAACTTGGCGCATCTACAACGGCAGCAGGCAGGGCATTCCATACCCTTACCACCCTCTGGGTAAAGAACCTACCTCTGACATCTGTCCTATAACTACCAGCCCTTAATTTAAAGCTATGTCCCCTCGTGCTAGCTTTCTCCATCCTCGGAAAAAGGCTATCACTGTCCACCCTATCTAAACCTCTAATCATCTTATATGTTTCAATAAGGTCTCCTCTTAGTCGCCTTCTTTCTAATGAAAACAACCTCAAATCCCTCAGCCTTTCTTCACAAGACCTGCCCTCCATACCAGGCAACATCCTGGTAAACCTCCTCTGTACCCTCTCCAATACCTCCACATCTTTCTTATAATGTGGGGACCAGAACTGCACACAATACTCCAAGTGCGGCCGCACTAGCGTTTTGTACAGTTGCAACATGACGTTGCGGCTCCGAAATTCAATCCCCCTACCAATAAAAGCTAAGACTCCATATGCCTTCTTAACAACCTTATCGACTTGATTGCCAACTTTCAGGGATCTTTGCACATACACACCAAGATCCCTCTGTTCATCAACACTATTAAGAGTTCTACCATTAGCCCTATACTCTACACATCTGTTATTCCTGCCAAAGTGAATTACCTCACACGTTTGCGCATTAAACTCCATTTGCCACCTCTCGGCCCAGCTCTGCAATTTGTCCAAGTCTCTCTGCAAACTATAACACCCCTCTTCACGATCTATCACTCCTCCGACTTTGGTGTCATCTGCAAATTTATCCTTCAATACCCTCATCCAGATCATTTATAAAAATTACAAACAGCAGTTTGTAACAGAAACTCTTGTATTCAATGTTCTCAGAATGCATTCTTCACCTTCTTCATGATGTGTTAAATTGACCCTAGTGTCAGAGGATTAATAGGGTAAATATGTGGGGTTATGGGAATAGGGCCTGAGTGGAACTATGGTCACTGCAGATTTTGATGGTTCAAATGGCCTCCTTCTGTAAAAATTCTAGAATTCTATGATTCCCTAGTTTGGAGCTGATTGTGTTAAACATCTGGGAGACTCCAGGACGCGAACCTTACTACAGGCCTCTTGCTACTGTCTCCTGATCCACTGTGCTGCTTGGGTTGGGAGAGTCACAGCCGTGAAATCTGTGTGTGTTGAGTTGAGGATGTGCAAAGGTAAAAAGGTCATGATGGGAGTTAGACCTCCAAGCAATAGTCAGGATGTGGGATACAAGATACACCAATAGATGAAAAAGGTATGTTTGAAAGGGAAGGTTACAATGATCATGGGGGATTTCAATATGCAGGTGGACTGGGAAAATCACGTTGGTAGTGGATCTCAAGAGAAGAAATTTCTGGAATGCCTATAGCATTTTGGAGCAGCTTGCAGAGCCTATCATTGAACAAGCAATTCTAGACTTTTGATAAGGGAGCTTAACGTGAAAGAACTCTCAGGGCAGTGACCATAATGTGATAGAATTCGTGCTGTACTTTGAGAGGGAGAAGCTAGGATCAGATGTAATGGTATTGTAGTTGAGTAAAAGCAGCTACGGAGGCAATAGGGAGGACTTGGCCAGAGCTGTGTGGGAGAGGAGCCTAGCAGGAAAGACAGTGGACCAGTGATGGCAGGAGCTTCTGGGAGTGATTTGGGATACAGCAAATTTTCATTCCAACGAAAAAGAAACCTAGTAGGGGAGGATGAGGCAAACCATAGATGATAAGGGAAGTAAAGGACAGCATAGAAGGGCAGGTCTTATGAGGAGAGGCTGAGGGATTTGAGGTTGTTTTCGTTAGAAAGAAGGCGGCTAAGAGGAGACCTTATTGAAACATATAAGATGATTAGAGGTTTAGATAGGTGGACAGTGATAGCCTTTTTCCTAGGATGGAGAAAGCTAGCACGAGGGGACATAGCTTTAAATTAAGGGGTGGTAGTTATAGGACGGATATCAGAGGTAGGTTCTTTACCCAGAGGGTGTTAGGGTATGGAATGCCCTGCCTGCGGCAGTTGTAGATGCGCCAAGTTTGGTGGCGTTTAAGAGGTTAGTAGATAAGTTTATGGACGAAAAGGGAGTGGTTTAGTTTGGAGGGTTATTGCTTTTTCCTAATTGGTCGGCGCAACATCGAAGGCCGAAGGGCCTGTTCTGCGCTGTAATGTTCTATGTTCTAGAAGGAGAGGATAAAGTATACAATGTGACGAAGGTCAGTGGGAAGTTGGGAGATTATGAAGCCTTTAAAGACCAACAGAGGACAACTAAAAAAGAAAGGCAGTCAAGTGGATAAAGTTGTTAAGAAGGCATATGGAGTCTTAGCTTTTATTGGTAGGGGGATTGAATTTAGGAGCCGCAGCATCATGTTGCAACTGTACAAAACTCTAGTGCGGCCGCACTTGGAGTATTGTGTGCAGTTCTGGTCCCCACATTATAAGCAAGATGTGGAGGCATTGGAGAGGGTACAGAGGAGGTTTACCAGGATGTTGCCTGGTATGGAGGCAGGTCCTATGAAGAGAGGTTGAAGGATTTGAGGTTGTTTTCGTTAGAAAGGAGGCGGCTAAGAGGGGATCTTATTGAAGCACATAAGATGATTAGAGGTTTAGATAGGGTGGACAGTGATAGCCTTTTTCCTAGGATGGAGACAGCTAGCACGAGGGGACACAGCTTTAAATTAAGGGGTATGAGTTATAGGACGGATATCAGAGGTAGGTTCTTTACTCAAAGAGTGATTATGGAGTGGAATGCCCTGCCTGCAGCTGTTGTAGATGCGCCAAGTTTGGTGGCGTTTAATAGGTTAATTGATAAGTATATGGAAGAGAAGGGAATGGTTTAGTTTGGAGGGGCATTGCTTTTTATTTTGGTCGGCACAACGTCGAAGGCCGAAGGGCCTGTTCTGTGCTGTAATGTTCTATATTCTATATTCTATATATTCTATAAATAAGCAGGGAGAAGTTGAAATGTAAGGTTAAACTAGCCAGGAGTATAAAAGAAGATTGCACAACTTTTTGTTTTGATACATCAAGGACAAGAGAGAGGCAAGAGTGGACATTGGACCACTGGAAAATGACACTGAGAAATAGTAATGGGGAACAAAGAAATGGTGGAGAAACTGAATAGGTACTTTGCATCAATACTTATGATGGAAGACACTAGTAGCATACCAAAAATTCAAGAGAGTCCGAGGGCAGAGGTGAGTATGGTGGCCATTATTAAGAAGGAAGTGCTAGGGAACCTGAAAGGTCTGAAGGTAATATGACCTGGACCAGATGAATGACACCTCAGAGTTCTTAAAGAGTGAGGTGAAGAGATAGTGGAGTTATTGGTGATGATCTTTCAAGAATCACTGGAGTGCAGGAAAGCCCCAGGAGACTGGAAAATTGCTAATGTAACACCCTTGTTTAAGAAGGGAGGGAGGCAGAAGGCGAGAAATTGTAAGCCAGTTATCCTGACCTCGGTTGTTGGTAAGATTTTGGAGCCCTTTATTAAGGATTAGATTTCGGAATACTTGAAAGTGCATGGTAAAATAGAGTTCCATCAAGGGGAAGTCACACCTGACAAATCTGTTAGAATTCTTTGAGGAGGTAAGAGCAGGTAGGACAAAGGAGAGCCAGTGGATGAGATGGATGATTTCCAGGAGGCTTCGACAAGATGCCACACAAGAGGCCGCTGAGTAAGATATGAGCCAATGATGTTCGATATGAGATGGTGATGCTAGCTTTGTACAGGAGTGGGCACAGTAAGAAGTCTGACAAGACCAGATTAAAGTCCAATAGGTTTATTTGGAATCACGACTTTTGGAGTCCTGTTCCTTTATCATCCACCTTATGACATCAACTAGTTCCGAATACCATCAGATTCAGCATGGATTACTCTCCAGAATCAGTTGAATCCTTGGACACAATCATCTCCATCAAGGACGGTCACCTCAGCACTTCACTGTACCACAAGCCCACGGATAACCTCACGATGCTGCACTTCTCCAGCTCCCACCCTAAACAAGTTGAAGAAGCCATCCTGAAAGCCAAGCCCTTCACATATACAGGATCTACTCAGATGAGAAGGAATGCAACAGACGCCTACAATGTGAAAGATATCCTTATAAGTACAGTTTCTGGCACTCGACTCATCGATCGACAGTTCTGACGCACCACAGCAAAAAACTGTACTGACCTCTTCAGAAGACAAACATGCGACACGACTGATAGAGTACCATTCATCATCCTGTACTTCCCTAGAGCGGAGGAACTACAACATCTTCTTTGGAACCTTCAACATGTATCTATGAAGATGAATATCTTGCCAATGCCATCACCATACTCCCTCTGCTTGCCTTCAAACAACCATGCAACGTCAGACAGACCAGTGTTTGCAGTAAACTACTCAGCCTTTAGAAGAACAGCGACCACGACGCCACACAACCCTGCCATGACACCCTCTGCAAGATGTGCTGGATCACTGACACGGATACCACCATCTCATGTAAGAACACTATCCACCAGGTACACATACACATTCACACAACTCAGTCCATGTTGTCTACCTTATATACTGCAGGAAAGAATGTTCTGAGGTGTGGTACATCAGTGAGACCATGCAGACAGTACGACAATGGATAAATAGACATCACGCAATGATCAACACATAGGAATGTTCCCTTCCTGTTGGGGAACACTTCAAGAAATCTCACAACATCAGCTTAAAGTCCAACAGATTTGTGTGTTGTGAGATTTCTTTCTGTTTTGCTCCAGTCCAATGCCAGCATCTCCACATCATGGGGAACACTTCAGCAAACAAGGGCATTCAGCTTCTTATCTTACGGTAAACTTCTCTAAGGCGGCCTTTAAGACACAACAGCGCAGAATTCCCGAGCAAAAACTGATAGCCAAGTTCCACACGCATGAGGACAGTCTCAACCGGGAGCTTGGGTTCATGTCACACTGCGTGTGATCCCCACTATTTTACCTGGGCTTGCAAAATCCTAATAACTGTCCTGGCTTGAGACAATTCACACCATTTTAATCTGTGATTATCCCTTGTCTACTCGCATTGTCTGTTGCTGTAAAGACTTGATTACTTGTAAAGACTTGCACTCCACTGACCTGAGGTAGGAGCAGTGTTCCGAAAGCTGGTGATTCCAAATAGACCTGTCGGAGTTTAACCTGGTGTTGTGTGACTTATTACTATGGTATTAGAGACAAGGTACTAGCATAGAAGATTGGCTGACTGGCAGAAGGCAGATAGCGGGGATAAAAGGGCCCTTTTTAGGATAGCAGCCAGTGACTAGTGGAGTTCTGTAGGGGTCAATGTTGGGATCACAACTTTTCACTTTATATGTCAATGTTCTGGATGAAGAAACTGAGGGCACTGTGGCTAAGTTTGCAGATGAGACAAAGATGGGTGATGGGACAGGTATATTGAGGAGATAGGGAGGTTGCAGAAGATCTTTGACAGGTTAGCAGAGTGGGTAAAAAAGTGGCAGATGGAATGCATAGAACATAGAACATTACAGCACAGAACAGGCCCTTCGGCCTTCGATGTTGTGCCGACCAAAATAAAAAGCAATGCCCCTCCAAACTAAACCATTCCCGTCTCTTCCATATACTTATCAATTAACCTCTTAAACGCCACCAAACTTGGCGCATCTACAACAGCTGCAGGCAGGGCATTCCCCTCCCTAATCACTCTTTGAGTAAAGAACCTACCTCTGATATCCGTCCTATAACTCATACCCCTTAATTTAAAGCTGTGTCCCCTGTGCTAGCTTTCTCCATCCTAGGAAAAAGGCTATCACTGTCCACCCTATCTAAACCTCTAATCATCTTATATGCTTCAATAAGATCCCCTCTTAGCCGCCTCCTTTCTAACGAACACAACCTCAAATCCTTCAACCTCTCCTCATAGGACCTGCCCTCCATACCAGGCAACATCCTGGTAAACCTCCTCTGTACCCTCTCCAATGCCTCCACATCTTTCTTATAATGTGGCGACCAGAACTGCACACAATACTCCAAGTGCGGCCGCACTAGAGTTTTGTACAGTGGCAACATGATGCTGCGGCTCCTAAATTCAATCCCCCTACCAATAAAAGCTAAGACTCCATATGCCTTCTTAACAACTTTATCCATTTGACTGCCTACTTTCAGGGATCTATTGACACATATACCAAGATCCTTCTGTTCCTCAACACTATTAGGAGCCCTACCATTAGCCCTATACTCTACACATTTATTGTTCCTGCCAAAGTGCATTACCTCACACTTTTCCACATTAAACTCCATTTGCCACCTCTCGCCCCAGCTCTGCAACTTGTCCAAGTCACTCTGTAAACTAAAACACCCCTCTTCACTATCTCCCACACCACCAACTTTAGTATCATCTGCAAATTTACTGATCCATCCCTCAATACCCTCATCCAGATCATTTATAAAAATTACAACCAGCAGGGGCCCCAAAACAGACCCCTGAGGCACACCACTCGTCACCGAACTCCACGATGAATATCTCCCATCAACCACCAACCTCTGTCTTCTATCTGCCAGCCAATTCCTAATCCAATTAGCTAAATCACCCTCTATTCCACACATCTGCATTTTCTGTAGAAGTCTTCCATGGGCCACCTTATCAAACGCCTTACTAAAGTCCATATATACTACATCAACCGCCTTACCCCATCCACCTCTCTGGTCACTTTCTCAAAAAACTCAATGAGGTTAGTAAGGCATGACCTACCCTTCACAAAACCATGCTGACTATCCCCAATCAATTCATTTCTCTCTAAATAACTATAAATCCTCTCCCTAATAATTCTCTCCAATACCTTGCCCACAACAGAAGTAAGACTCACCGGCCTATAATTCCCTGGAAGGTCTCTCTTCCCCTTCTTAAACAATGGGACCACATTTGCTATCCTCCAGTCCTCCGGAACCACACCCGTAACCAACGAGGATCTGAAGATCAGAGCCAGAGGCTCTGCAATCTCCTCTCTTGCCTCCCAGAGAATCCTAGGGTAAATCCCGTCCGGCCCAGGGAACTTATCCAACTTCAAACCCTCGAGAATTTCTAGCACATCCTCCCTATCTACTACAATCCTTCCCAATTTGCAACCCTGTACCTCAGTGTTCTCCATAGCTACATTTCCAGCACTCTGCGTGAATACCAAAGAGAAATATTTATTCAGTGCCTCACCAATCTCTTCATGTGGGAAAGTTTGAGCTTATGCACGTTGGTAGGAAGAATTGAGGCGTAAAGTATTTTCTAAATTGGGAGAGACTTCAGAAAGTGGAAGAACAAAGAGATTGGGAGTCCTAGTTCAGGATTTTGTTAAAGTAAACTTGCAGGTTGAGTTGTTTGTTAGCAAGACGAATACAATGTTTGCATTCATTTCGAGACGACCAGAATATAAAAGCAGGTACGTAATGTTCAGGCTTTATATGGCTCTGGCTGGACCACATTTGGAAAATTGTGAGCAATTTTGGCTCCATATCTAAGGAAGGATGTGATGGCCCTGGAGAGAATCCAGAGGAGGTACATGAGAATGATCCTAGGAATTAAAAACCTGACATATAAGGAGCGTTTGAGGATCTAGAGCTTAATAGAGTTCAGAAAGATGGTGGGGGAGGGCAAATCTCATTGAAAGTTACAGAATATCGAAAGCCTAGATAGAGTGGACATGGCAAGATGTTTCCATTAGTAGGTAAGACTAGGATCTTAGAGCACAGCCTCAGAATAAAGAGACGACCAAGAACCAAGAGTAATTTTTTTCAGCCGGAGGGTGATGAATCTAAGGAATTCATTGCCACAGAAGGCTGTGGAGGCCAGGTCATTGAATATATTTAAGACAAAGCTAGATATGTTCTTCATTGGTAAGTGGATCAAAAGTTACGGGGAAAAGATGGGAGAAAGAAGTTGAAAAATGTATCAGCCATGATTGAATGGTAGAACAGACTCGTGGGCTGAGTGGCCTAAATCTACTCCTATATCTTATGGTCTTATGGTCTAAGTGAATGTTGGTCCCTTGAAGGATGAGGCCACGGAGTTGTAAGAATGGTGGCGACATTAAATCAATATTTTGCCTTAGTGTTTGCAGCGGAGGACAATATACCATCACAATCGTATCAGATAATATGGAGGTAATAGAAAGAGAGGAACTTAGAACAACCATCATCAATAGTGAAATATTACTCAACAAACTATTTCAGATTGAAGGCAGACATGTTCTCAGGGCCTGATGGGCTAGATCCTAGGATGTTAAAAGAAGTGGCAGTGGGAACAGTGAACCCATTGGTTTCCTGACACAGTAGGTAGATAGGCCAACAAGAAGTGAGGTCACATTGGTTTTGATACTGGGTAGTGAACCAGACCAGGTGTTAGACTTGGAGATAGATGAGCACTTTAATAGTGATCACAATTTGGTTTCAATTACCTTAGTGATGGAGAGGGCACTTCCAGAAGGGCAGAAGTTATAGCTGGAGGAAAGGAAATTATGAGGCGATTAGGCGAGATTTAGATTACATAGGTTGGAATAGGAAACTAGTAGGGACTGGGAACAACTGAAATGTGGAGCTTGTTAAAGGAGCAGCTACTGTGAATCCTTGATTAGTATGTACCTGTTAGGCAGGGAAGAAGTGGTTGGGCAAGGGAACCAAGGTAAGGAAGTTGAATCTCTGGTGAAGAGGAAGAAGGAGGCTTATGTAAAGATGAGCCGTGAAAGCTCTGTTAAGGCACTGAATAATTACAAATTAGCCAGGAAGGAGCTAAAAAAAGTTAAGAAAAGGTAGAAGAGGACACGAGAAGACTTTGGCAGGTAGGATCAAGGAGAGCCCTAAAGCTTTCTATAGATATGTCAGGAATTGATTGATTAGGGCAAGATTAGGCAATAGTGGGAAGTTGAATAGTGGAGCTTGAAGAGATAGGAGAGGCAATAAATGAATATTTTTTGTCAGTATTCATGCAGAAAAATGTTAACATAGTCGAAGAGAATACTGAGAAGCAGGCTTTTAGACTAGATGGGATTGAGGTGTGTTAGGAGGAGGTGTTAGCAATTCTTGAGAGTATGAAAATAGATAAATCCCCTGGGCTGCATAGGATTTATCCTCGGATTCTCTGGAAGGCTAGGGAGGAGATTGCAGAGCCTTTGGCTTTGATCTTTATTTTGTCATTGGCTACAGGTATAGTGCCGGAAGACTGGAGAATAGCAAATGTTGTCTCCTTGTTCAAGAAGGGGAGTAGAGACCATTCTGGGAATTATAAACCGGTGAACCTTACTTCTGTTGTGGGTAAAGTTTTGGAAAGGATTATAAGAGATAGGATTTGTAATCATCTAGAGAGAAATAATTTGATAAGGGATAGTCAACACAGTTTTGTGAAGGATAGGTTTTGCCTCACAAACCTTATTGAGTTCTTTGAGAAGGTGACCAAAGAGATGGATGAGGGTAAGGCAGTTGATGTGGTGTATATGGATTTTAGCAAAGCGTTTGAAAAGGCTCCCCATAGTAAGCTACTCCAGAAAATATGGATACATGGGATTGAGGGTGATTTAGCAGTTTGGATCAGGAATTGACTAGCTGATAGAAGACAGAGGGTGGTGATTGATGGGAAATATTCAATCTGGAGTTCAGTTACTACTGGTGTACCACAGGGATCTGTTTTGGGACCACTGCTGTTTGTCATATTTGTAAATGACCTAGATGAGGGTGTAGAAGGATGAGTTAGTAAATTTGCTGACAACACCAAAGTCGGAGGAGTTGTAGACAGTGAGGATGGATGTTACAGTTTGCAGAGAGGCATAGATAAGCTGCAGAACTGGGCTGAGCGATGGCAAATGGAATTTAATGTGGAAAAGTGTGAGGTGATTCACTTTGGAAAGACTAGCAGGATTGCAGAATATAGGGCTAATGGAAGGACTCTTGGTAGTGTCAGTGAGCAGAGAGATCTCGGTGTTTATGTGCATAAATCCCAAAACTCTGGTGCAGCCGCACTTGGCGTTTTGCATATAGTTCCGGTCGCTGCGTTATAAGAAAGATGTGGAAGCATTAGAAAGGGTGCAGAGAAGATTTACCAGGATGTTGCCTGGTATGGTGTGAAGATCTTATGAGGAAAGGCTGAGGGACTTGAGGTTGTTTTTGTTAGAGAGAAGAAGGTTAAGAGGTGACCTAATTGAGGCATACAAGATGATCAGAGGATTAGATTTGGTAGACGGTGAGAGCCTTTTTCCTCGGATGGTGATGGCTAACACAAGGCGACATAGCTTTAAATTGAAAGGTGATAATTATCAGACGGATGTCAGAGGTAGGTTCTTTACTCAGAGGGTAATAAGGGCATGGAATGCCCTATCAGCAGCAGTTGTGGACTCGCCTATTTTAAGGGCATTCAAATGGTCATTGGTTAGGTATATTGGATAATATTGGAATAGTTTAAGTTAGAGAGTCATTAGATTTGTTCCACTGATTGGCGCAACATTGAAGGCCGAAGGGCCTGTACTGTTCTGTAATGTTCTATGTTCTATAAAAGGTATGACAAAATAAATAGCATAAAAACAAATTACTGTTGTTGCAGGAACAAATGCAGTTCTGACAGCGTCAATGGAGAGACAATAAGAGCTAACATTTTGACTGTGATCATACGACCCCATCCCATCCGTTGATCAAACTTCTCTTCTGTCTCCCTACTGCTTTGGATTGCATCCCCTTGCCAAACTAGTTTAAACACTCCCAAGTGGCTGTAGCAAATCTCCCCGCTAGAATGTTAGTCCCCTCCAGTTCAGATGTAATCCAACCCACCCTTCCGCAGAAAAGGTCCTAATGATCAAAAAATTTCAATTCCTGAACCCTGAACCAGCTCTCAAGCCAGGCATTCATCTGCCTAATCCTCCTACTCACACTCTCACTGGCAAGTGGCAGCTGTTACCCCAGTTGGGCAGCTCTGCAGGTATTAACACAGCTCCTCACAGTGGATGGACTCTGCAGGACCCCTGCTAGTTACGAAGGTGCTTCTCCACCTTCTGTCTAAATTGCAGGCCATCCCTGGAAGCTACCATACTGGATGTCTAGGTGGGTGCGCTTGTGTCTCTGCTTCAAGGGTTCTGAATGGAGAGCTCTTAAACAGCTGTCCATATGCTCTCTGTACCCCCCTTGGGAAAAGTGCAGTGGCAGTCAGCAACCTGTCAAGGTAGCGCATGGCATCGGGGATGGTCAGTAAGAGTCTGGCAACACCAATTTTAAATCCAACCGATTTATTTGATAGTAAATCTGCTAGCTTTTGGCGTTTGTGCCTTTGTCAGGTGAATGAGGTGTTCTGGTCTCCAAAAGCACACATATCCGCACTGACAGTTTACAGATTGCTGATTAGAATGCGAATCCTTACACCTGCTATTCAAGTCTTGAAGTGGCTAACAATGTGGGTGGAAGAAATATTGAGCACAGGTTAGAGAGATGTGTAATGTTTCCAGACAGCACAGTAAGTGAGGTTTATTGCTAACCCAGGCAAGTCATGGGGGTTACAGATAGTGTGACATGGAGCCAAGAACCCTGTTAAGACCGTCCTCGTGTGCGGAACTTGGCTATCAGTCTCTGCTCAGCGACTCTGCACTGTCATGTGTCATGAAGGCCCCCTTGAAGAACATTAACCCGAAGGTCAGAGGCCGAATGCCTGTGACTGCTGAAGTATTCGCCCACAGGAAGGGAACTGTTTTGCCTGGTGATTATTGAGCAATGTTCATTCATCCGCTGTCGTAATGTCTGCATGGTCTCCCCAATGTACCATGCTTTGGGTTTATAAGATGGGTGGATCTAACTGTTACTAGGAGGCATAACTATAAGATTTATATGGGAGAAATAGGAGGGATGTCCAAGGTAGATCCTTTACTCAGATGTGTTTGGATGTGGAATGCATTGCTGTTGTGATAGTGGAGTCAGACACTTTAGGAACTTTCAGGCAGTTATTGGATAGGCACATGGAGTACACCAGAATGATAGGGAGTGGGATGGCTTGATCTTGTGTTTGGATATAGGTTAGCACAACATTGAGGATGAAGGGCTTGTATGTGTTGTACTGTTCTATGTTCTCTGTTCTTTCAAAGCCTACTGCTATATCTACGTGCCACCAGGATGCTTATCAGAGGTGGCAGTGGTCAGCTGTGTCTGCACACTGATCTGTGATACTCTTGGCAGGCAATCCTAGGAAGGCCAGGACGGAGGGTACTGGCTGACCTTCTGGTGTCATGAATGTAATTGTGGGGGAAGAAAGTGTCCCTCTGCACCTCTACTGCATCAAGTAGATGATAAACATTGGTAAACCTTGGGAGTATTCCATGCTTACCTGTGAGTCCATCAATAGCACTTCTATGGAGCTTTCTATTGTTAATGCTGGACAGCTGTGGCCACTTTGGGTGAGTCATATGCCTGGAGGATCCATACTGACAAAAGTTGCATCAAAGCTCTTTCATTGCACTGAATGTCTTAAGATTGCAATGTAAGATTCGCTGAAAAAACTCCCATTTTCTCGTTTGTTCAATACTTTTGCAAGATTTTTCCCTACGAGACTGGATGCCCCTTCATCAAAGCTGAAGGCAAAGAAAATAGGACGTTCTATACTGTAAGGATAAGGGTTGGTGATGTAAATGATATGGAGGTCACAGTCAAAATGACAAAGGGAATGCAAATGATGGTGATCGTGACTAAGCAGAGTATTGATAATGGCCCATTAAGAGATCGGCAGAATAAAGATGCAGTGTGTCAGTGGACAGCCTGAGACATGTAGCAGATGGCCCTTGCAGCTTTGAGGAAAGTGGAGGAAGGGGGATCGAAACAAGATAGGAAGTGAGATTTTTAAGATCTGGTCAAATGAAACAATAGAAGAAATAAAAATGAAAAATAATATAAAAATATAAATTATAGAGTCATAGAAAATTAAAAATAATATAAATAGTTAAGGTAAAAAGGAAATAAAATACATGGAAGTGGAGTGTGGTGGAGATTTCATGCTCTGAAGTTGTTGAACTAAATGTTCCATCTGGAAGGCTGGAAAGTGTCTAATCAGAAGTTGAGTGCTGTATCCCCAGTTTGCGTTGGGCTGAGAAACATAGAAAATAGAAGCAGGAGAAGACCATTCAGCCCTATGAGTCTGCTCCATCATTCATTTTAATCACGGCTGATCATCAAATTCAATATCCTGATCCCCTCTTCCCACCATATCCCTTGATCCTTTTAGCCCCAAGAGCTATATCTAATTTCCTCTTAAAATCACACAACATTTGGCTTCAACTACTTTCTGTGGTGGTGAATTCCACACATTCACCCCCGCTCTGGGTGAAGAACTTTTTCCTCACTTCAGTTCTAAAAGAATTACTCTTTATCCAGACCCCTAGTTCTGGACTCCCCCAGCATTAGGAACATTCTTTTTGAATCAACCCTGCCTAATCCTGTTAGAATTTTGTAAGTTTCTATGAGATCCCTTCTCACTCTTCTGAATTCCAGTGATCTCTCCTCGTATGACAGACTTGCCATCTCAGGAATCAGCCTGGTAAACCTTTACTGTATTTCCTATATAGCAAGAACATCCTTTCTCAGATAAGGAAACCAAAACTGCACGCCATATTCCAAATGTGGCCTCACCAATGTTCAATACAATTGCAGCAAAACATCTTCAAAATTTCAAATCCTGTCCTCTGAAGGTCAACATTGCATTTGGCACCTTTACTGCCTGCGCGCTTACTTTCAGTGACTGATACTCGAAGACTCCAAAGTCTCATTGGGTATCCAATTCTCTCAATTTATACCTAATGAAATAATGTCTTCCTATTATTGCTACCAATATGGATAACCTCATATTTATCCATATATACTGCATCTGCCATGCAGATGTCCACACATTGAGCTTGCCCAAATCACGCTGAAGTATCTGCATCATTCTCACAGCTCACCTGCCACCCAACTTTGTATCATCTGCAGATTTGGAGATAATACATTCAGTTCCCGCTTCCAAATCATTAATATATAATGTGAAAAGTTAGGGTCCTAGCACAGACCCCTGCAGAATCCCATTAGTCATTAACTGCCAATCAGAAAAGACCCATTTATGCCATCTCTTTGCTTCCTATCTGCTAACCAGCTTTCTATTCATCTTGACTTTACCTGCAATTCCATGTGCTTTAACTTATGCAAAAAAGCCCTCCCCTCCCAATGTGCTTTAACTTTACATTGTTGTTTGTTATGTGAGACATTGTCGAAAGCCTTCTGAAAGCCGAAGTAAACCATATCCACTGGTTCTCCAATTTTAACTGCACTCTCCCTAAATCAACTCATTCCTATAATCAAAAATTTAATGTCTTAAATATAGTCACTGAACATCCATTGTGGCTGTATTTATTCTTCTATAAGATTTCAGCATCACTGGCCATGCAAGTATTTGAATAGTTGGGATAGATTTGACATTAAATAGCTGATACAACATGATCACATCAAACACATCCTCAGAAAGTTCCAATAGATTTATCAAGCATGATTTCCCTTTTGTAAAGCCATGCTTCATTTCTCTGATTATACTTCTGCCTTTCAAATGTCGAGTTATGAAATCTTTGACAATCAACTCTAGCAATATCTCCAGTTCTGGTGACTTTAGACTCACTGGTCTATAGTTCCCTGTTTTCTCTCTACCACCCCCATCACCCCCCTTGTTTTGAATAGTGGGCTTACATTAGCTAGAACATTGCAATCAGGCAAGGATGGGGGATATGTGGGCATGAGAGCAGGATCGTGTGTTAAAATGACAAGTGACAGGAAAGTCTGTATCCTGCTTGCAGAATGACCAAAGGTGCTCTGCAAAGTGGTCACCCAGTGTGCGTTTGGCCTCTCTGATGTAGAGTAGACTGCAATGGGAGCGATGAATGCAATAGACCAGATTAAAGGAGGTGCATGTGAAGTGCTGCTTCACTTGAAACATTTGATCTCTTGGATGGTGAGCAGGGAAGAGATGAAGAGTGCATGGGCAATGAGTGATGTTTTGAGTGTGATGGAGAACGGACTAGGTGCCCCAGACAGAATAGTCCCTGCTGAATACTGATGGAGTGAGGATATGTCTGCCAGGGGAAGACACCAGGATAGTCTGGAGCCTCTGCGCTTCTTCGTCGAACAATTATCCCCGTCCACCACCACTCCCTTCCATTTGGCTGAACTTGTTCTCTTAACAATTTCCCCTTTAACTTGTCTCACTTCCTTCACAAACAAAGTGTGTGTATGGGTACCTGCCTGGGTCCTAGTGATGCTTGTCTCTTTATGGGGTATGTGGAACATGTCCTATTCCAGTCCTACTCATGCTCCTAGCTCCCTCAACGTATCTTCATAAGGCATGCCTCCCAATCCAGGCAACATTGTTGTAAAATCTCCTCCGCACCCTCTCAATAGCTTCTACATCCTTCTTGTGATGCTACCAGACCTGCGCACAGTACTCCAAATGGGGTCTGACAAGGGTCTTATAAAGGTGCAGCATTATCTCCCGATTCTTAAACTCAATCCCTCGATTAATGAAGGCCAGTACACATATGTCTTCTTGGCCACATCCTCCACCTGTGAGGCCGATTTAAGAGTCCTATGGACCCAGACCCCAAGGTCCTTCTGCTCCTCTTCAACATTGCTAAGAGTCTACCCTTGATATTGTACTCTTTCATCCCATTAAATCTGCAGATTACAGATTTGTAGATTACAGGAAGATATACATGGGTTTGTCAGTTGGGCAGAGCAGTGGCAGATGGTGTTTAACCCTGATAAGTGCAAGATGATGCACTTTGGAAGAAAAAGCAAGATGAGGGAATATTGAATGAATAGCAAGACACTCGAAAGATCAGTGGAAGAGAGAGACCTTGGTGTAATTATTCACCAATCCCTGAAGTCCATAAGCATGTGAATAGGATAGCTAAGAAGGCATATGGGACACTTGCTTCCATCATTCATAGTATGAAGTATAAGAGCAAGCAGGTATTGTTGCAGTTGTACAGAATGTTGGTTAGGCCAGAGCTGGAGTACCATGTGCAGTTCTAGTCAGCTCACTATAGGAAGGATGTGATAGCACTAGTAGGGGGCTATGGAGTAGGTTTACTAGGCTGTTGCCTGTGATGGAGCATTTGAATTTTAATGAGAGACTGGATAGGCTTGTATTGTTTTCTTTTGATGGTAGCCATTTAGAGCAGAGACAGTTAAGGGAGGTGGCGGAGGGAGACATGATTCAGTAAGAATAGCCAACAACACCTCCACGATCATCCTCAACACCAGTGCCCCAAAAGGCTGTGTCCTCGGCGCTTTACTATGTTCCTTATACACCTGTGACTCTGTGGCCAAATTTCCCTCCAACTTGATTTTCAAGTTTGCTGATGACACCACTGTAATGGGTCAGATCTCAAACAATGACAAGATAGAGCACAGGAATGAGATAGAGAATCTGGAAACTGGTGTGACAATAATAATCTTTCCTTCAATGTCAGTAAGGCAAAGAAGATAGTCATCGACTTTAGGAAGCTTAGTGATCTGTCTAGTTCACTACGCTTGTCTAGATCAAAGGAGACAAAATAGAAATAGTCGTGAGCTTCAAGTTTTTAGGTGTCCAAATCCGAAAGCCCACTAATGCCTTTACTTTCTCAAGAAGATTAAGAAAATTTGCTATGTCCACTATGACTCTCACCAACTTTTACAGATGCGCCATCGAAAGCATTCTTTGTTGTTGTATCACAGTTTGGTATTGGCCTTGATTTATCCAAAACCCAAGAAACTACAAAGGGTTGTGAACAAAGCCTCGTCCACCGCTCAAACCGGCTTTGCACCCATTGATACTTCCTGTTGCCTCTGAAAAGCAGCCAGCATAATTAAGGACCCCGCGCACCTGGACATACTCTCTTCTACCTTCTTCTGTCAGGAAAAAGATACAGAAGTCTGAGGACACATTCTAATCAATTCAAGACAGCTTCTTGGCTACATGACTTTTGAATGGACCTACCTCTTTGACAAGGTACCTCACGGTACACTGGTGTGAAAGGTGAAGTCACACGAGATCAGAGGAGAGCTGGCAAAGTGGATACAGAACTGGCTTGGCCATAGAAGTTAAGGAGTCCTTTTCTGAATGGAAGTCTATGATCAGCAGTGTCCCACAGGGATCAGTTCTGGCACCTTTGCTGTCCATAGTATATATAAATGATTTGGAGGAAAATGTAGTTGGTCTGATTAGTAAGTTTGCAGATGACAAAAAAATTGGTGGCATTTTGGATAGTGAAATGGGTTATCAAACGATACAGCAAGATATTTGGGCAGAGAAATGGAAATGGAGTTTAATTTGGACATGTGTGAAATAATGCAATTCGTAAGGTCCGGTTGCTTATGGTAAATGGTAGAACCCTTAGGAGTATAGACAGGCAGAGAGATCTGGGTGTACGTATCCACCGAACACTGAAAGTGGCAAAGCAGGTGGATAAGGTAATCAAGAAAGCATGTGGCATGGTTGCCTTCATTGGTCAGGGCATTGAGTATAAAAATTGGCAGGTCATGCTGTAGCTATACAGAACCTTAATTAGGCCTCATCTAGAATATTGTGTACAATTCTGGTCTCTACACTACAGAAGGATGTAGATGCTTTGGAGAAGATAAAGAAGAGGTTTACCAAGATGTTGCCTGGTCTGGAGGTATAAGCTATGAAGAGAAATTTGATTAACTTGGGTTGTTCTCACTGGAATGACGGAGGTTGAGGTTTGGCCTGATAGAAGTCTACAAGATTATGAGTGGTTTGGATAGAGTGGATAGTCAGATGCTCTTTCCTAGGGTGGAAACGTCAAGTACTAGGCGACACAGGTTTAAGGTGCAGGGGAAAAGTTTAGATGAGATGAGCGAGGCAAGTTTTTTTACACAGACATATAGAACATAGAACATAGAAAAACTACAGCACAAACAGGCCCTTCAGCCCACAAGTCCGCCTCATTGTACATCAACAAGTCCAGAATTGCCCGTTCCCTAGTACGCTGCATCACAAGCTGTTCTAAAAAAACCATCTTGTCGGCGTTCCACAAATTAATTTTCTTGGGATCCACTGCAAATCTGATTTTTCCAGTCCTCATGCATATTGAAGTTCACTATGATCACTGTAATGTTGCCTTTTTTACCCATCTTTTATAACTCCAGGTATCTTGTGCCCCACATCCTGACTACTGCTAGATGGCCAGTATGTAATTCCCATTACAGTCTTTTTAGTTTTCCAGTCCCTCAACTCTTCCCATAAAGATTCTACGATACAGTGTCACAGTGGTTATACACAGATTCCCAGTTTGGATCATTGTCTCTGTGGAGTTTGTAAGTCCTCCCCATGTCTGCCTGAATTTCCTCTGGATGCTCTGATTTGTTCCAACAGTCCAAAGATGTGTGGGTTAGGTACATTGACTATACTAAATTACCCCTTTGTGTCCCAAGAAGCGTAAATCAGAGGGATTAGTGGGGTAAATGTGTGAGATTACGGGAATAGGGCCTAGGTGGAATTTTTGTCAGTGCAAACTTGATGGGCTGACTGTAAGGTTTCTATGATTGCTGCTTGATAACAACTGCATTAAACATTCATTACACCAGAGCCATGGGAGGTATTTTACTTTTTTTTGTCTAATGCCAGGTAGGCATGTAACTGGGAGACTTCCAGATCTGTTTTTGGACATGGTTTTAGGCACCTGCATACACACTCTGACTGAAAGATTTTGAACATGTTTGTTTTTTGTTGCAGAACCCTGTGTGTAGGCCTTAAGGCACCCAAAAGCCTGCAGCTCTGATTGGAGCCTCCAATGCGTGTGCACAGAAAAAAAATAAAGCATCTCCCTGCCAGATGCTTCTTGGGCCAGATAATTCCTGCCCCAGATCCCATGGACATTTGACCCCACACCCCATCATTTCTGAGCACCTATCCTGCTTGCCACCCAGGCCGATCACAGCCTCCTCCTCCCCTGCCAATCACAAGCAGAGTGGCAGCATCCTCTCTTCCTCAAATGATTGCAGACAAAAAAAACTCCAATTATCGCAGGCAGAAAGGCAGCAGTCCCGTCCCCACCCCCGCAACACCTTTCCCCTCTCCAATAGTATAACACTTTTATTTCTCTCTCCCCTGCCCCCAATCATCATAGAGGCAAGATCCCCCAAACCACCTATCAGCATACCTGCAAGTGCTCACATGTTTTTCCTCAATGCTAACAAGCAAACTGCATTTAACTTGATGGAATGCTCTCCCAAACTTCTGCAGCTGATCTGCCCTAACAAGAGGCTGTTTCATGAAAACCCCAAGGATGAACAGACAGGTGGCAGTGCAAGAAAAAATGTCCAAAAAGTCAGCGCCAGATTTGCAGAAGTCACCTGAGCAGGTTGCTGGATACTGCAGAGTTGCAAGCCAAGGGGAGATGATGACAAAACAGCCCGTGAGGCAGTTGCTGCATTGGTCAGTGGCCTGGCACTGGTCCCAGCATGGAAGCAGTACTGCAAAAAGGTCAATGATCTAATCTGAGCAGCGAGGGTGAGCATTGAACCCCAGCTAGCATCTTGCCCCAAATCACCACCCAAATCCTCACCTTCAGTCCACTGCATGCTTCCAGTCCCTGATCCCAAAGCATTTCCTTCCCTCCCCCTAAGTGTATCACAGTGCTTGCTGTCTGTTGGCCACTCCGATACTCTGCAGGAGTCACACCATAATTTCTTTCATGGTTCCTTTTGTCCCCACAGGAGAAGAATGCCCATAGCACCCAGGAGAGGGCAAAGACTGGAGGTGGTGAGCTTTACCTCTAATTCCTCACCCCCTTTGCTGGAGCTGTTGGGAGAGGAGGACATCTGGGCTATCAGCAACAACATGATTGGGCTGGAGTCAAGAAGTGAGCACCTGTCAATGCTCCATGCAATTTCAGTCAATTACTAGGGGGCATTGGGTTAAGGAACGAGGGGCAAGATTGAAAGGAGATGTATGAGACAAGTTATTTACACAGAGGTTGGTGCCTGGTGCTTGCTGCTGAGGGAAGTGGAAGCAGATACAATAGTGACTTTTACAAATACATGAATTGGAAGGGAATACAGAGCTCTGGAACTTGGAAGAGTAGGGAGTTTTAATTCAAATGGGCAGCATAGTTGGTGTAGGCTTAAACGGCCTGTTCCCATGCAGCAATTTTCTTTATTCTAAGTTTAATGGAAAGATGTCAAGTTTCTGGCAACCTAAATTCTTTTCCCTCCCTTGCACTTAACCTTGTGCCCTGCATTGCAGGAAATGACTCGAATGCTCTGAGGCCATTTGGCATCGTGACCCCCACTGCTGTCCCTGCCCACCCAGTCCTGACAGTTTTGAAGATTCCTCAAGGAAGCAAATGAAAAGATCTATGAAGGGGACACTTGTTTGGTGTCAGCTTCTACCTCACAACTCACAATTCACCATCCCAGAGCCTCATATCTCTGGTGAGCATGGCACATCTGCTGATATAAATCGGGGGAGTGAGAGAACGTCCAAGGCCTCTGGCACACAAGGCCTGCCAGGGGTGAGGACTTAGCTGGCCCCAGGCTACATGCTGGGCCTCTGCAATCACTTCTCCCTCAGCTGGTGGAGTTGCAGAGCTGAGGAATGCAGCAGGGGCTGATGGAAACACCAGACTGACTGTGAGACTGCTGGGAGCAGTCACAGAAACATAGAAAATCTACAGCACAATAGAAGCCCTTTGGCCCACAAAACTGAACATGTCCCTATCTTACAGATTACTAGGCTTACCTATAACCTTCTATCTTACTAAGTTCCATGCATTTATCTAAAAGTCTCTTAAAAGATCCTCCACTACTGTTGCTGGCAGCTCATTCCATTCACCCATCAATCTCTGAGTGAAAAACTTATTTCTGATATTTCCTCTGTATCTACTCCCCAGCACCTTAAATCTGTCCCTTTATGGCAACTGGGAAAAAGCCTCTGACTATCCACTCGATCAATACCTCTCAACCTCTATCAGGTCACCCCGATCCTTCATCTCTCCAAGGAGAAAAGGCTGAGCTCCCTCAACCTATCCTCATAAGGCATGCTTCCCAATCCAGACAACATCCTTGTAAATCTCCTCTGCACTCTTTCTATGGCTTCCACATCCTTCCTGTAATGAGGCAACAAGAGCTGAGCACAGTACTCCAAGTGGGGTCTGACCAGAATCTTGTCTAGCTGCTACATTATCTTTCGACTCCTAAACTCAATTCCTCAATTATCGAAGGCCAGACCCCATATGCCTTCTTAACCACAGCTTCAACCTGCACAGCTGCTTTGAGCGTCCTATGAACTTGGACCCCAAGATCCTTCTGATTTTCTGCACTACCATGAGTCTTATCATTAATATTATATTCTGCTATCCTATTTGACCTGCCAAAGTGAACCACTTCACACTTGTCTGGGTTGAACTCCATCTGCCACTTCTCCGCCCAGTCTTGCATCCTATCAATGTCTCGCTGCAACTTCTGACATCCCTCCACACTATCCACAATACTCCAACCTTTGTGTCATCAGCAAACTTATCAATCCATTCTTCCAGTTCCTCATCCAGGTCATTTACAAAAATCACAAAGGGTAAGGGCACCAGAACAGATCTCTGGGGCATTCCCCTGTTGACTGACCTCCATGCAGAATATGACCCATCTATAACCACTCTTTGCCTTCTGTGGGCAAGCCAGTTCTGGATCCACAAAGCAATGTCCTCTTGGATCCCATGGCCCCTCACTTTCTCAATAAGCCTTGCATGGGGCACCTTATCAAATGGCTTGCTGAAGTCCATATATACTACATCTAGTACTTTTCCTTCATCAATGTGTTTAGTCACATCTTCAAAAAATTCAATCAGGCTCAAAAGGCACGATCTGCCTTTGACAAAGCCTTGTTGACTATACTTAATCATGTTACACCTTTCCAAATGTTCATAAATCCTGCCTCTCAGGATTTTCTCCATCAACTTTTTCCCAGGGCTAAAATGGCTGCCACAAGAGGACACAGGTTTAGGGTGCTGGGAAGTAGTACAGAAGAGATGTCAGGTGTAAGTTTTTCAGTGAGAGGGTGGTGGATGTGTGGAACTGGCTGTCGGCAGTAGTGGTGGAGGCAGATTTGATAGGGTCTTTTAAGATACTTCTGGATGAGTACATGGGACTTAATAGGATTGAAGGTTATAGGTAAGCCTAGTTGGTAGAGATATGTTCGGCACAGCTTTTGGGCCGAAGGGCTGTTTGTGCTGCAGTTTTTCTATGTTCTATTTTCAAACTTACCAACCACTGAGGTTAGACTCGCTGGTCTATAATTTCCAGGGCTAGTTCTACTCCCTTTCTTGAATAAAAGAGTCTGCAATCCTCCAAAACCTCTCTTGTCTCTATTGATGATGCAAAGATCATTACCAGAGCCTCAGCAATCTCGTCCCTTGCCTCCCACAGTAGCCTGGAGTACATCTCATTCCTTCCCAGCGACTTGTCTGACTTGATGGTTTTCAAAAGCTCCAACATATCCTCTTTCTTAATATCTATATGCTCAAGCTTTTCAGTCGGCTGCAAGTCTGCACTATAATCACCAAGATCCTTTTTCATAGTGAATATGATGTAAAGTATTCATTAAGTATCTCTGCTGTTTCTTCTGGTTCCATACAAACTTTCCCACTGTCACACACAATCAGTTCTATTCTTTCATGTCTTATTCTCTTGCTGTTCACATATTGTAGAATGCCTTGGAGTTTCCCTTAATCCTGCTTTGCCAAGGACTTCTCAAGACCCTTTCTGGCTCTCCCAATTTCCTTCTTGAGATCCTTCCTATTAGCCATATACGCTTCTAGATCTCTAACATTATCTAGCTCTCTGAACCTTTTGTAAGCTTTTCTTCTTGACTAGATTTATTTCAGCCTTTGTACACCACGGTTCTTGTAACCTACCATAACTTCCCTGTCTCATTGGAACATTGCCATGCAGAACTCCTGACAAATATTCCCTGAAAATTTGCCACATTTCTTCTATATGTTTTCCTGAAAAAACCTTTTTCCAATTCAAGCCTCCAGTTTCCTGCCTGATGGCCTCATAATTCTCCTTACTCCAATTAAACACTTGCACGGAGACACTGCAGGCTACGGTAGCAGTTTCTGGGAATATGGCTGAGTCACAGGGGTTCATGGCTGAGGGATTGCAGAGTATGGCCCAGTGTCAGAGGGCAGTGATGTTGCCGTGGACAGGTGGCCCCTGATTCAAGTGACCATCGCAGACTGCTCAACCACCGTAGGTAGAAAGCAGATGGTCCTCCAGGACTGGTAGGGCCATGTGATGGCAGAGCTTCTGGAGCTTAATGCAGAAGCACTGCTGTCCCATGGAGTGACCCAAGACCTACAGGAACCCTGAGAGTGGACAGGCTTGAGCCCATGCTGGAGCCACAAACAATCCCATGTGAGCAGCCCGGAGATGTCTGATGGTTGACACTTACCCCCTCACCAACTCTCACTGATGGAGTACCAAAATCCAATTTTTAAAGAGGTGTTTTCCAGACCGAACCCTGAATGGCTAGGTTGTCTGTAACCATGCCAAGCACATTCTGAAGATACGTGCTAAGTCCCTGAAGGCATCCGCAACAGCTACATCCTTGGCCACTCTCCGATACTGGAGAGATAAGAATATCCCTTCAGGACTTGTGCAGAAGCGACAAATGTAGCAGAGATCTGTTGCGTGGATGCTGATTCTGCAACTCATGCTTTGGTAAAACAGATGGATCAGCATCCTGAAGATACAGTTCCAGTGCTTTGACTGATCAGGCACAGCCTTCCTGTGTAGCCAACCAGAGAATTTCCTGCATTGCTATCATGTGTTGTGTCCTCCATAACCTGTTGCTGCAGTATGGCAAGGAGCTGGCAGAAGAGGAGATGAATAAGCGTCACATCTCTTGTGAAGGACACTGAGGGGAAATCCATGGAGGAGACAGCAGAAGGCCATCAGGCAATAGTGAGGGCCTGAATGGGGAGAAGAGTTTGGGGCAACCTGATAACTTGAATAATGACTAGTAGTGGGGTGGGCATATGGCAGAATCACAAATGGCCCCCCCTTAATGTGTAATGGCAGCATGACCATAGACATGATATTGCTCCTGCCACGGGAAGGAGGCAATTGCTCATCATCCATAAAGCAGGAAGATGATGATGATGACTTGCAGTGCGAATAGAGCATTGCTGTACTACAAATATCTGACTCCTGAATGCAACTTGTGAACTCTCTGTGACTACACTAATCTCAGGGTGATATATACAGGCAGTCTCATCTCTGCTGATACAGGCTGTTCCTTCATTAGGATGTGCCTGAAGATCTGTGAAGTGGTGCCAGAGAAGCAGCTCGCACAAGGATGTAAATGCTGCATTCCTTTGCCGAGATCAGACTTTTCCACGTGACTAGGTTGAGTGGTGGTGTTGACCCAAGAAGGAGAGAGAGTTCCTTGTGGCCAAGGTGACCCTGGCATGAATGTGTCTTATCAGTGTGACTGAGGCCAATCAGTGGGCTGATATCCATGCAGATGTGTGATGGAGGAAGAATTGTTTGTCAGCATGCAACCTTTGCATTAAATTCACATTAGAAAAGGGAACATTTCTTTTTCTCTTTACATTAAATTCCCAGCTGAACTAAATTCCCAAAATTCCCAATTACACACACTGGGAAGGGAATTTTCCCATCCCACCTGCCACTGGAATTATAGTGGCCAGAGGGCAAGCCATGTAAAAGTCAGTTGACCTCAGTGGAATTCTCTGGTTTTGGAACAAGTGCAGCTGAAAAATGTTGCCCACTGTTTGTTGCACTCCCAGCAGCATGTCCTTGCTGTGCAGTTCTTACTCTGTAAGCTCATCACCACTGTTTTAAGGACAATTAGGAATAGGTAACAATTCAGACCAACATGAAAATAATGAAATGGCAGCATACTGAAAACAATTCTGTGTGTGAGAAATCACATCCTTCATGATGGTTTCTAAATTAATAGAAACTTTTTATTTACTTATTTATCCAATTCAATCAAATCAAGTCCAATTCAGAGTCTCAACAAGTGATTCCCGATCCAAGCTGACAAGACAGGACTCTCACCTCCTGTCTTGGGCTTGATCTATATGATTCAAGCTGATTAGAATAGGCATAAGTCCTCCTTCAAGACTTGATGTCATTTGCATCTTAGCCAAAAGGCTGAGATGCCGTTTTTAAAAATTGCTTCAAATGAAGCTAATGACTTCAACCAAGCACAGCACGTCAATACTACACTTAACCTTTTTGAGACCCTTTTCATTGACATTCACTTCATTTATAAATCTATTGAATTACAAAACGTGCTGGTATCCTCAGCAAGAAAATTGAAATTAGAAAATTTGATACTCCAACTGTAAATGTTTTTTTAAAAAATAAGTATTGATGTGTTATCATGAATGAAGCAATAATATTGCAATAAATGTAATGTGTACTATTTCTACTTCATTGTTACTTTCTCTTCACAATTAGTAGCCTTTATTTTATGTACATTTTAGTAAATTTGGTTTTTTTAGATGGATGTCATTAATTTAATAATCTGTTTCTACGTTACTTAAAAGATACATATGGGATCATTTTTTAAACCCATTTTTATTCCTTTAGTTTGATGTTACAAATTGTTTTCCCAATTGGTTGGATGAACATTTTGAATTATGTTATATTGAATATTTATCTGGGGTGAGGCAAGAGCATTTAAACTTTCCAAAACGTAAATCTGATTGAAAAAGGAAGAGATAACACTTTCAATTTGCTATTATTTCCAGGACTGTAGAAGATTCCTCAACCAGGTTAATGGAATGCTTGGTGAAAGGACAAGGTAAAGTTATTTTGGATTAATATTCTTTGTGTGACTTTTGATAAGCTAGAAATGGGGCAGCATGGTGGCACAGTGGTTAGTACAGCTGCCTCATAGTGCCAGGGATCCGGGTAAAATTCCGGTCTCGGATCACTGTTTTTGTGGAGTTTGCACATTCTCCACGTGTCTACGTGGGTTTCCTCCAGGTGCTCTGGTTTCCTCACACAGTCAAAAGATGTGCGGGTTAGTTTAATTGGCCATGCTAAATTGACCTTAATGTTGGGGATTAGTAGGGTTAATATGCAGGGTTATGGCAATAGGGTCTGGATGGGATTGTTGTTGGTGCAGACTCTCCTTCAGCATTGTAGGGTTGCTATGAAATGTGTTTACTTATTTTTAATAGTAGAAACAAATCAGGTACGGCTGGCGAAAAGTGTCTTACCAGGGTAAATTGAAGGTACTAATTGATTTTAAATTGCAATTTTGTTCATTTGAGACTTTAATCAAATAGGCAACAGGAAACAGTTTGGTCAAGTAACTCAGGAAATTTTAATAAGTTGTGAATAAATACTTATTAAAATTGGCCAGCAAATTTACAGATGTTCTTGCTTTTTGGTTCAGTTTTGGGCAAGACCAACATTTAGGCAGGATTTTACAGCCTCATGAGCAAGATTGGAAATTCCCACTTGAGGTCAATTTCTGTTGTCTGTCCCTTGCTTACTCCATTTACTCGCCTGCGGCAGGCGAGTGGTGCACTTCCAGCGATGGTCTGCTTTCAGGCTCTGTAAATTTCAGATTTAAACTTGGTGCAAATCTTGATCAGTGAAAGTTGCTGTTTATTAACTGTTTCGAAACCTGAACGCACAGCACGATTAATTATATTATCGCACTCTGATTAGCTAGTTCTAAAAGGGGGTACATGAACTATCTGTGATTGGTTCCTAACAGTGATGGATTGATTGATAACACCTCCCAGTATCCCCTGTTTTTGTTTTGGCAGGTTCCCCTCCTTTTAGGGAACTGCCCCTTCTGAGTTGTCCCTGAGTTAATTTGATTTCATTTATTTGGTTGGAGGAAAAAAGATTTCCCAATATCCTCTGACTAATTCTTCATAATGCGAATTATTTATAGGACCAACCTCCTTATTAAAGTTTATTTCTATTACTTTAATTACTTCTTGCGAAGAAAAAATATTTTTTATGATACATTAAGGATACCTTGACCTCATTGCCTCAAACTTTGTTTAATTGGCATTAGTTCCTAACTAAATCAGAATCTGATAGGTAATCTTTTTCAGGCCAGTTGCTGGGTGATGCTTTTTTCTCTGTTGTTCTTAATGTTTAGAGAGTTACTTTACTTTTAAAAGAAAGGATAGAGTGGTAACATTTCTTGTAATTGCAAAATCTCATAAAGACTAAGAAAGTACTAATACAAAATATTACAAAATAGGTAGCACTTAAAAGTTATACGTTGTGTATAAAATATAAGTACATAGCAGTAACCGGTGTTTAACATTGAAGGTAGCGAAGTCTCACTATATATTCAATTAACATCTAGTCTAGTGTTAAAAAGTGTCTAAAAGATTAAGCAGTTACAAATAACTCGAATCCAAAAGCGCACTAAGCCAAATGAACTTGTATTTTCCAAAAATACTACAAATTAAAATTGACAGGTCAGGACACAGATGTTTTTTTTCTCTCCTTTCCATACTTCAAATTCCTTCTAACTTTCCTTTGCTGATAACAGGAGCTTTGATAAGGTTTTATGTTGTAAAATGCCGCTTACATTATGGCTGCGTGATATGGGGAGTAGTAAAACAGGAGGCTCTTCAGTGTTGTTCTGTAATTAACTATTTACACCATGGTGCATTTTTACAGGGTAAATGTATGGGGGTTGTGGGGATAGGGCCTCTTGTCAATGGGATTGTTGTCGATGTAGGCTCAATGAGCCGAATGACCTCCTTCTACAGTGTGGGGATTTTAAATTGACACTGTGTGAAAGAGTTGAATTTTAAATATACCCCTTATAAGAAAATGATAGAAATACATGCCTTAAAGGCACAGTATCAACTAAAAATATATCAGATCACAATAAAACAAATAATTTATTAATTACCTTGATTTTCTGCCATGGTGCATTTTTCATGGTACATTCTGCCATGATTTTCTATTATGCCATGGTGCATTTTTCTGTCAAATGAAGCTAAGTAAAGCTACCTGATACTAAATACTGAAGTCCTCCATTGTCTACAGTTAAATAGGATCGTATACTATTAAGTTAATCAAGTAATATTTTGATTGTAAGCGAATTAAACTAAAACTAATAATTAAACATCAGTTTCCCTATGCTAGGGCATATCTACTCTGTTTAGTAGTCACTTTATGCCATATTAGCAGTTATCATCAATTATAGCAGAACCTTCCAGTATTTGGTAATACTTGGTATTGTTAGGGCATAAGAGTGGAAGCCTGAACTATGTTATAAAGCCTGACTAGAGCCCAACAGGTTTTCTATTTTGGCATTATTGTGAATGATTCACTCGAGGTGTGATTTTATTGACACATTTGAACATTCAAAACAAACTTTATTTAATAATAGTTATTTTAATTAAGCTAATAGAACATAGAACATAGAACATTACAGCACAGAACAGGCCCTTCGGCCTTCGATGTTGTGCCGACCAAAATAAAAAGCAATAATAATAATAATAGCTAATAGTCAGTTAAGCTAATAATAATTTTGGTTAAGCTAATAACATTAGCTTAACTTTTACCAATTGAAATACAAGATACATGACAAGATATAATTCTTAATTGTTAGCTCTATTTGTTCCAATTCAAGCAATATTCCTCTTAAGACTTAAACTCCTCTTCAAATTCAGTTAGCGACACATAGACTTTACTGTCCTGAAGCTAGAATCTTTTGATCACCTCTGGAGAGAGAGAGAGAGAGACGAGAGAGTTACTACTCTTCTGACAGTCCCAAGCAGCAACTTCCAGAGAGAGAGATGGACAGACAGACTGTTAGAAAGACATCTCTTGCTTCTTTCAGGACCAGGCAGAAATTGACTTTATGTTTTCCCTGCAAGCTGAGACTCTGTCTCTGCCAATCAATCTAATCAAAAGCTTACTCTGAAACCCCAGGGAAAAAATCAGAATAAACTAAAATGCATTAATTTGGATTAAAACAACTGCATGCCTAGCTAAAATCAAGCATATCCTGCATTCTCAATATTCTCAACATTAGCTGCCTAGTGCAGACAAACGATTCTCTGATTCTATCATGCTTTCTATGATTCTAGTCACTCTAAATTGCCCCTTAGTGTCATGGGGCTTTGCAGGGTAAATGCATGGGGGTTGTTGGGATAGCATCTGTTGTCGGTGGGATTGTTGTCAGCCAAATGGCCTCCTTCTGCATTGTGGGGATTTTAAATTGGCACCGTGTAAAACAGCTGAATTTTAAATATACTCCTTATAAGAAACATGATAAAGATTCATTTCCTAAAGGCACAGTATCATCACACTATCAATTAAAAATATACTAGATCAGAATAAAACAAATAATTTATTAATTTAATAATTTATTAATTACATTGATTTTCTGTTTTACATGATCCCATAATCTGGGCAATACATCAATGGTTTGTTTCTGGGGAGTAATTCCTGCTATATGTCTTTTGAATGAAATATTAAACCATGGTACCATTTGCTCTTTTAAGGCAAAGGAAAATAGTCTATGCACTAGTTTCAAATGGCATAGTGGCAGAGTGGTTAGCACTACTGTCTCACAGTGCCAGGAACCCAGGCTCAATTCCGACTTGGGTCACTCTCTGTGTGGAGTTTGCATGGGTTTCTTCAGGGTGCCCTGGTTTCCTGTCTAAGTCCAAAGATGTGTGTGTTATGTTGATTGACCATACTGAATTGCCCTTTAGTATTCGGGAGTTAGCAGGGTAAATATATGGGGTTATGGGATAGGGCCTGGATGGGATTGTGGTTGGTGCAGACTTGATGGCTGAATTGGCCTCCCTTCTGCATTGTAGGGATTCTATGATTCTAAAGGAACAGGAGTGTTATCTCTGGTGTCCTAGCAAATGTTAACTCTCAATTAACATCACAAGAGCTGATGATCTGGTCATTATCACATTATGGATTATGGAACTTTATTATGTAACAATTGGCTGTTGACATATAGCATCACTACTTAAAACTAGTTCATTAGTTATAAAATGATTGGGATATCCAGCAGTGACAAAGTACATTACATAAGTATAGTTAATTCCTTGTTTTCTCTGTGACACGAGGAATATCATCGACTAATACCTCATCCATATGCAATGTAGAATGCACAAAATTTCCTTGTAGGAACCCACTTTAATTAAGTGCACAGAATTCAGGCTACTGAAGGAGGCAGTGAGTCCATGCATTCAGTGCACAATAAAACCCATTCCATGCACTCTACGTCTGCAGCCTTACAACTTTTTTCTCCCAGGTGATCATTCAGTTTATTTTCAAAATTATTTCTCATCTCTGGTAACAGTAGATAAAGAATTCCAGGTTTTTATCTTTTATTGTGATAGACCCAAGAGAATTCCATGTACCAACAACCCCATTGGGAGGAAAAGTTTTTCCACATTTCTGTATTAAAAGGGAGCCTACAATAGAACCATAGAAATGTTGTGATGCAGAAAGAGATCCATTCAGACTATCATGTATGTGCCAGCCAAAAAGAGAAAAAAAAGCTAGTCGATTATTTAATCACTCTTCCCAGCACATGATCTGTGGCTGTGCAGGTTACAGTACTTTAGGTGCAGATCCACATACTTTTCAAATGAATGGAGTGTTTTAGCCTCAATTACCGACTTATGCCATGACTCTCTGGATGCGAAGGTTTTCCATCATGTCCTCTCTAATCCTTTTATCAATCACCTTAAATTTCTACCCTTAGTAATTGACAGTTTAGTGTGGGATATTTTCCTTCAGCGGAGGCAGCTTGCTGTTGGCTGTTGGCGGAATCTTCCAATCCTGCCGATACTGCAGAGTTTAATGTGGCCCTCCCATCCTATTGCTGGGGAATCTGCGATGGCGGGGTGGGGGTCACCTTCAGTAGGACTGAAAGATCATGTCATCTGTAGCCTGAAAAGTCCTGACCCAAGTATTACCATATTTAGGCCCCTCGTAATTTATTATATCTTAAATAGGTCACCTCTTATTCTCCTCTGTTCTGAAGAAAATATCCCTATACTTTACAATCTCTCTTCATAGCTGCAATTTTCAAAATTGGCAACATTCATGTAAATCTTCTCTGCACATTCTTCACAGCAGTTATTTCCTTCTTGTAATGTACACAAAACTCTAGTGTGGTGTAACCTGTGTTTTATACAATTCCATCAGTTGATCCCTGCTTTTGTATTCAATATCTCTCCCAATAACAAAAAGCATTCTGACCATATTGACCATCTTGTTCATGTCCTGCCACTTTCAAGTACTTGTAGATTTGCACTCCAAGGTCTCCCATTTTCTTTACTGCTTCCTATTCTACCATTACCAACAAGCTAGGAGATCAACGCTGATTCAATGAAGAAGGCATTCCTTGATCAACACCAAGCATATATAAAAATTGATTGTCACCTGATGAAGTTACAACACAGGATTAATTGTGTACCAAAAAGAATAAGCAACAAATAAAAGGCAGTGCTATGCAATTCCACAACCAATGGATCAGATGTAAGCACTGCAGTCCTGCCACACATCCAGTTGTGATTGGTAGTGGCCAATTAAACAACTTACTAGAGGAGGAGGAGGCTCCACAAATATCTTCAGCCTCAATAAGGAAAGAGTACAGCACATCACTGCTAATGATAAGGTCAAAGCATTTGCAAAATCATCAGCCAAAAGTACTGAGTGGATGATCCATCTTGACTTCCTCAGGACTTCACCAGCATCACAGATATCAGCCAATTTGTTTCACTTCATGTGCTATTAGGCAACTATTGAAGGCAAAAAATACTGCAAAAGCAATGGCCCCTAACAATATTTTGGCAATAGTACTTACTGAAGACTAATGCTCTAAAGCTTGCTATGTCCCTATACTGTTCCGGTATAGCTACAACACTGGCATCAACCTAGTAATGTGGAAAATTGTCCAGAAATGTTCTGTACACAAGAAACAGAACAAATCCAACCCTTCAATTACCACCCTTTTGGTCATCAGCAAAATGATGGAAAGGGTCAACACCAATGCTATCAAGCAGCACTTACTCAGCAATAGTTGATTATGGATGCTCAGTTTGGCTTTCACCAGAGTCACTCAACTCCTGATCTCATTGCAGCCTTGGTTCAAAAATAACCAAATTGAATGCCAGAGGTGAGGTGAGAGTAGCATCCTTTGACATCAAAACAACATTTGACCAAGTATGATATCAAAGAGCCCCAGCAAATTAGAGTCTCAGCCTCTGTCTTCCCAATGAAAATAATTCTAGTTTATTGAACCTCTTCTCAAAACCAACGTCTTGAATCTGGGCAACATCCTGGTCAACCTTTGCACTCACTCCAAAGCTTCCATGTCCTTCTAGTAGTGTAGTGATCAGAACTGTCTGTAATACTCCAGATTGGCTTAATCAAGGTTATGAAGACATTCTTTATTACCTATTGTACGTGCACTCTTGCTTTCAGAAACTGATGCATGAAGGCATCAATGTCTGCTGAGCATCCATCTCTCTCAATTTACATTCATTCAAATTCACCCATTCAGTCCTGCTACTTAAGTGGGGAATTTCACATTTATCCATATTATACTGCATCTGCCATTCATATGCCCACTCACTCATCTGTTGAAATCACATGGAACATCTCTACTTCTTCCTCACATCTAACTTTCCCACCCAACTTTGTATCGTCCTCAAATTTAGTGATAATACATTTTGTCCCTCATCTCATTGGCGCAGTCATTGCTTCCAGAAGTTGGACCTTAGGAAGACGCCCTCCATATTCAAATGAAGACAAGCATCCAGCAGTGGGCAGCAGCCATGGTGATGCTGATTGGCTGTCGCGGGGAAGATTTGCATCGGTGCAGTCACTGTTTCCAGAGAATGATTTGTGGAGGAGCTGTTGCCAAAAGACAGTTAAACCAAACACTACAGTATTTCTCTCCCTACTTCCTCCTTGAACAAAAAAAAGTAATCCTGAGTACCACAAGTCAGGGAAAGGTGAGTTGCATTCTGTTATCCTTTTAATAATAAAAGGGCAGTATGGCAGTTAGGGCAATGGTATGTTCCTCCTGCTAGATGTGGAAAATCAAGGAGCCATCTGGTCTCACTAACAACTTTATTTGCAAAAAATGTGTCCAGCTTCAGCTTCTCACAGACTGCATTGTTTGGTTGGAAAAGCAGTTGGACGCAGTATGGAGCATACAGGGACAGAGAATGTGATTGTGGTAGGTAAAATAATACCTGGACCAGTTGAGGGAAATATCCATACCGAGGGAGGAAGTGTTAGAGCTTCTAGGTAGCATTAAAATTGATAAATCTCCGGGGCCTGATGGCATTTATCCCAGGCTGCTTAGGGAGGTGCGAGGTGAAATTGCTGAGCTTCTGACGCAAATCTTTGTCTCTTCCTTGGACACAGGTGAGGTCCCAGAGGACTGGAGAATAGCTAATGTTGTACCGTTGTTTAAAAAGGGTAGTAAGGATAACCCTGGAAATTATAGGCCGGTGAGTTTGACGTCAGTGGTAGGGAAGCTGTTGGAGGGGATTCTTAGAGCTAGGATGTATAGGCAGTTAGAGCGTTGCAAACTGATTAGGGATATGCAGCATGGATTTGTTAAGGGGAGGTCGTGCCTTAGAAATCTGGTAGAATTTTTTGAGGAGGTGACGAAAACGGTGGACGAAGGGCGAGCCGTTGATATTGTCTATATGGATTTTAGTAAGTTTCTCATGGGAGGTTAGTTGAAAACGTCAAGGCTAATGGGATACAAGGACAGGTAGCTAGATGGATAAGTAACTGGCTCGGTAATAGGAGACAGAGAGTAATAGTGGAAAGGTGTTTCTCTAGCTGGAGGTCGGTCACTAGTGGTGTGCCGCAGGGCTCGGTACTGGGACCTCTTCTATTTGTAATGTGTATAAATGACTTGGAAGAGGGAGTAAGTGGAATGATCAGCAAGTTTGCAGACAATACAAAGATATACTTGCGTATAGTGGGGAGCATTGTCAGGCGATGCAGCAGCACATAGATAGGCTGGTAGCTTTGGCAGACAGATGGCAGATGGAATTCAATCCTGATAAATGTGAGGTGATGCATTTTGGGAGAAAGAATGTAAGGGGGAGGTATATGATAAAGGGTAGACCTATTAAGAGTATAGAAATGCAGAGGGACCTGGGGGTGCAGGTGAACAAGTCTCTGAAGGTGGCAGAGCAAGTGGAGAAGGTTGTGAAGAAAGGATATAGTATGCTAGCCTTTATAGGAAGGGGTATAGAGTACAAGAGCTGGCCTTTAATGTTGCAGTTGTATAAAACACTGGTTAGACCTCATTTGGAACACTGCGTCCAGTTCTGGTCGCCTTACTACCGGAAGGACGTGGAGACTCTGGAGAGAGTGCAGAGGAGGTTTACCAGGATGCTGCCTGGTATGGAAGGTCTGAGTTACGAGGACAGGTTAGGCAAATTGGGACTGTTTTCCTTAGAAAGACATAGACTTAGAGGAGATCTGATAGAGGTGTACAAGATTATGAAGGGGATAGATAGAGTAAACAGGGTTAAGCTTTTTCCTAGGATGGACTCAAATAGCACGAGGGGTCACGGGCTTAGGGTGAGGGGGGTAAGGTATAATTTGGATGCTAGAGGGAGTTTTTCACACAGAGGGTGGTGGGGGTATGGAATGCGCTGCCAAGTAAAGTGGTGGAGGCAGGCACTCTGGAGTTATTTAAGAAATACTTAGATGGGCACATGAACAGAATGGGTATGGAGGGGTATAGAAAACTGATTTAAAATAGAGATCATGAGCCTTGGGAGTCCCTGGGAAGTGTGTAAATAGATGATGATATTGATGTACTTGTTTTTATCCTACAGGTGCTTTGGTCCACCTTGTTGTCTAACGAGGGGCATACACGCGATGGGTCGTGAGAGGGCTGCTCTTGGATCTTTTTTGAGAGTATCCTAGTGCTTCACGTCGTTAGTGTATGCTTGACCTGGACCATTTGATGGGCAACACGACAGCTCAGTGACTATCGCTGTGCTGTGCAGATACATGGATTTGGGCCTGTGTCTGTGGGAGTTTGCGCATTCTCCCCGTGCTTGCGTGGGTTTTCTCCAGGCGCTCCGGTTTCCTCCCACATCCCAAAGATGTGCACTTAGGCTAATTGGCAAAACAAATTCTCCCTAAATTGTCTCAAATTTGGTTTTTTAATCCATAGATCTATAAACATGGACAGGGATCACGGGTAGAGGTGGGAACATCAGGGTGGCGGTGTGGGCTCGTTGGGCCGAAGGGCCTGTTTCCCATGCTGTTTTGTTCTTTGTTCTTTGGAACCTATGAAAGCTATTCTAGATCTGGTTCTATGTAATGAGACATGAATAATTAATGATCACACAGTTAGGGATCCTCCTGGAAGGAGTGATCACAGTACGGTTGAATTTAAAATAGATGGAGAGTGATAAGATAAAATCCAACACCAGTATTTTGTGCTTAAACAAAGAATACTCCATTGAGATGAGGGAAGAGTTGGCTAAAGTAGACTGGGAGCAAAGACAATTATTAGGACAATTGAGGAACCATGAAGGACTTTCCAGGTGATTTTTCACAGTATTCAACAAAAGTATTTGACTGAAAAGGAAGAGCTGTAGGAAAAGGAATGTTGTTCGTCCATCGTCGTCAATGAGGACCTCAATACCATTAGTCATTTTGAAGCTGGATTCAATGTGTCCGAAGATGACTGATCTGTCCAATTCAGGCACGGAATGTCTTGGCACTTATTGGACAGACTTCTGTAGGCACTATAGTTGTTGCACTGGTGGCTCTGAACTTGCGCACCTTGCGCTTAAGTTGTGCTTCAGCTTGACAGCCCTTGTGAATGAGGTAGCCCCAGGTAGGACGGTTTTGTGCCAGAATTTCCCAGGTGGTTCTGGCTATGTCAAGCAACTTTAGAGAGGCCTTGAGTGTGTCTTTGTAATGTTTCTTCTGCCCTCCATGCAAGCGTCTTCCAGCAGAGAATTCCTCAAAAAGTAACTGCATGGGTATGCACTTGTCTGGCATATGGATGACATGACCTGTCCACTGGGTCTGCGGTCTCATCAGCAGTGTGTGGACTGATGATCGGCTTGCTCTAGAGAGAACTTCAATGTCTGATACTTTGTCTTGCCTTCTGATGCGTAATATTCTGCAAAGACAAGTCGTGTGGAAATGATTGAGCTGTCTTGCATGCCTTCAATACACAGTTGTTGTAAAAATCAGTCTGTTTTAACTTTTATATGATGGACAAATAACTACGAGTAGACAATTTATTAGTACAAACAATATTTATTTAAACCCACACAATCAATAATCACCCACCCGACCAACAATAAGTTATCTTACAGGAAATACTCGAATTTAAGTACAATACAAGACTTTGAATTAACTTTGTGTGACTGACAAGTGCCCACCAGGTATTGGCCTTTATCTGTGTGCTGGTCTCAGTAGTTGCCTGCATAGTCTGGTCCTCTGGTCTGGTTGGTATTCTGGCTTTGATCTTTTTTCCTTCTTTCCTTCTCGGGCGTGGTGGCTCTTGTCTTGCTGGCGATGTTCACCATTGTTGTAGCTTGTTTGTGGGGTCAGAGAGAGAGAGACAGAGATTCCTGGTTGTGCAGCACCCTTGATACCTCTGTTTGTTTTCATGCCCCTTTTTGGCCATTGCCAATCAATCGATCAGGACTTGATCACCCTGATTGATAAGACTCCAATCAGGTGCTACCACACCGATCTCTGGGTGTGTCACCAGTGGTCATGGCTGTTGTGTTGGAGGCACACACCTTCCTCCTAAATAAGGATTCACAGTGCCTTTATGTCTGGCACACCAGTGTGACCAGAAAGTCTCTTTCATCCTGGAGATGGCCCATATCCTATATATTCACTCATCAGGGTTGCAGCCTGTTTGTCTGTCTTTAAACTGCAGCCTGTTTGTTTAGTTTCTTGTCCAATTGTCCCAGAATGCTTCACAAAACGCCATTTTAGATGGCCTGTTCGGCTACGTTCCCCCCTTTGATCCGAAACGCGAAACGTGATGGATCACAAACTCAGGACCAATATCTGTCAGGAATTCCCCAGTCACTCAGTCAAGCAAGGCCCAGGTATTGACATGTACAATAATAATACATTTCTACAACATATTCCAGAAGCTACAGAGAACAACTCTCTACAAATATAAACAATCACACATATTCTAAACTCCATTATTACAATAAGCTAGTTACCCACAAATACAGGCAATCAGATATTCTAAACACCATTTTACGTTCAGAGTTATGCACAGTGCAATAATATATCATTGATACAGATGTAAAAGGGAAATAACATTTAAATTTGGATTTTGTTGGCTCATGCACCCAAAAGTGCTGAAGAGGTGGGTTTAAGTCTCCAAAGTATTTGTTATTTTAGATGTAATTCAAATGATTTTCTACCAGGTTAACAAATTATAGAGGGAACTCTCCATCATTCTGTCTACTTTACCAATTTTATTTATGAATAACATGATTTGCACGAATAGTTTATTTGTTCCCCTTTAAGCATTTTAACTCTTGTAACTCCAAATAACTAAATACTAGGAAAAATCCTGTCATCTGTTGTAAAATCATTGACACTTTCCAGAACTTTCCAGAAAAATTAACTCTCAACTCATTAGCATTTATATACATTGAACCGAACAAACATTACATGTGAACATTTAACACAGATAACATTTACTCAGTATAGGAAAGTCACAAAACAAACAGGTATTTTTTTTAAGTCTAAATTTTACTAGTTTTTTTTAAACTTGTAAACCTGGAAGGTGTTGCAAAGCACCTTGGGTAGTGTAGTTTTTTTTTTTCAACCTCACTATAAATTGGAGTGGTGTGGAATCCTGATACGCTACACAAGTAGAGTATCCCAACCTCCCCTCCTCCTCTAACCTAAAAAAAAGAGAGAGAGAGAGAGAGAGAGAGGAGCTCTGAGAAGGAGCAGGTAAGTTTGTTTTTGTGTGAGCTGTAAGGTCCTTGGCTCACAGGGCCTAAGCAAAAAGGGGAGGCAAGGTAAGTTTTTTTTTAATCTTTCTTACTTTTTTTTTCTTTGGGTTACTAAAAAGGGGCAAGCATGGGTGTGAGGCCAGCATGTTGTTGCCAGCGTAACATGTGGGAGGTCTTGGAGGCTCCTGGTCTCCCAGATGTCCATACCTGTGATCGCTGTGTGGAGCTGCAATCCCTACGGGACCAGGTAAAAGAACTGAAAATGCAGCTTGAGGACCTTCGACTCATTAGGGAGAATGAGGAGATTATTGATAGGAGCTACAGACAAGTAGTCACACCAGGGCAAAGGGAAGAAGGCATGTGGGTAACTATTAGGAAGGGGAAACCTCAGGTGATGGAGAGTACGCCGGTGGATGTCCCCCTTCGAAATAAGTACTCTTGCCTGAGTACTACTGTGGGGGACAGCTCATCCAAGGAAGGCAGCGGTGGCCAGCTCCCTGGAGCTGAACAAAAATAAAAACCTAAAAAACAGAGCAAAAAGGCAGTGCTTATCGGGGACTCCCTAGTGAGGGGGGCAGACAGGCGTTTTTGTGGACGCAGACGGGAGTCGCGGATGGTGGTATATCTCCCTGGAGCTGGGATTCGGGATCTCTCTGGACGCATTCCAGACATCCTGAAAGGGGAGGGTGAGGACCTGAAAGGGGAGGGTGAGGAACTGGAAGTTGTAGTACATATAGGTACTACTGACATAGGCAGGAAGAGGGAAGTGGACATGAAAAGGGATTATAGGGAACTGGGTAGGCAGCTGAGAAAGAGGAAAGTGAAAGTAGTAATCTCAGGATTGCTGCCTGCACCTCGGGAGAGTGAGAGCAGGAATAGTATGAGGTGGAGGTTGAATACGTGGCTGAGGGACTGGAGCAAGGGGCAGGGATTCCGGTTCCTGGATCATTGGGACCTCTTTAGGGGCAGGTGTGATCTGTACAGCAAAGACGGGTGGTACCTGAATCCCAGGGGGATTAATATCTTGGTGGGAAGACTGGCTAGGGCTACTGGGGGGACTTTAAACTAGAAAGGTTAGGGGGAGGGAATAGTGATGTGGAGACTGGGAGCAAGGAAGTTAGCTCCCAGGTAGGGAAGGACTCTAGGCAGGATGAGAGGCAGGTTAGACGAGTGGGGGAGAAGGGAAATGTCCAGTCTGAGGGGCTGAGGTGTGTCTATTTTAATGCCAGGAGTGTAGTAAATAAGGTGGATGAACTTAGGGTGTGGATTGCTGCTTGGGATTGTGATGTGGTGGCCATTACAGAGACTTGGATGTCTCAGGGACAGGACTGGGTACTACAGGTCCCGGGATTCAGATCCTTCAGGAAGGACAGGGAGGGAGGCAAAAGAGGTGGTGGAGTGGCACTGTTGATCAGGGACAGTGTCATGGCTGCAGAGAAGGTGGATACCGTGGAGGGAATGTCTACAGAGTCTCTGTGGGTGGAAGTTAGGAATAGCAAAGGGTCGGTGACGTTGCTGGGTGTATTCTATAGGCTGCCCAATAGTGACAGGGAAGTTGGGGTGCAGGTAGGGAAACAGATACTGGAGAGATGTAGAAATAACAGAGTTGTTGTGATGGGAGACTTCAATTTCCCAAACATCGACTGGAATATCCCAAGGGTAAGGGGTTTGGATGGGAGGAGTTTGTTAGGTGTGTTCAGGAGGGTTTCCTGACACAGCACGTGGACAAGCCTACGAGAGGAGAGGCTGTACTGGACCTGGTACTAGCTAATGAACCAGGACAGGTGATGGATCTCTCGGTAGGAGAGCATCTTGGGGATGGAGATCATAATTCTATATTCTTCACCCTTGCATTGGAAAAAGATAGGATCAGGCAGGCTAGGAAGGGGTTTGTCTGGAATAAGGGGAAATATGAAGACATCAGGCAGATGTTGGGGCGAATAAACTGGAAGGAGGTGTTCTTGGGGAAAAGCACAGAAGGAAGGTGGCAGATATTCAAGGAATGCTTGTCTGGAGCTCTGCACAACAACGTTCCGGTGAGACAAGGAGGTTTTGGTAGGACGCGGGAACCGTGGTGCACGAAGGCTGTGGTGAACATAGTCAGGAAGAAAAGAAAGGTGTATAAAAGGTTCAAAGAGCTAGGAGATGTTGGGGATCTAGAGAAGTATAAGGCTTATAGAAGAGAGCTTAAAAAGGAAATTAGGAGAGCCAGAAAGGGTCATGAGAAGGCCTTGGCTGGTAGGATTAAGGAGAATCCCAAGGTCTTCTACAAATATATGAAAAGTAAAAGGATGAGAAGAGAAGGGATAGGACCTATAAAAGGTGAAGGGGGAAAAGTGTGTATGGAACCGGAAGAAATGGCAGAGGTGCTTAATGAGTACTTTGCCTCAGTATTCACGGTGGAAAGTGATCTGGGAGGATGTACTACAAGTTTGTGGCAGACTGAAAAGATTGAGTATGTAGATATTAAGGAAGCGGATGTGTTAGAACTTTTAAATGCTATCAAGATAAACAAGTCTCTGGGACCAGATGGGATGTACCCCAGGTTATTGTGGGAGGTGAGGGATGTCATTGCAGAGCCCCTGGCAATAATCTTTGCTTCGTCGATAGAGACGGGAGAGGTTCTGGAGAATTGGAGGATTGCGGATGTGGTCCCCATTTTCAAGAAAGGGAACAGGGATAGTCCTGGAAATTACCGACCGGTGAGTCTGACCTCAGTGGTTGGTAAGTTGATGGAGAGGCTTCTGAGGGACAAGATTTACGAGCATTTGGAGAAGTTTAGGTTGATTAGAAATAGTCAGCATGGTTTTGTAAAAGGCAGGTCGTGCCTTACGAGCTTGATTGTGTTCAGTCACATTTTCGAAGAACTCAATGATGAAGGAAGATCAGTGGACGTGGGGTACATGGACTTCAGCAAGGCAGTTGACAAGGTCCCCCATGCAAGACTTCTTGAGAAGGTGAGAGGGCATGGGATCCAAGGGGCTTTGGCCTTGTGGGTCCAGAACTGGCTTGCCTGCAGAAGGCAGAGGGTGGTTGTGGATGGCTCTTTTTCTGCATGGAGGTCGGTCACCAGTGGAGTGCCCCAGGGATCTGTTCTAGGACCCTTGCTGTTGTCATTTTCATAAATGACCTGGATGAGGAAGTGGAGGGATGGGTGAGTAAGTTCGCCGATGACACGAAGGTTGGTGGTGTTGTGGATGGTCTGGAGGGATGTCAAAAGTTGCAGCAGGACATCGACAGGATGCAAGACTGGGCAGAGAAGTGGCAGATGGACTTCAACGCGGATAAATGTGTTGTGTTCCATTTTGGCAGATCCAACGGGATGAATGAGTACACTATCAAAGGTAGGAGTCTTAGCTGTGAGGAAGAGCAGAGGGATCTTGGGGTCCGGGTCCATAAGACTCTCAAATCGGCCTCCCAGGTGGAGGATGTGGTCAAGAAAGCTTACGGTGTACTGGCCTTCATTCATCGAGGGATTGAGTTCAGGAGTCAGGAGGTAATGCTGCAGCTTTATAGGACCCTGTCAGACCACACTTGGAGTACTGTGCGCTGTTCTGGTCGCCTCACTATAGGAAGGACGTGGAAGCTATTGAAAGGGTGCAGAGGAGATTTACAAGGATGTTGCCTGGATTGGGAGGCATGCCTTATGAAGACAGGTTGAGGGAGCTGGGACTGTTCTCCCTGGAGAGACGAAGATTGAGAGGTGACCTGACAGAGGTTTACAAGATGTTGAGAGGAATAGATAGGGTGGACTCTCAGAGACTATTTCCCAGGGCTGAAATGGTCGCGATGAGAGGGCACAGATTTAAGGTGCAGGGAAGCAAGTAAGGAGGGGATGCTAGGGGAAAGTTTTTCACTCAGAGGGGGGTGAGTGAATGGAATCGGCTGCCGTCGGTGGTGGTCGAGGCGAACTCGCTGGGGTCTTTTAAAAGACTTCTGGATGAGTATATGGGATCCAATGGGATTGGGGGTATAGATAGGTCTATGGCTGGGTAGGTTTTGATGTGTTCGGCACAACTTGTGGGCCGAAGGGCCTGTTTGTGCTGTAGTGTTCTGTGTTCTATATGTTCTATATTACTTTATAAAATTGCCTCTTCAGAATTGAAGCAACTTTCATTTACAAGTTGGTTATTTTATGCACTGAATTTATTCTATCAATTAAATATCACAAACCGTAATGCTTGAGTGTAACCAATCATTTTAATTTGAAAGTTAAGAATGAGAAAATCTGAATGAGACAAACTCTTCAAGTCTCAGTTATCACTGGGTTGCGATAAATAATCTTGCTTGTCTTGAAGCTGCTGGGCTTGTTATTCATGAGCCATCTTTTTAAAACAAAACGCAAAAGATATATTTGGCTTGGAGCCAAATGAATTAATTTGGTCTCAAAATGTTCAAATTAAAAACAAAAATAAAATTTACAACATCCAATATATATATTTTTAATTGCCAAATTAGGAACTGAAGATGGTGAAACCTCTGCCAATTAAAAAACGTAAGAGATAAAACACATTCTGATGTGATGATGTCACGATTTCTTCAAGACAAAGGAAAGAGCACATGATTCCCAGAATGAAGAGAACATTAAAGCAAACAACATAATGCAAAACATCAAAACAACCACTTTACCACACAGACACACGTGGCAGCTTCCAACATCCATTCCATATTACCTCTATTCAAATTCAACATTTTAAACTGGGATGAAAATAAAACATTGAAAGACAACAGATTAAGACAGCTGTTTTCATTCTTCTTTCTTCCAAACTGTAATTAAACTCAAAAACAGAAGTAAATTCAGGAAATCTCGTACTTAAATTTAACAGTTTTAACACTCAGCCCCTTTGAAGTTAAACCAAAGTGTAAAGCATTGTATAATAAATACTCTACAAAACAAACAGATTTTTAACAACACTTCTCTTAATCTAATGCAACAACAATCACCTACATTCAAGCAACCAGACCACAGAAACACACAAATGCAAAAACTATTCAAATTATCAGCTCAACGTTAGATTTTCTCTAATCAGTCTTCCATCTTGCCAATTAATTTATAATATTTTCCTAGTAACTTGAGATAACATAGTTCCTTTCTCTCAAAATTCTGTAACACACACTGCACACACCCTCCTTTAAAAAAACAAAGGACAACTTGGGTGTGACTATGTACAGTGCTAAGATTCTTTAAAACATTCATTCCCTCCCAATCAACATCTTCTGGTAATTCTATGCTTTCCTTGCAACTAATAGTCACTCTGTTTCTCTCATTAAAACATCCCAGATCCAAAAACGCACTATAATATTTTACGTATTTCTCTAGGCATAGTCCCAGGAGAAGAAGCAGTGCTTGAAAGGGTACAGTACCTACTAATTTACCAATCAGTCCCTTCAAGTCAGTTGGTATCAAGGGTATGATGAACACCCCTCTCTACTCCAGAGTTAGATTTGAGCCTTGCCTCATGGTCGACAATAGAGTTCACTCTTCCCCTTGACTAGCCTTACATCAAAATCTGCCCTCGGGATCTCAGTCCCATCTCAGCATTAGCACATGATTCTGCCCATAGAGGCCACTCTTCTTCGTAATATATTCTCTGATTCTTTCCCAAATGGGACACTTCTCCGTTTCTATACTGTTTCCTGCCACTCTATCTTTAATGACAAGGGGTAGGGAGGTGATTGGACTGCGGGTACGGCTTTACACTATGTTCCAGTCCTAATCCCTCTGGGTTCTAATACAAATCTACAGAGTTTACCCTATTCTCCTTGTTAGTAACAATACATGCACAATAAACACTTTCCTGAAAGCAGTTATTTGTCCAATAAGGAATTTACACCTGTTGGCTCTGAGTTTTAAATAATCATTCAATATTAATTCTGCAGGGTTCGATATTGAAGCAACAAAGTTACTTCTTATCAATGACCCGGCAGAGTCGCCAAATGTTGTAAAAATCAGTCTGTTTTAACTCTTATTTGATGGACAAATAACTACGAGTAGACATCTTATTAGTACAAACAATATTTATTTTTACTAATCTTTACTCAAAGAGTGATTAGGGAGTGGAATGCCCTGCCTGCAGCTGTTGTAGATGCGCCAAGTTTGGTGGCGTTTAAGAGGTTAGTTGATAAGTATATGGATGAGAAGGAAATGGTTTAGTTAGGAGGGGCATTGCTTTTTATTTTGGTCGGCACAACATCGAAGGCCGAAGGGCCTGTTCTGTGCTGTATTGTTCTATGTTCTATGTTCTATTTAAACCCACACAATCAATAATAATAATAGTTTCTACCCTTTGATTATGATTAGGGATTCTATGCAGAGTGCACAAGGAGTGGGCTGGTGCATGACTTTGGTCTTTTTAATATTGATGGTGAGTCCAAAGTTGTCACAAGCTGTGGAAAATTTGTCCATACTGACTTGCATCTCTAGCTCTGAGCCAGTATACAGGGCGCAGTCATTGGCAAAAAGGAAGTCTTTCAGAACAGTCTCCTTCATTTTAGTAATAGCCTGAAGTCTCCTCAGTGTAAAATTGTTGGAATGCATATCTTTATAGGTAATCGAGTCTTAAAGGTACAGACAGTGTGAGTGGAGAGAGTGTTAAGCACAGATTAAAGAGATGTGTATTGTCACCAGTTAGTGAGATTATGCAAGCCCAGGCAAGTCATGGGGGTTGCAGATAATGTGACATGAATCCAATATCCCCGTTGAGGCCGTCCTTAAGAGTGCAGAACTTGGCTGTCAGTCTCTGCTCAGCAACTCTGCATTGTCATGTGTCATGAAGATGCTTGGAGAATGCTTACTCGAAGATCATAGCTTCCACCCTAAACACATTAATTAGCCATTCCCTATGGACAAGCCCTCTGTATACATCAAATCTGCTTGGACAAAAAGGATCGCAACACACTTCCTGACGCTGAAAAATGCGCTTGTAAGAACAGGACATAGTGCTCAGCTCATCGATCGACAACTGCACCACCCTCCTCAGAAGACAAACAAGGGACACGGTGAACAGAGTACCCTTCATCGTCCAGTATTTTTCCGGAGCGAAGAAGCTACGATATCTTCTCCGGAGCCTTCAACATGTCATTGATGAAGATGAACATCTCGGCAAGGCCATTCCTATGCTCCCACTTCTTACCTTCAAACAACCGTGCACCCTCAAACAAACTGTTGTCCGCAGCAAACTATCCAGCCTTCAGGAGAACAGTGACCACAATAACACACAACCCTGCCACAGCAACCTCTGCAAGACATGCTGGATCACTGACACGGATGCCATCATTTCACTTGAGAAAACCATCCGCCAGGTACACCGTACATAGTCTTGCAATTCGGCCAACATTGTTTATCTGATACGTTACAGGAAAGAATGTCCCGAGACATGGTACACTGGGAAGACCCTGCAGATCTACGACAATGGATGAATGAACACTGTTGGACAATCACCAGGCAAGAGTTTCCTCTTCCTGTTGGGGAAAACTTCAGCGGTCACGGGCATTCAGCCTGTGATCTTTGGGTAAGTGTTCTCCAAGGTGGCCTTAATGACACACAACACAGAGTCGCTGAACAGAGACTGATAACCAAGTTTCACATACAGGAGGATGGCCTCAACCGGGATCTTGGGTTAATGTCACATTATCTGTAACATCCACAACTTGCCTGGGTTGCAAAATCTCACTAACTGTCCTATTTGAAGACAATACACATCTCTTTAACCTGTGCTTAATGCTCTCTCCACTTACATTGTCTATGCCTTTAAGACTTGATTACCTATAAAGATTCGCATTCCAACCGTTATTTTGTAAATTGAGTTTGTCTTTATATGCCCTGTTTGTGAACAGGACTCCCACTTGTCTGATGAAGGAGCAGTGCTCCAAAAGCTAGTGGATTTTGCTGCCAAATAACTCTGTTGGACTTTAACCTTGTGTTGTGAGACTTCTTACCATGTTTACCCAGCCCAACAACAGCATCTCTACGTTATTTGCTGGATAAACCAAACTACAGACCAAATGAAACGTTTTACTTTCTTTTGTACTGAGAAAAGCTTGTACGAATAATTTGTTTACATTTTTATTTCTTTGTGTAAAGAAGAGAAAATGCTCTGCATTGGAATTTCATGAGTATAAGACTGGAAGACATAGGAGCAGAACTAGGCCACTTGGACTATCTAGTCTGCTGTGTCATTCAATTATGGCTGATGTTTTTCTCATCTGCATTCTCCCGTCTTTTCCTCATAACCCCTGATCCCCTTATTAATTTACTTCATTGATTTGGTTTGATTTGATTTATTTTGTCACATGTATTAGAAAACAGTGAAAAGTGTTATTTCTTGCATTCTACACAGATAAAGCATACCATTCATAAGGAAGGAAAGAAGAGAATGCAGAATGTAGTGTTACAGTCATAGCTAGGATGTAAAGAAAGATCAACTTAGTGCGAAGTAGATGCATTCAAAAGTCTGATGGCAGCAGGGAAGAAGTTACTATTGAGTCGGTTGGTACGTGACCTCAAACAATCTCAAGTGGGATCTCAAACAATGATGAGACAGAATACAGGAATGAGATAGAGAATTTGGTGAACTGGTGCAGCGACAATAATCTCTCTCTCAATGTCAACAAAATGAAGGAGATTGTAATCGATTTCAGAAAGTGTAGATGAGAATATGCCCCTGTCTATATTAACAGGGATGAAGTAGAAGGTCAAGCGCTTCGAGTTTTTAGATGTCCAGATCACCAACAACCTGGTCCCTGTATGCCAACACGATAGTTAAGAAAGCCCACCAATGCCTCTATTTTCTCAGAAGGTTAAAGAAATTTGACACGTCAACACCGGCTCTCCCCAACTTTTACAGATGTGCCGTTCTTTCTGGTTGTATCACAGCTTGATATGGCTCCTGCTCTGCCCAAAACTGCAAGAAACTACAAAAGATCATGAATGTAGTCTAATCCATCATGCAAACCAGCCTCCCATCCATTGATTCTACACTTCCTACTGTCTTGGCAAAGCAGCTAGCATAATTAGGTATTTAATGCACCCCAGACATTCTCTCTTCCACCTTTTTCCATTGGGAAAAAGATATAGAAATCTGAGGTCACACATCAACTGACTCAAGAACTTTTTCCCTGCAGCCAAACAATCTTTTGACTGGACCTACCTTGCATGAAGTTGATCTTCCTCCACATCCTAGCTATGACTGTAACTGCATTCTTTCATTTCCTTCTTGTTTGTAAAGTGTGCAAGAAACAATACTTTTCTCTGTATGTTAATACGTGACAAGTCAACTCAAATCAAATCAAAACCTAAGGCTTTTGTATCTTTTTCTGACAGAAGATGGTGGAAGAGAGAATGTCCAAGATGCATGGGGTCCTTAATTATGTTGGCTGCTTTGCCTAGGCAATGGGAAGTATAGACAGAGTCAATGGATGAGAGGTTGGTTTGCTTAATGGATTGGGCAACATTCATGACTTTTTGTAGTTTCTTGCAATTTTGGCACAGCAGGAACCATACCAAGTTGTGGTACAACTAGATGCATCTGTAAAAGTTGGTGAGAATCATAGCTGACATGCCAAATTTCCTTTGTCTTCTGAGAAAGTAGAGGCATTGGTGAGCTTTCTTAATTATAGTGTTGGCTAGGGGGACCTGGACAGGTTGTTGCTGATCTGGATGCCTAAAAACTTGAAACTCTTGACCATTTCTACTTTGCCCCTTTTGAAAGGCTCCATGGATCCTTGTTGACTCACCATTTCTCTTGCAGGCACTAGTAACTCCAGAACTATCGGTTTTTTTTCTGTCTTTCCAATATTTCTCTTTTAATTTTGGAGAGCATTGACTTGGTGTATCTTTTTCAAAGATCCCACCATATAGCAAATAATCCCTGCTTTTCAAATATGCCAGATACTGCTTGGAATTTCACCATTTTCTGATCTGAGAAATCATTTATTTTAATATCACAGAGTTTTTTCTTACTTGAATGTTCCTGCACAGGCACTTCAGTCTTTAATCCTGTTGTTTTTTTTCTTCCCAGTCTTATAACTTTTGAAGTGTGAGGCTGTATAATGATTTTTTTCTACCTTAGAATCTTTTCAATGAAACAGGATCATGATTTATTACAATTTTCTTTTTATAAAATACTAACTACGTAAGGGGTTATAAACTTTACACAAAAAGGAAAGACAATGGGTGTATTTTATGAAATATTGAGAAAATGGGACAGTTTGAGACTCGCTTTTTGAGTTTGAAAATGCAATCCTATGGCACTTAGTGCAAAGAAAGTGCCAGATCCGATTATCTCACCAGCGGGGCAAGGAGGGTGGAGGGATGCTTGTGGAGTGTAAACTTGCCAGTAATGCCGGCTGTTGGGCTCTAGGGATGTTATATGCAGGTGCCTCAATTCTCCCAGCGTACTGGGAGATCTCTTGTTGACTGCACCCCACCCTCCCCCAAGCACCACTCATATCGGGAACTCCCCCTGGGACATCGCACACTCACCCTTGCATCTCTCTCCCTTCCTGATCATTGACTCCCCCACATGCAGCATCTCTTCCCTCCCTCTCAAATCATTGATTGCCCCGTTGAACAGAGTTCACTCCCATTTTTCCCTGCTGATCACCCCTCCCTCCCGGCTTGTTCTCCTTCCCTCCAATCTTGGCACCTCCCTCTGACCTTGCCCTCAATCTGTCTGTGCCCCCTTGGAACTACTCTTTCACAATAATGGTGCCTAGCCGGCAGCACTGGGGTGCACGGCAGGTAGCATCCGGGTGCCAATACACCAAGCCATTTGGGCGAGGCTAGAGTGCCAGATGGGTACTGTCAAGCTGGCACAGTCCCATTGGCACTGCCTGGCCCTGCCCCGACCACCCGGGATTTCAGTGGCCTCCAATTGCTCTGGCAAGACCAGCACATATGGTCACCATTGGTGAGGACCATACCTGATTCTTGTTGGGGAAAACCTTGGCCAGTGAGGTCGTACACGTAAGTGAGCCTAGGTGATAGGGTCTTTAATATCATGCAAGGTATAATTTGATTACAGAACTGCACTTCCACTTCTCCCTGACTATGTGGGGACTGCCGTACACTCTCAGCAACATAATTGCTCCTTTTTTGTTTTTAAGTTCATCCATTTGACCTCAGTTGAGGAGTCTGCAAAAGTATTATCCCTCTTCACTGCAGTAATTGACTCCCTGATTAACATTACTGCACCATCTTCTCTTTTACATCCCCCACCCCGACTCCGCTTTGCCTGAAGATTGTATACCCCAGAATATTGAGCTGCCAATCCTGTCCCTTCTTTAACCATATCTGTGTTAGCAATACTATCATACTCATGTGAATTAATACACTCAATTCATCTGTGTGATCATACCATGCCTTTAAGAAATATGTTTGTCACATACCTTATGCAGTATCTATTTTAGCAGCTTTTTTATTGGTGCATTCTTTTGAACCAGCATCCTGTATTGTTACTGCAATAGCACAATTCCTTGTAATTACCAAACTGTTTGTTTTAATCTAGGCTAATACTGTTCTGTGGTTTTTAATTGTTCCTCAGGGGAGGGGCTGGGGGGGATGTTGTGATGATACTGTGCCTTTTAAGACATGTATTTTTTATAATGTTTCTCTGCAGGATGTTTTGAGTAGTTGCTGGTGTTTTCTCAGAGTGGTTTTGTCTGCAGCTGATGTCCTCTGTTATTACTGAAGCAGTATGATTGATACCATGTTTGTTTTAACCTGCAGTCTTCTGTTGTTTTAGTGATCCCCTGGGATTGTAAAGTAAAGCTTGATTGGAATGATTGACAGGTTAGATCATATGACTGAAAAGAGCTCAGCATAGTTGCTGCTTCAGATGCTGTTTGGAGTTGAGAGAGAGCTGTTATGAACTTCTGTATATATGGTTAAAAATGTGGTGTTTAGCAAATGTAAATATCAAAATTAGAAACAGAAATTAAAAGAAGAAATTATATAGCATTGTCTCTTTAAAAAGCATGTGTCTTTGTGCTTGGAATTTCAAGCTGTAGAAAGCAGGCTGCAGAAGCCAATTTTGCATCCAAAACAGTAACAAAACTTCCTGCATGGCAAAACAGATTTTTTTGAACTGAACCATGATTTTAAAGCAAGTGCTCAAAGACACAGTTTTTGAGTGTTGAGAGTTGTTGACAGCCTCAAGCCACACAAATTGCAGGAATACTGTGAGGTAATTCTGGGTATTTAAACCGAGACAGGGGGAAATAATGGTCAGAATAATCTTGCCACCTCTTAAGGACAGAAGGAGGATAGATGAGGCTGTAATCCTGCAGTTTAAAGTATGTCTTTATAATTTACTATCTATAGTCAAAAGATAGATCAACTTGGAAGATATTTCAGACCTGAGCATCAAAGACTTTTAGACTTCTGACATGTGCCTAGTTGTATATATATCTTTTTGAGAATGACTGGAATTTATAAGCCTCTGTTTCATTCGTCAGTCTTGCATTATTAGAAAAGCATTCTGTTGGGGACTTTATTCAGTTTGTTAATTGTTTTAATAAGGTTGTCACCAATTCTAAAATAAAGACCTGTTAGTTATTCATGATAGAGAGGGTCAGATCCTGCTTTAATTTACTAAAACCCAGCTTCCTATCATCTTAAGCACACTTAATCAGTTCCAAAATCATGCAAAAGGAAACCCCTTTGTTGTAACATCTGTTGTTGCCTCTCTGGAGTTGGAGTGTTGCTGTTTCAAAAGCTGCAGAGAGAAAGAAAGATATCCTTTCCTGTCTCTGAAGTCTGAAACTGGAAGCTGCTAGAGACTAGATTCACTTATCCATTTTGTGCACTTGATATATGCTTCTCTAAAAATGGCTGTTTAGACAGAAATCCATAGGTGTTAAAAGTTTCAAATCTAGTATCATGTGAGCATACTTGTTTTAGTGGTAACTAATTATGAAAACATGTAATGTTTATGGGATACTGCTTTAAATTGAACAACAGAATAGCTAATTGTTAAGAAGTATACTGTGCCTATTTAACTCTTGTTATATAGAAACACAGACTTTCTACAGTGCAGAAGGAGAGAATACAGCCCAACAAGTCTGCACTAACAACAGTCCACTCGGGCTCAATCCTATAAACCTATGTATTTACCTTGCTTATCCACCTGACAATAGGGCAATTTACCATAGCCAATCCGATCTATCCTACGTATCTTTGGACTGGGTGAGGAAACCAGATCAATTGGAGGAACCCATGCAAATGCCAACGGTCACTTGGGCCGGAATTAAATCCTGGTCTCTGGGTCACTGTGAGGCAACGGTGTTAATCACTGTGCTATCATTCATTGGCAAAAGTTATGCTAATTATTTTTATTTTTTTAAAATTTGTGATTTAAAATAAACTTTGTTTGACACAAGCTTCCTAAGTGGGTCACTTGAATCATAGAGTGAAACAACTTATGGTCAACAATGCTAAATTAAAATGTAAAACTCAAGGTCTAGGCCAATTTCACAAAACACCTTAACATTTCCTTTGACAATTGAGGGCTCATCCATGATTAAAATCTATATTCCTTTATTTGGTTTGGGATTATTAGACTCAAACAGTAAGTGATGAGTGTGTGTGTGTTTTCTTAGCTGTTGCAGTTGGTTTAAACAAATTCGATTTGATTTAATTTATTATTGTCACATGCAATCGGTACAGTGAAAAGTTTGTTTCCAGTGTGCTGTATAGACAAAACATACTGTTCATAGACTACTAGGAAAAGGAGAGGATGCAGAATTTTGTATTGCAGTTACAGATAGGGTATAGAGAAAGATTAGCTTAATATAAGATAGGTACATTCAAAAGTCCAATGGCAGCATAGAGAAGCTGTTCTTGAGTCGATTGGTATGTGTTCTCAGACTTTCTATCTTTTTCCCGAGTTGAAGAAGGTGGAAGAAAGTGTATGTCTATTGTGCGTGGGGTCCTTGATTACACTGACTGCTTTTCTCAGGCAACGAAAAGTGTGGCTTGAGCCAATGGATGGGAGGCTATTCTATGTGATGGACTGAGTTATGTTTACAACTCTCGGTAGTTTCTTGCAATTTTAGTCAGATCTGGAGCCATACCAGTTTGTGATACATCTGGAAAGGATGCTTTTTATGGTGCATCTGTAAAAATTGATGAGGGTCTTAGCCACCTGAGACAGCAGAGGCATTGGTGGGCTTTCTTATATATAACATCTTGTGGAATAGTGGCTCTTTCAGTTGCTAAAAGTTTCCTGGGTGTGGAAGAAGTCACTTGGGGTAGTTAACAAAAGGTGGTTAAAGCAAAGCTTTTGGAATTAGCAAATACGCTGCAGTTGACAAGAGAGGGAGGCAAATGCAGCACAACAAGGAGCAAAATAATTAAAACAGCTTGAATATGAAAAGGAAATTAAACAGTTTGAATTGTGATTAAAAACGGAGGGAAAGGAAAGAGAAGGAATTGCCCTGACTGAACAAAAAGAAGAAGAATGGAAAGGGAGAAAGTTTTTGAACTTCGGAAACTGGAACTGAAAAGTGATTGTCTACTTAAACTGGCAATGTAAAGATAAGAGTACTGATGAAGACACTGTAGTCAAAGGCCTCGTGAAGATGTGTATAAATATGTGCAAATGTTGCCAAAGTTTGACCAGAAGGATATAGAAGTCTTTTCATTTCATTTGAGAAAGAAGGTAATCAAATAAAATGGCCACAAATCATGTAGGTATTGTTGATTCAAACAAAGTTAACAGGAAGAGCTTTTGTGTCACTATCAGAGGCGATATCTATGGATATCTTATATGCTAGAAGCTAATAGGAAGTGGTTTAGAAATCTAAAGAAAGAACCTGATTGAACATACATAGAAATTGAAAAGATAAAACAAAGTCATTTTATAGGTGAGTAAGGGAATTTAAAATAGACCAGACATATGATGCTCTTAGACAAACCATTATTTTGGATGAGTTTAAAAATTCACTTTCCAAGGTAGTGAGAACTCATATGGAAGATCTAGGGTTAAAACTGCAAGGTTAGCAGAAATGGCAGATGATTATGATTTAGTTCATAAATTAAAGTTTGGTTTCCAACATCAGTTTGAACCTGTGAGAGATAGCAATTGGAGAAAAGAGAAATCCTTATGTGGTAAAGACAAAGGAGATTTTGTTCAACTCTGCTGAGTATAGAATTCCTGCTTGGAGGAGATATGTCCCGGCAAAAACAGGATCTATCAGAAATTGGGCTAAAGGCCTTTTCTTCAGGGTGGTGGTTCTTTTAAGTTCTGATTTAAATAAAAACAACATAACCAGAAATTTGAATCAGTCATGGAGACTGTGGGGAGTTTCCAGCATGGCAGGTAGTCCAAATTGCCAGAATTGCAACTTCTGCCTTTTGTTTGCTTCTAATTCAAGCTGTTTTATTTGTAATTGAATTCTAACCATTTCCAAAAATTCCAACCGTGTTTCTGGATTTGGATCCACCTGCCATGTCAAAACTTCCAGAGTCTCCAAGATTGATACAAAACCATCAACATAATCTGAATTTTGAATCAGAACTTTAAAAAGGCCATTATCCTGAAACATTAGCTCTACTTTTCTCTCTACAAGTGCTGCCTGATCTGCTGGTATTTCCCACATTTTCTTTTAATATTTAAGATTTTCAGTATCTGCAATATTTTGCTTTTGTTTTGGAAAGAAGGGCAAATATAATAGCTCTTCCTAAAAGCCAGCAGGCATGTTGAACCTCTTTATGTGATGTAAAATTCGACATAATAAGTATTGTAAATAGAAATGTGGATTAAACAATGAGTTGCTGCGACGTTTAAACTGAGAATTTTTTTTCTTCTGCAGTGTTTCCACATTCCCATGTCTGGAAGTATTTTTCGGTAAACATGAGGTGAGATGGTCATGTATTTTACTGAACACATTAACCCATATCAGTTCAATATTCTTCAATCTTCTGTATGCATGGTTAGCACTTATGCCAGTTACTGATGGTAAGTGATGCCTTTCAAGATGTTGATATGACCTGTTCTAGGACCAGGTAGGATTTGAGAACAAGAATGAGAATTTTAAATGTAAGATGCTGCTGGACTGAGATTGATGTAGATTGGGGAGGATAGTGATGAAATGTGAACACAAACTGGTGCCTAGTAAGTTATGAGCTGTCGGGTTTTTGGTGAGTTGAAGCTGATAGAGTGTAAGAATTTGGAGGATTGGCCGGGAGGTCACTGGAATAATCACGTTCAAAGTTATGATGAGAGTGTCATTTGCAGATGTGCTGAGATGGAGCACAATCAAGCAACATTACAAAGGTGAAAAGATTTGGTCTAGAGATGCGTAAATGTAGTTGTGGAGAACACTGGGATACAGGGTTGTAAACTGGAAAGTATTGAACAAAGAACAAAACAGCACGGGAAACAGGCTCTTCGGCCCAACGAGCCCACGCCGCCACCCCGATGTTCTCACCTCTACCCGTGATCCCTGTTCATGTTTATAAATCTATGGATTAAAAACCAAATTTGAGACAATTTAGGGAGAATTTGTTTTGCCAATTAGCCTAAGAGCACATCTTTGGGATGTGGGAGGAAACTGGAGCTCCCGGAGAAAACCTGCGCAAGCACGGGGAGAATGTGCAAACTCCCACAGAAACAGGCCCAAATCCATGTATCAGCACAGCGATAGTCACTGAGCTGTCGTGTTGCCCATCAGATGGTCCAGGTCAAGCATACACTAACAATGTGAAGCAGTAGGATTCTCTCGAAAGATCCAAGAGCAGCCCTCTCACGACCCATCGCGTGTATGCCCCTCGTTAGACAACAAGATGGACCAAAGCACCTGTAGGATAAGAACAAGTACATCAATATCATCATCTATTTACACACTTCCCAGGAACTCCCAAGGCTCATGATCCCTATTTTAAATCAGTTTTCTATACCCCTCCATTCCCATTCTGTTCATGTGCCCATCTAAGTATCTCTGGATACTTAGATGGGCACATGAACATGATGGGCACACCCTCTGTGTGAAAAAACTCCCTCTAGCATCCAAATTATAGCTTACCACCCCCACCCTAAGCCCGTGACCCCTCGTGCTATTTGAGCCCATGCTAGGAAAAAGCTTAACCCTGTTTACTCTATCTATATCCCTCATAACCTTGTACACCTCTATCAGATCTCCTCTAAGTCTACGTCTTTCTAAGGAAAACAGTCCCAATTTGCCTAATCTCTCCTTGTAACTCAGACCTTCCATACCAGGCAGCATCCTGGTAAACCTCCTCTGCACTCTCTCCAGAGTCGCCACATCCTTCCGGTAGTAAGGCGACCAGAACTGGATGCAGTATTCCAAATGAGGTCTAACCAGCGTTTTAGAACATAGAACATTACAGCACAGAACAGGCCCTTCGGCCTTCGATGTTGCGCCGACCAATATAAAAAGCAATGCCCCTCCAAACTAAACCATTCCCTTCTCTTCCATATACTTATCAACTAACCTCTTAAACGCCACCAAACTTGGCGCATCTACAACCGCTGCAGGCAGGGCATTCCACTCCCGAACCACCCTTTGGGTAAAGAACCTGCCTCTGATATCCGTCCTATAACTATCACCCCTTAATTTAAAGCTGTGTCCCCTCGTGCTAGCTTTTTCCATCCTAGGAAAAAGGCTATCACTGTCCACCCTATCTAAACCTCTAATCATCTTATATGTTTCGATAGGTCCCCTCTTAGCCCTCCTTTCTAACGAAAACAACCTCAAATCCCTCAGCCTCTCTCATAAGACCTGCCCTCCATACCAGGCAACATCCTGGTAAACCTCCTCTGTACCCTCTCCAATGCCTCCACATCTTTCTTATAATGCGGGGACCAGAACTGCACACAATACTCCAAGTGCGGCCGCACTAGAGTTTTGTACAGTTGCAACATGACGTTGCGGCTCCGAAATTCAATCCCTCTACCAATAAAAGCCAAGACTCCATATGCCTTCCTAACAACCTTCTCGACCTGACTGCCTACTTTCAGGGATCTATGCACATACACACCAAGATCCCTCTGTTCATCTAGACTACTAAGAATCCTACCATTTGCCCTATACTCTACACATTTATTATTTCTGCCATAGTGCATTACCTCACACTTTTCCACATTAAACTCCATTTGCCACCTCTCGGCCCAGCTCTGCAACTTGTCCAAGTCCCTCTGCAAACTATAACACCCCTCTTCACTATCTACCACTCCACCGACTTTAGTGTCATCTGCAAATTTACTAATCCATCCTTCAATACCCTCATCCAGATCATTTATAAAAATTACAAACAGCAGGGGCCCCAAAACAGACCCCTGAGGTACACCACTTGTCACCGAACTCCGATGAATATCTCCCATCAACCACCACCCTCTGTCTTCTATCTGCTAGCCAATTAGCTAAATCACCCTCTATCCCATACATCTGCATTTTCTGCAGAAGTCTTCCATGGGCCACCTTATCAAACGCCTTACTAAAGTCCATATATACCACATCAACCGCCTTACCCCCATCCACCCCCTTAGTCACTTTTTCAAAAAACTCAATGAGGTTAGTAAGGCACGACCTACCCTTCACAAAACCATGCTGACTATCTCCAATCAATTCATTACTCTCTAAATAACTATAAATCCTATCCCTAATAATTCTCTCCAATACTTTGCCCACAACAGAAGTAAGACTCACTGGCCTATAATTCCCTGGAAGGTCTCTCTTCCCCTTCTTGAACAACGGGACCACATTCGCTATCCTCCAGTCCTCCGGAACCACACCCGTAACCAACGACGACCTGAAGATCAGAGCCAGAGGCTCTGCAATCTCCTCTCTTGCCTCCCAGAGAATCCTAGGGTAAATCCCGTCCGGCCCAGGGGACTTATCCAACTTCAAACCCTCGAGAATATCTAGCACATCCTCCCTATCTACTTCGATACCTTCCAGTTTGCTACCCTGTACCTCAGTGTTCTCCATAACTACATTTACATCACCCTGCGTGAATACCGAAGAGAAATATTTATTCAGTACCTCTCCAATCTCCTCAGGCTCCACGCACAACTTCCCACTGCTGTCTATGACTGGCCCTAATCTTGCCCTAACCAATCTTCTATTCTTAACATATCTAAAGAAAGCTTTAGGATTCTCCTTAATCCTATCAGCCAAAGTCTTCTCATGTCCTCTCTTTGCTCTCCTCAATTCCCTCTTTAGCTCCCTCCTGGCTAATCTATAGCTATCCATTGCACTAACCGAGCCTTCAATCCTCATCCTGACATAAGCCTCCTTTCTCCTTTTAACCAGCACATCAACTTTTTTCGTACACCAAGGTTCTCTTACTCGACCATTTCCTCCTTGCCTGACAGGGACATACTTATCAAGGACCCGCAGCAGCTGCTCCTTGAATAAGCTCCACATTCCAGATGTTCCCAGTCCCTGTAGCTTCCTAGTCCAATCTATGCACCCTAATTCTCTCCTGATGGCCTCATAATTACCCTTCCCCCAGCTATAACTACTGCCCCCAGCTTCATGCCTATCCCTATCCATCACTAAGGTGAACGTAACCAAATTGTGGTCACTATCACCAAAATGTTCACTAACTTCCAAGCCTAACACCTGGTCTGGCTCATTGCCCAGCACCAAATCCAATGTAGCCTCACCTCTAGTTGGCCTATCTACATACTGAGTCAAAAAACCTTCCTGCACACTTTGTACGAAAACTGACCCCTCTAACGAGCTAGAGCTATAGCTATTCCAATCAATATTAGTAAAGTTAAAGTCCCCATAACAATTACCCTATTACTTTCACTCCTGACCAGAATTGACTTTGCAATCCTTTCATCAACCTCTCTAGAACTTTTAGGAGGTCTATAAAAGCCTCCCAACAGGGTGACCTCTCCTCTCCTGTTTCTAATCTCAGCCCATACTACCTCAACAGACAAGTCCTCATCAAACTTCTTTTCTGTCACTGTGATACAGTCTTTGACTAATAATGTCACTCCTCCCCCCCTTCTACCTCCTTCTGTACTCCGACTAAAGCATTTGAACCCTGGAACCTGCAACATCCATTCTTGTCCCTGCTCTACCCAAGTCTCTGAAATGGCCACAACATCGAAGTTCCAGGTACTGGTCCAAGCTGCAAGTTCCTCTCCCTTATTGCGAATACTCCTTGCATTAAAGTATACGCATTTCAAACCATGCCCTACCCCACCTGTATGCTGCTGTGTTTTACAACTATACAACTGCAACATTAAAGGCCAGCTGTTGTACTCTATACCCCTTCCTGTAAAGGCTAACATACTATATGCTTTCTTCACAACCTTCTCCACTTGCTCTGCTACCTTCAGAGACTTATTCACCTGTACTCCCAGGTCCCTCTGCGTTTCTATACTCTTAATAGGTCTACCCTTTATCATATACCTCCCCCCTACATTCTTTCTTCCGAAATGCATCACCTCACATTTATCAGGATTGTCCAGCCATCTTTGTATCGTCTGCAAACTTGCTGATCACTCCACTTACTCCCTCTTCCAAGTCATTTATATATATTACAAATAGAAGAGGTCCCAGTACTGAGCTCTGCGGCACACCACTAGTGACCAACCTCCAGCTAGAGAAACACCCTTCCACTATTACTCTCTGTCTCCTATTACCAAGCCAGTTACTTATCCATCTAGCTACCTGTCCTTGTATCCCATTTGCTTTGACCTTCTCGACTAACTTCCCATGAGGGACTTTGTCAAACACCTTACTAAAATCCAAATAGACAACATCAATGGCTCTCCCTTCGTCCACTGATTTCGTCACCTCCTCAAAAAATTCTACCAGATTTATAAGGCATAACCTCCCCTTAGAAATCCATGCTGCGTATCCCTAATCAGATCGCAATGCTCTAAGTGCCTATACATCCTATCTCTAAGAATCCCCTCCAACAGCTTCCCTACCACTGACGTCAAACTCACCAGCCTATAATTTCCAGGGTTATCCCTACTATTCTTGAGGGTTTGAAGTTAGGTAAGTCCACTGGGCCGGACGGGATTTACCCTAGGATTCTCTGGGAGGCAAGAGAGGCGTTTGCGGAGCCTCTGGCTCTGATCTTCAGGTTGTTGTTGGTTACAGGTATAATGCCGGAAGACTGGAGGATAGTGAATGTGGTCCCATTATTCAAGAAGGGGAATAGAGACTTTCCTGGGAATTATAGACCGGTGAGTCTTACTTCTGTTGTGGGCAAAGTATTGGAAAGAATTATTAGGGATAGGATTTATAGTCATTTAGAGAGAAATGAATTGATGGGGATAGTCGGCATGGTTTTGTGAAGGGTAGGTCGTGTCTTACTAACCTTATTGAGTTTTTTGAAAAAATGACCAAAGAGGTAGATGGGGGTAAGGCAGTTGACGTGGTATATATGGACTTTAGTAAGGCGTTTGATAAGGTTCCCCATGGAAGGCTTCTGCAGAAAATGCAGATGTATGGGATTGAGGGTGATTTAGCTAATTGGATCAGGAATTGGCTAGCTGATAGAAGACAGAGGGTGGTGGTTGATGGAAATTATTCATCATGGAGTTCAGTTACAAGCGGTGTACCTCAGGGATCTGTTTTGGGGCCCCTGCTGTTTGTAATTTTTATAAATGATCTGGATGAGGGTATTGAAGGATGGATTAGTAAGTTTGCGAATGACACCAAAGTCGGAGGAGTGGTAGATAGTGAAGAGGGGTGTTATAGTTTGCAGAGAGACTTGGACAAGTTGCAGATCTGGGCCGAGAGGTGGCAAATGGAGTTTAATGTGGAAAAGTGTGAGGTAATTCACTTTGGCAGGAATAACAAATGTGTAGAGTATAGGTCTAATGGTAGAACTCATGGTAGTGTTGATGAACAAAGGGATCTTGGTGTATATGTGCATAGATCCCTGAAAGTTGGCAATCAAGTTGATAAGGTTGTTAAGAAGGCATACGGAGTCTTGGCTTTTATTGGTAGGGGGATTGAATTTCGGAGCTGCAACGTCATGTTGTAACTGTACAAAACTCTAGTGCGGCCGCACTTGGAGTATTGTGTACAGTTCTGGTCCCCACATTATAAAAAAGATGTGGAGGCATTGGAGAGGGTGCAGAGGAGGGTTTACCAGGATGTTGCCTGGTATGGAGGGCAGGTCTTACGAGGAGAGACTGAGGGATTTGAGGTTGTTTTTGTTAGAAAGAAGGCGGCTAAGAGGAGACCTTATTGAAACACATGAGATGATTAGAGGTTTAGATAGGGTGGACAGTGATAGCCTTTTTCCTAGGATGGAGAAAGCTAGCACGAGGGGACATAACTTTAAATTAACTGGTGGTAGTTATAGGACGAATGTCAGAGGTAGTTTCTTTACCCAGAGGGTGGTAAGGGTATGGAATGCCCTGCCTGTTGCAGTTGTAGATGCGCCAAGTTTGGGGGTGTTTAAGAACTCAGTGGATAGGTTTATGGGTGAAAAGGGAATGGTTTAGGCTACAGGGTGATTGCTTTTTCTTAATTGGTCGGCGCAACATTCTGTGCTGTTCTGTGTTGTAATGTTCTATGTTTTATGTTCTATCCCTGCCTAACAATAACGTTTGTGTGTATTTAAACTACACAAATTGCAACAAATTAAGATTGCAATAATTGCAACAAAAAAGCTGATCACCACCTTCTCACAGGAAATTATGATGGATAATAAAACTTGTTTTGTCAGTGACAGCCATATTTGATGAAGGAATAAAATAAGTTCTCTTGTGTAAACGTTGTGCCTCTTCTAGGCATTGTCAAGTTTTTACCTACTGCCACATTGTTCAATAGTCCATTGCAGTCCATGACTGCAGTGTTTTGTGCCAGTGTGTTGACTTGAATGTTGACAACGACCTCAACACCAGAAGTGAATTGAGTTCCTTGAGGGCAATATTCCATCACCAGTAGCAGCATGCAGTGTGGACAAACTCAGGAAAACCCTGCCGGTGTGTCTGCAGCTAAGTGGATGTTCTATTTTGATTTGGGCAACCTCTACTAAATGGAGAGGGCACCAACAGGTGACAACCTTTCCTTGCCCTTAAAACTTTACAATGCGGTCTCACTGACTGCCCCAGTGAATCCATCTTCACTCCAGACTACAGCAACAATCCTGCAGCGCAATTGAGCTGCTGGTACTGGAGAACTGTTAAACTTCATTTGCAGATAGGAAATTCCCTCTCACTTTGACACCAATCAGATAACTGACAGGTACAAAATGAGATCCGCTGATAGGGATGTCGGGGAAGAGAAGAAGGCTTTGAATGGCTAGGCTGTGCACCAAATTCTCTGTCCTTGCTTGCAGCAGCAGCGAGGCATACCTAGTCAGAAAATTCCACAGTATCCTTTTCACTGGTAATTCAGGCCAAAAAGAAGATTTATGGAGGCTGTTCCTCAAAACTGAGGGATTGAATGAATCATTTGCATCTGTCTAAATCAAGGGAGAATGTAATACCCAGGTCATTGTGAAAGGGAAAGTAATTAATACACTAAAAAGATTCAAAATTGGTAAGGAGGAAATATTGAATATTTTGCACTTAAAACTGAAAAGGGTCTAATTAACTGTATTCAAGGAGGGAACTGAGAGTGGAATTTTCTGAGACATTTGCCTTAAATTTCTAGGTTCCTTTAGACTTAGAAAGGTACTGGAGGATTTGAACATTGGAAAAATATTTTCCTTGTTCAAAAAAATGTGTAAAGAAAAGACCAGCAACTTCAAATCAATCAACATGAGCTTGGTGATAGGGAATCTTCCAGAAGCAATGACTGGAATCTTCTGGCCGCTGACAATGGCAGGATGCTCTAGTTCCACTGCAGTAAATGGAATTTTGGCGCAGGGCGTGAACAATCTGAAAATTCTTGGTAATATTTTGGGACAAAATTAATATGTGCTTTAGTACATTTGGATTAATTAAAGAAAGTTAGTACAGATTTGCTTAGTGTTTTACTAACTTGCAGGAGTTTTTTAAAGAATAACTGAGAAAGCTGATGAGATAATGCTTTGATACAGTGCATGGGGTGTCAGGGAGGGATAGTACCTTTGGTGGGGGAACACGTCACATCCTTTCAGGGCAGTTTTTTCCATCCTCAGATGGAAAACAACAGATCCTCAGGGGTCTGTTTTGGGGCCCCTGCTGTTTGTAATTTTTATAAATGATCTGGATGAGGGTATTGAAGGATGGATTAGTAAATTTGCAGATGACACTAAAGTCGGTGGAGTGGTAGATAGTGAAGAGGGGTGTTATAGTTTGCAGAGAGACTTGGACAAGTTGCAGAGCTGGGCCGAGAGGTGGCAAATGGAGTTTAATGTGGAAAAGTGTGAGGTAATGCACTTTGGCAGGAATAATAAATGTGTAGAGTATAGGGCTAATGGTAGGACTCTTAATAGTGTTGATGAACAGAAGGATCTTGGTGTGTATGTGCATAGATCCCTGAAAGTAGGCAGTCAAGTGGATAAAGTTGTTAAGAAGGCATATGGAGTCTTAGCTTTTATTGGTAGGGGGATTGAATTTCGGAGCCGCAGCATCATGTTGCAACTGTACAAAACTCTAGTGCGGCCGCACTTGGAGTATTGTGTGCAGTTCTGGTCCCCACATTATAAGAAAGATGTGGAGGCATTGGAGAGGGTACAGAGGAGGTTTACCAGGATGTTGCCTGGTATGGAGGGCAGGTCTTATGAAGAGAGGCTGAGGGATTTGAGGTTGTTTTCGTTAGAAAGGAGGCGGCTAAGAGGGGACCTAATCGAAACATATAAGATGATTAGAGGTTTAGATAGGGTGGACAGTGATAGCCTTTTTCCTAGGATGGAGAAAGCTAGCACGAGGGGACACAGCTTTAAATTAAGGGGTGATAGTTATAGGAAGGATATCAGAGGTAGGTTCTTTACCCAAAGGGTGGTTCGGGAGTGGAATGCCCTGCCTGCAGCAGTTGTAGATGCGCCAAGTTTGGTGGCGTTTAAGAGGTTAGTTGATAAGTATATGGAAGAGAAGGGAATGGTTTAGTTTGGAGGGGCATTGCTTTTTATATTGGTCGGCGCAACATCGAAGGCTGAAGGGCCTGTTCTCTGCTGTAATGTTCTATGTTCTATCCTTTGTTGCCACCTGACAATCAGCTTTCACCTGTGGCTCCCCATAGCTGTTTGCATGTGACAGCGGCCACACCCTGGGCAACGGCTTCAACAAGCCAGCTAAACCAGGTGGGGTAGCCAACGGGTCTCAACTTTGGTGAGATAGGAAGATGTCTATCCCAGCATGTGAAGACAGACTCTGGCGGATTGAGTGGATGAGACCCTTGGAAGGTCCAACGATCAAGAAAGCGGTCTCTGCAAGCAAAAAGCAGGACAAGACACAGAAGATGTGCTGGTCATCCACTGCGCCTACCCCCATCTCCAGCCAACTTCACTCTTGTCTTGCCACTGGATCTAGATAGCAATTGGGAAGAGAAAATGAGGCTGATGCTGCGCAACTTTCCTTCACTTTAATTCAAATCAAGCGTTAGTTTCGACACCATCATCATCATCATCATCAGTGTCCTGTTCAACCCTTGAAGTCCTGTGGTGATGGGCCAGCAATGAACCAGCAGGTATGGATACACTGGGAGTTGTAGTCACACACCTGCACGCAGACGGCTCAGGTCTAATGGTCATTTTCTTCTGACTGAAGCAGCAGTGGAATTCGGCTTCTACCTGGACGACTGAGCAGTCCTCTTCAGGAACACACTGCTCACCTCCGTAGAATGAGGAAGGGCTAGAAAAGGTGCCCTAAACATTGCCTGCTTCACTACACCGTGGCCAGTTTACCGCGGCTGACAGGGATCCCATCTAGCAGTCGAACAAACAAAATAAAACACAAAGTGACACCGCTCACCATTGGCACTTGGAACAACCCTACAGCAGACAGACCAGAGAGAAGAACAGCCTTAGAGAGCATGCAAGATACAACATTGACATTGTAGCCCTGAGCAAAACCCGTCTTGCCAACATAGGTCAGTTGTCTGAAACTGGAGGTGGATACACGTTTTTTTTTTGGAGTGGTCACGGCAGCGATGAGCTTCACAATGCTGAAATTGGATTCACCATCAGGAGTCACCTTGTTCGGAAACTTGACAGTCTACCCAAGGGTGTGAATGCCCAGCTTATGACATTGCAGTTTTCGCTACAGAAGTCAAGCTATCCTGATCAGTGCCTGTGCCCCCACAATGAACAACCCAAACGAGGTGAAAGACAAGTTCTATGGAAATCTAGACTTCCTACTGTCAGCAATAAGCAGTGCCAACAAGCTGATCTTGCTTGGCGATTTCAATGCAACACTAGGGTGTGACTCTGCAATCTGGCAGGGAGTCATTGGGATGCATGGAGTCTGCAAATGTAACTGTAACAGCCACTCTTAATGAAGATCTGTGCAGCACATGACCTCCTCATCACCAACACAACCTTCTGTGTGCCTATCCGTAACAAGACCTCCTGGATGCACCCCCGCTCTAAGCATTGGCATCTTATTGACTATGTCATTGTCAGGAGAAAAGACAGGCAAGATGTCAAAGTAACCAAGGCCACGTGTGATGCTGAGTGTTGGATAGATCATAGGCTGATTGTTTCCAAAATGAGGCTCCGCATCAGACCCAAGAGGCGACCACAAGGAAGCAAGGTTATGAAAAGAATCAATGCGGTCAAGCTAAAGAACCCCAGCATAGCTTCAGCAATGGCTGAAGACTTAGAAACCAAGCTTGTTGACCTACACTTCAGGGATGCTATCCATTAATTTGCGCTGAAGACGCTTGGGCTCTCCACCTGCAAGCAGCATGATTGGTTTGATGAGAATGATGAGGAGATACAAGCTCTACTTGTTGAAAAGCACCATCTTCATCGGGCCTGTCAGAATGACCCATCTTCAGCTGTCAAGAAAAATGCTTTTACCGGTGCTCGCAGGACAGTCAGAATAAACTGCATAAAATGCAGGATGTCTGGCTGAGCACCAAGGCGGATGAAATACAGAGATATGCTGACAGAAACAACTTGAAATGGTTCTATGTAGCCTTCAACACCTCTCAACCTCTCGGGGGTTTCCCCCTCCTGAGTACAGATCGAGCAACTCTCATTGCAGACAAGGCTCAGATCCTGCAGAGATGGGCTGAACACTTTGAAGCCATCCTTGACCAACTGTCATTTATTAATGATGAGGCAATAGGCAGGATTCCCCAGATTGAAAACAACAGTGCCATGGATGACACACCAGAAGTAGTCAAAGTCACGAAAGGTGTCGGCCAGCTATCCAATAGCAAAGCCCCAGGGCAAGATGCCATACCCGCAGAGATCTATAAAACTGCTGATCCTGCACTTATTGAGAAGGTCACCAAGTTGTTCCAGTCTTTTTGGAAGCAAGGATCCATTCCTTACTTAAAGATGCTTCCATTGTACACCTCTATAAGAGGAAGAGCAATCAGCAAGTATGCGACAACCACCAAGGAATCTTGCTGCTCTTCTTCACAGGAAAATCCCTCACAAGAGTCCTGCTAAATCGTCTGACCACTCATCTGGAGCTGGGCCTGCTTTCAGAGTCACAGTGTAGCTTCCGCAAAGGTTGAGGGACTACTGATATGATTTTTGCTGCACGCCAACTTCAGAAGAAGTGTCACGAGCAGAATCGCGAGCTGTACGCAAGTGAATCGCAAAAGCCTTCGATACTGTAAGCCAACAAGGCCTGAGGAGGAACCATGTCAAAGTTCGGCTGCACCCCCAAATTCACTCAGATGGTACGCCAGCTCCATGATGGCATGATGACCAGAATATTGAATAGCGGAGAATTCTCCGAGGCATTCCTCGTCCCCAATGGTGTCAAACAGGGCTGTGTGCTTGCACCCACACTATTCAGCATGACGTTTACTGCCATGCTGAATGATGCCTTTCAGGTCAGTTTTGCTGGAATTAGCTTCAAGGTACAGAGTGGATGGGAAGCTCTTGAGGGACTTTGTCAAATGTCTTGCTGAAATCCATATAGACGACATCGTCGGCTCGCCCTTCGTCGACCATTTTCATCACCTCCTCAAAAAATCTATCAGATTCGTAAGGCACGACCTCCCTTTAACAAAGCCATGCTGCGTATCCCTAATCAGATTGCAACGCTGTAAGTGCCTATACATACTGTCTCTAAGAATCCCCTACAACTGATGTCAAACTCACCGGCCTATAATTTTCAGGGTTATCCCTACTACCCTTTTTAAACAATGGTACAGCTCCAGTCCTCTGGGACCTCACCTGTGTCCAAGGAAGAGACAAAGATTTGTGTCAGAGGCCCAGCAATTTCACCTCGCACCTCCCTAAGCAGCCTGTGATAAATGCCATCAGGCTCCGGAGATTTATCAGCTTTAATGCTACCTAGGAACTCTAACACTTCCTCCCTCGGTATGTGTGTTTCCCTCAACTGGTCCATAGCTCTCTCAGATACAGGAGCGTCAACAAGCCCCACTCCTTTGTGAATACCGACGTAAAGTATTCATTCAGGATCTCTGCCATTCCCTCGGGCTCTAAGCACAGTTACCCTCCTCTGTCCCTAAGAGGTCTGATTTTTCCTCTAACCACCCTTTTGTTCCTAACATGGGAGTAAAAAGCCTTTGGATTTTCCTTAATACTATCCGCCAAAACCTTTTCATGCCCCCTTTTTGCCCTTCTAAGTCCCCATTTGAGTTCCCTCCTATTCTCTTTATATTCTTCCAACACTGTCTCGGTTCCCAGCTGCTTTGACCTATCATAAGCCTCTTTTCTTCCTAACCAAGTCCTCAATATCCCTAGTAATATACGGCTCCCTAACCCTACCTTTCCCATCTTTCCTCTTAGCTGGCACATATCTTGTTTGCAACATTTTCAGTATTCCCTTGAAAGATTCCCACATGCCTAGTGTGGACTTACCCTCGAACAACCGGAGGTTAGTTGAAAAGGTCAAGGCAAATGGGATACAAGGACAGGTAGCTAGATGGATAAGTAACTGGCTTAGCAATAGGAGATCGAGAGTAATAGTAAAAGGGTGTTTTTCTAGCTGGAGGTTGGTCACTAGTGGTGTGCCGCAGAGCTCGGTACTGGGACCTCTTCGATTTGTAATATATATAAATGACTTGGAAGAGGGAGTAAGTGGAGTGATCAGCAAGTTTGCAGATGATACAAAGATGGCTGGACTTGCGAATAGTGAGGAGCATTGTCAGGCGATGCAGCAGGATATAGATAGGCTGGTAGCTTGGGCAGACAGATGGCAGATGGAATTCAATCCTGATAAATGTGAGGTGATGCATTTCAGGAGAAAGAATGTAGGGGGGAGGTATATGATAAAGAGTAGACCTATTAAGAGTATAGAAACGCAGAGGGACCTGGGGGTGCAGGTGAACAAGTCTCTGAAGGTGGCAGAGCAAGTGGAGAAGGTTGTGAATAAAGCATATAGTATGCTAGCCTTTATAGGAAGGGGTATAGAGTACAAGAGCTGGCCTTTAATGTTGCAGTTGTATAAAATGTTGGTTAGACCTCATTTGGAATACTGCGTCCAGTTCTGGTCGCCTTACTACCGGAAGGACGTAGAGACTCTGGAGAGAGTGCAGAGGAGGTTTACCAGGATGCTGCCTGGTATGGAAGGTCTGAGTTACGAAGAGAGGTTAGGCAAATTGGGACTGTTTTCCTTAGAAAGACGTAGACTTAGAGGAGATCTAATAGAGGTGTACAAGATTATGAGAGGTAGATAGAGTAAACAGGATTAAACTTTTTCCTAGGATGGACTCAAATAGCACAAGGGGTCACAGGCTTAAGGTGAGGGTGGTAAGGTATAATTTGGATGCTAGAGGGAGTTTTTTCACACAGGGTGGTGGGGATATGGAATGCACTGCCAAGTGGTGGAGGCAGGCACTCTGGATTTACTTAAGAAATATGTAGATGGGCACATGAACAGAATGGGAATGGAGGGGTATAGAAAACTGATTTAAAATAGGGATCATGAGCCTTGGGAGTCTCTGCAAAGTATGTAAATAGATGATGATGATGATGTACTTGTTCTTATCCTACAGGTGCTTTGGTCCGTCTTGTTGTCTAACAAGGGGCATACATGCGATGGGTCGTGAGAGGGCTGCTCTTGGATTTTTTTCGAGAGCATCCTAGTGCTTCATGTCGTTAGTGCACGCTTGACCTGGACCATTTGATGGGCAACACGACAGCTCAGTGACTATCGCTGTGCTGTGCAGATACATGGATTTGGGCCTGTGTCTGTGGGAGTTTGCGCATTCTCCCCGTGCTTGTGTGTGTTTTCTCTGGGTGCTCCGGTTTCCTCCCACATCCCAAAAATATGCTCTTAGGCTAATTGGCAAAATAAATTCTCTCTAAATTGTCTCAAATTTGGTTTTTAATCCATAGATCTATAAACATAGACAGGGATCACGGATAGAGGTGGGAACATCCTGGTGGCAGCGTGGGCTCGTTGGGCTGAAGGGCCTATTTCCCGTGCTGTTTTGTTCTTTGATCTTTGTTCTCTTCAACCTGAGAACACTTCATGCTATTACTAAAGTGAAAGGGACTGTTCTGCGAGATTTCGTCTTTGCCAATGACTGTATGGTGGCTCAGCCAGAGATGCAAGTCAATATCGACAAATTTTCCATGGCTTGTGACAACTGTGGACTCACCATCAACATTAAAAAGACTGAAGTTATGCACCACCCTGCTCCTCGTACACTATACACAGATCCCATAATCACAATCAATGGGCAGAAACTACAGGCAGTGGACCAGTTCACTTTATCTTGACAGCACCCTCTCCCAAGCAGTGACTATTGATATAGAAGTTAACTTGCAAGAGCAAGTTCTGCTTTCAGTAGACTGCACTCCCCTGTATGGGAATGTTGAAGAATCAGCCCAGCAACAAAACTGAAGGTCTACAGCACTATGGTACTCCTGTATGCCTATAAAACATGGACTGTGTATGAAGGCATGCAAGACAGCTCAATCGTTTCCACGTGAATTGATTTCGCAGAATATTACGCATCCGATGGCAAGACAAAGTACCAAACACTGAAGTTCTCTAGATCAAACCTACCATCAGCTGCATCCAAGCAGCTCCTTTTTGGGGAACTCTCTGCTGGAAGACACTCGCATGGATGGCAGAAGAAACGTTTCAAAGACACACTCAAGGCCTCCCTGAAGTTGTTTGACATTGACATGACCACTTGGGAAACGCTGGCAGAAAATCGCCCTACCTGGTGCTGCTTCATCCACAAAGGCTGTCAAGCTCATGAAGCAAGGTGTATTGCTGAAGCACAATTTAAGCAAGTCCAGAGCCACCAGTGCAACAACTACAGTGTTCTCACAAGTCAGTCCAATATGTGCCAAGACATTCTGTGCCCAAATTGGCCTGATTAGTCATCTTTGGATACGCTGCAACTAGCCTCAAAATGACTAATGGTGTCAAAGTCCTCATTGATGACGATGGACAAACAACCCAAAGGGTGTTTCTTTACCCAAAGGGTGGTTCGGGAGTGGAATGCCCTGCCTGCAGCAGTTGTAGATGTGCCAAGTTTGGTGGCGTTTAAGAGGTTAGTTGATAAGTATATGGAAGAGAAGGGAATGGTTTAGTTTGGAGGGCATTGCTTTTTATATTGGTCGGCGCAACATCGAAGGCCGAAGGGCCTGTTCTGTGCTGTAATGTTCTATGTTCTAACAACATGGACTTCTAAAAGACATTTGATATGATACTGGACAACAAACTTGTGAACAAGCGTATGCAATAAAAGACAATTGCAGCATTGGTGTAAAATTGGTTAAATAATAGGTGAAGAATAGTGCTTAATGGATGTTTTTCAGAGTGAAGGAATGTTTGGAGTGGTGTTCCCACAGGTACGTATTTGGACACTTGCTCTTTCTAATATATAGATAAATTAATGTGCTGGAGCTTGGTGTACAGGGCACAATTTCAAAATTTGTGAATGAGATCTAGTTTTGGAGCAGCCTCGGGGTCACAATCTGATGAACACGTCATACTGTCTGATTGGTAGCAAGTGGGGACAAAGACACCCAAAGATGCTGGCACATGGAGAATTCTGGAGGCCAGGAATTTGCTGAGCCCCATCAAATAAGAAAACTCTGATCATGCCTCAATTGCTGGAGCTCCAAAGGCAAGGGAGGTAAAATCAGAAGCAATGTCTGATACATTCCTCAGATTGAAAAGCTGCCTGGTTGAGTTCGTCTATGTTCTGTCTGAGGTGATTGCTGATCCCAGTGCATTTAACTGTCAGCATAATAGTAGGATGCCAGCTGCCATGGAAACATTGATCCAAGATTTTGTCCTGAACTGCTGCATACATGGTCTCGGCACTTAATTGCATCCATCATTGCCAAGGCTAGAGGACAGTGGGATTTCTCAAGTTCGCTGTATTTGGGTGACTCCGTGAGTATTCCATCCATCTGAATTCTCTCTTCCAGCTTTACAGGCGAAGATGTAGATGGCACTGCTGCATAGCAAGGCCCTGAAAGCAGGCCAGAGGCACACAGATCTTGTCACTCCTGAGAATGGTCACCAAAGTCATCACAAATAACAGGAGGTGTCAGACCCTGATTGCCTCCACTTCTGCTGTGGATATTGAGATGCACCAAGGTGTAGCAGCAGGGTGAGAAAGGTTAAAAAGCTCAAGTTGCACAGCATGGGCACAAGTGTTAATTACTTTTACATAATGTTCACCTTTAAATAAATTCCCACTACTTATACCCTTTCTATAACTCTTTGTTCTGATGAACTATGTTCTTGTAATTCTGAAGTGAAAATCTGATTCCTGCATAAGATAAATCAGTGAGCTGAATCCAGACTTTCCTCCCTTGGGTTTGTGCAAGATTCCCAGCATATAGGTAGTGTTCCTTCACGGTGACTTAACATGTCAATCATTCCTTTGTCTTGTAGAGCATGAGCATGCCTCCTATTATGTCCAGGGCTAGCATCACACATTTCAATAATTCGCCTTGTATATTCTCTGCACCTTTGATGCATGGCTTCCCCCCTATAGTGTTGTCTTCTAAACACTACACTGTTCGTCTAGGGTGCAGCTTGAAGAACGCCATAGGATCAGGAGGGGTTAAACCTTCTCCACTGCATTACTATGATATGAATTCAATAATTGAGAGGTACTATCAACCAGATGGGAGTCAGACATTCACTGTGAATCTCTGTGAAGACCTTTAGGATGACCCACTGCAAGTCATCATCCTCCTGGACTATAGGGACAATGGGCATTCACTGTGTCCCCTGACAGGAGCATTATCACAGAGAGTATGCACAGCTATCAGCAGATATAAGTGCAATGCTCAGGGAAATTATGTGAAGGTAATGGAATATTCTCACTGAATGTCTTCAATACCTTCTTTGAAACTGGAGACAATGAGCATGTTCCGAGCCTATCTGTCATCTGGACATTAGAATTGCCTCATGACATACACTCCTTTGAGGACCTTTAGGATTTATAGTTATTTAGAGAGAAATGAATTGATTGGGGATAGTCAGCATGGTTTCGTGAAGGGTAGGTCATGCCTTACTAACCTCATTGAGTTTTTTGAGAAAGTGACCAGAGAGGTGGATGGGGGTAAGGCGGTTGATGTAGTATATATGGACTTTAGTAAGGCGTTTGATAAGGTGGCCCATGGAAGACTTCTACAGAAAATGCAGATGTGTGGAATAGAGGGTGATTTAGCTAATTGGATTAGGAATTGGCTAGCAGATAGAAGACAGAAGGTGGTGGTTGATGGGAGATATTCATCGTGGAGTTCGGTGACAAGTGGTGTACCTCAGGGGTCTGTTTTGGGGCCCCTGCTGTTTGTAATTTTTATAAATGATCTGGATGAGGGTATTGAGGGATGGATTAGTAAATTTGCAGATGACACTAAAGTTGGTGGAGTGGTAGATAGTGAAGATGGGTGTTATAGTTTGCAGAGTGACTTGGACAAGTTGCAGAGCTGGGCCGAGAGGTGGCAAATGGAGTTTAATGTGGAAAAGTGTGAGGTAATGCACTTTGGCAGGAACAATAAATGTGTAGAGTATAGGGCTAATGGTAGGGCTCTTAATAGTGTTGAGGAACAGAAGGATCTTGGTGTATGTGTCAATAGATCCCTGAAAGTAGGCAGTCAAGTGGATAAAGTTGTTAAGAAGGCATATGGAGTCTTAGCTTTTATTGGTAGGGGGATTGAATTTAGGAGCCGCAGCATCATGTTGCAACTGTACAAAACTCTAGTGCGGCCGCACTTGGAGTATTGTGTGCAGTTCTGGTCGCCACATTATAAGAAAGATGTGGAGGCATTGGAGAGGGTACAGAGGAGGTTTACCAGGATGTTGCCTGGTATGGAGGGCAGGTCCTATGAAGAGAGGTTGAAGGATTTGAGGTTGTTTTCGTTAGAAAGGAGGCGGCTAAGAGGGGATCTTATTGAAGCATATAAGATGATTAGAGGTTTAGATAGGGTGGACAGTGATAGCCTTTTTCCTAGGATGGAGAAAGCTAGCACGAGGGGACACAGCTTTAAATTAAGGGGTATGAGTTATAGGACGGATATCAGAGGTAGGTTCTTTACTCAAAGAGTGATTAGGGAGTGGAATGCCCTGCCTGCAGCTGTTGTAGATGCGCCAAGTTTGGTGGCGTTTAAGAGGTTAATTGATAAGTATATGGAAGAGAAGGGAATGGTTTAGTTTGGAGGGGCATTGCTTTTTATTTTGGTCGGCACAACATCGAAGGCCGAAGGGCCTGTTCTGTGCTGTAATGTTCTATGTTCTATGACCTTTTTAGCCTCTTCACTTTTATATCCACATTGGAGGAAATGTGCCAGTCCTCGATCTGCTCCTCAGGCCCCCCACCCCCGTAATCCCGGGTTGTGCTAGGTGCAAAAAAAAAAGGTGCAAAACATCTTCAATAAATCGTACTTCAGAGCTCCACCAAAGTGGTCCAGGCATCTCATCTTCAGCATCTCTATGGTCTGCCTCAGCAAAGTCGGTGTTCCAACAAGAATTTCATTGCATCTTGTTTCACCTGCCCTCAGTGGCTTCCAGAACAGATGTCATCAGTGAGTAGTTCTGTCCCAAGGAGCTAACTTTGCAGGTTCTGGGACCCTGAAATTTGTCAGGAATCTGAGAGTGGCTCAGGATGTAGGAGTCATGCACATTCCCTGATGACTGTATCTCAGGACATTGAGGGAAGCTAAGGAAGAAATTGTGGGGCCCCTACCGGAGATACTTGTATCACCAACAGAGATGGGTGAGGTGTCGGAAAACTCGCTCTGATGAAGGGTCATCTAGACTCAATGTTGGCTCTATTCTCTTCCTACAGATGCTGTCAGACCTGCTGTGATTATTTAGCATTTTCTGTTTTTGTTTCAGATTTCAGCATGTGCAGTATTTTGCTTTTATCCATGCATTTGGACAGGCAAGAACTGATTAGCACAGTTTAGTGTGAGAAATTGGGTTACAAATTTGAGTTTTGAAGGAGTGACCAAGAAAATAGATGAGGGCAGTGCACAGACATATATGTGGACATTAGCAAGGTCTTTGACAAGGTATCACCAGATGGTAGATTGGTCAGTAAGGTTAGGTCACATGGGATCCAGGGACAACTAACCACCTGGATACAAAATTGGTTTGTAGTATGAGATGGGGGTGGTGGTGGAGTATTGTTTTTCGGACTAGAGGCTAAGACCAGCAGTGTGCATGAACCAGAACTCCTGCCACCTGATCAAGAGACAGGCTGTCCCTAAAGTTTGAGGCTTTTGCTACAAATAAACCTGTTTGGACTTTAAACTAGTATTGTGAGATTTCTTTGTATTTTACCAGCAGTGTGCCGCAGGGGCAGCACAGTGGCATAGTGGTTAGCACTGCTGCCTCAAAACCCAGGTTCAATTCTGACCTCAGATCACTGTCTGTGTAGAGTTTGCATATTCTCCCCATGTCTGCATGGGTTTCTTCCAGGTGCTCCAGTTTCTTCCTACAGTCCAAAGTTGTGCAGGTTAGATGGATTGGCCATGCTAAATTGACCTAGTATCAGGGGATTAGCAGGATAAATATGTGGGGTTGCAGAAATAAGGCCTGAATGGGATTTTGGTTAGTGTATGCCTCTTTCTGCAATGTAGTGATTCTGTTGTTCTATAGATTGGTTTGTCATTTATATAAATGATTTAGATGAGAGTGTAGAAAGCATGGTTAGTAAGTTTGTGGATGACAACAAAATGGTGGCGTGGATGGTGAAGAAGGTTACCTAAGACTACAAGGGGATGTTGATCAATTGGCCGAGGAATGGCAGATGGACTTAATTCAGACAAATGCGAGATGTTGCATTTTGGTAAGATAAACCAGGGCAGGTCTCAGACAGTTAATGGTAGGGCCCTGGGAAGTGTTGTTAAGCAGAGAGAGATTGAGGGGTGCAAGTTCCATAGGTAGACAGCGTAGTGAAGAAAGCGTTTGGCACACTTGCTTTCATCGGTTAGAGTACAGGAGCTGGGACATTATGTTACAACTGTGCAAGACAGTTGTTAAGGCCACTTTTTGAGTACACTTTTTGAGTACAATTCTGTTTGCCTTGCTATAGGAAGGATGTTATTAAAATGGAAAGGTTATATAAAAAAATTTACAAGAATGTTACTGGGACTGAAATATTTGAATTATAAGAGGCTGGACAGACTGAGAATTTAATAGAAGAATGAGGGATGACCTTATGGAGATTTATAAAATCATGAGGGACTTAGATAAGGTGAATAGCCAATATATTTTTACGAGGGTGAGGAATCCAAAACTAGATGGCATAGGCTGAAGCTTAGAGAGGAAAGATCTGAGGGCCAGGTTTTTTACACAGAGGATGGTGCATATATGGAATGAGCTGCCAAAGGAGGTGGTAGAAAAGGGTACAAATACAACATTTAAAATACATTTGGACAGGTACAGGGATGGGAAAGAATTTTGAAGGATATGGGCCAATGGGACTCATTCAGTTTAGGAAACCTGGTTGCATTGATGAGTTGAGGTAAAGGGTCTGTTTCTCTGCTCTATATCTCATGAATCTAAGATTGAAATTAAGCATATATCTGCAAGTTGCATTTGGTGTTGTCACAGAGCTGCGGAAGCCCTTGCGATTCATATAATTCATAGCTTGATGTTATGGAGTTCTGAGTGCCAGATGTGTGCATTCATTTGCATCCTATACCTGTGGAAAACTAGAGATCTTGTGCAAATCAGTTGTTCTCATTTCTTGGCTTGCCTGACCACAGTTGAAATGATAAAAAATTGTGTGCCCTTGCAAAGATTGCATCTGTCACCTTCTGCATGGGACTTGTGTCCAAAATCTGGCAGTGGCCACCCATGAAGCTCTGGAAGGAATCATTGGTATAGAATTTGAATGCCACAGTAACTTGCAGTGACACCAGCAGTGGGTGCCTTCTGTGCTGCCAAAACCTGCACCAGGTGACAGATGTGACTAGTCAATTTCATGGACATGTTTAGTCTTCAACAGCATTAATTCTCGGACATCTGCAGGTATGCCAGGCACCTTTGGTAGACCCTGGTCTAACAAAACACTTCCAAACAATAGCTGTCTGGGTTTTTTCCTGTGCATGTGGACGAATCCCCCCACTCCTTCCTCTTCTGATTCTACTTCTGCCTTTGACAAGCTTGCACTTCTGTTGATGTCTTCTTCTGCTCTGCTGCCTGTAAGCGGGAAAACTGACAGTGAGACTACCAGGCTCCATGTTCTTGACGATCTCCTCACTGTAATGTCAAAGATAGAAATTTGACGGTGAGCATTTGTCACATTCCAGCTAAGGAATGCTGTAATAGTCTGTGATTCTCTTTGAAGATTCATAACAGTGACTCTCGTCGTTGCCTGAGTTCTGAAAACTGTAGCTTTTGCAAGCTGTGACACTTCTTGCAGACGTGTTTGTCTAGGGCATGTGGTTTGTCCAAGGCTTCCACATATTACAGGGTGTACAAGCAGGTGGCCAAGCTGCCCTGCCATACCAAAACTTTGCAAATTATTATTATACATAGAAAAACCTATCAGTTAAGCTTCTTCTACTGTAGCAATGGGAGAACTAAATATTGGAGAGTGAAAAATATGGAAAAAGAAAGAAGCATCCCTACTTCACTGAACCTCCTCACTTGCCAACTCCTAAAGTGAAATTTTCCCTGTATTTGGCAGAATGTAATGGTAGGCTGGAAGAATGGTATTTGCTTGCTAACGGCAATGGTGGATCTTCTTGCCATATTTTGAGGGACCTACAAATAAAAAAAATTACTGCATGGTTTCATTTTGCATGTTCATCATTAATAATCTCCATTTAATGGCCACTCTAGCCTTTGCCAGCCTAGGTCCACAGATATAGATCCACAGCAGAGGATGACTTTAAGGAAGGCTGCCCTCAGACTCTGAGACCTCTCTCACCAGAATGCCTAATGTAGTGGAGGAGCATCGAGACTTCCTCTACCTAAGCACAGGGCGTGTATGGTGTGTCAGGGAAGGATATTACCTTTGGTGGGGGAATATGTCACGTTATTTCAGGGCGGTTTGTCTATCCTTTCTCCCACCTGGCACTCAGCTCTCACCTGTGGCCCCCATAGCTTTTTGCAACAACAGAGGCCACACACTAGGCAGTGGCCTCGTCAAGCATCGTGAAACACGAAGACCAGGACAAGACACAGAGTCTTGGTCATCCATTGTGCCTCTTCCCACCTCTAGCTGTCTTGACTCTTGTCTTGCTACTGGATCTAGATGGGAATTGGGAAGAGAGAGTGAGGCTGATGCTGCGAAACTGTCCCTCACTTTAATTCAAATCAGGTGTTAGTTTCAACACCATCATCATCATCATCATCATCAGTGTCCTGTTCAACTCTTGAAGTCCTGCGGCGATGGGCGAGCAACGAAGCAGCAGGTGCACTGGGAGCTGTAGTCACGGACCTGCATGCAGGCGGCTTGTTTTCTGCTGACCGAAGCAGCAGTGGATCTCGGCGTCTACCTGGGTGATTGAGCAGTCCTCTTCAGGGACACACTGTTCATCTCCGTAGAATGAGGAAGCAGCTAGAAAAGGTGCCCTAAACATTGCCTGCTTCACTACACCCTGATGTACAGATGCCGGCGTTGGATTGGGGTGGTAAGAACTCAGTAAAAATTTAGCAACACCAATTTATAATCCAACCGATTTATTTGATAGTAAAAAAGCGAGCTTTCGACTCTGTGTCTTCGTCAGGCAAACGCATCTGCCTGACGAAGACACAGAGTCAAAAGCTCGCTTTTTTACTATCAAATAAATCGGTTGGATTATAAATTGGTGTTGCTAAATTCTTACTGAGTTCTTATCACTACACCATGCCAGATTACTGCAGCTAATGGGGATCCCATCTTGTGGTTGAACAAAAAAATGAAACACAAGGTGACATCGCCCATCACTGGCACTTGGAACGTGTGCGCGCTTTTGGACAATCCTATAATATTCAGACTAGAGAGAAGAACAGCCTTCATTGCCAGAGAGCTTGCAAGATGCAACATTATATTGCAGCCCTGAGCGAAACTAGTCTTGCCAACATAGGTCAGTTGACTGAAACTGGAGGTGGATACACTTTCTTCTGGAGTGGTTGCGGCAGCGATGAGTATCATGATGCTGGAGTGGGATTTGCCATCAGGAACCGTGTTCAGAAACTTGATCTACCCAAATGTGTGAATGACTGGCTTATGACACTGCAGCTTCTACTATGGACACAAGTCAAGCCACCCTGATCAGCGCCTATGCCTTCGCAATGAACAACTCGGACGAGATGAAAGACAAGTTCTACGAAGATCTAGATGCCCTACTATCAGCAGTGAGCAGTGCCAACAAACTGATTTTGCTTGGCGATTTCAATGCAACAGTAGGGCGTGATTGCAATCTATCAGGGAGTCATTGGAAGGCATGGAGTGGGCATGTGTAACAGTAATGGTCTAGTCTTACTGAAGATCTGTGCAGCACACGACCTCCTCCATTACCAACACAATCTTCCACCTGCTTAACCGTAATAAGATCTCCTAGATGCATCCCCACTTGAAGCATTGGCATTGTATTGACTATGTCATTATCAGGAGAAAAGACAGGCAGGATGTCAGAGTAACCGAGGCCATGTGTGGTGCTGAGTGCTGGACAGAAGACAGGTTCATTGTTTCCAAAATGAGGCTCCGCATCAGACCCAAGAGGTGACCACACAAGGAAGCAAGGCTGTGAAAAGAATCAATGCGGCCAAGCTAAAGAACCCCAGCATAGCTTCAGCATTGGCTCAAGACTTAGAAATCAAGTTTGCTGACCTACACCTCGCAGGCAGCACTGAGGACGACTGGGAATGCTTCAGGGATGCATCCATTAATTTGTGCTGAAGATACTTGGGCCCTCCACCTGCAAGCAGCATGATTGGTTTGATGAGAATGATGAGGAAATACAGGCTCTACATGTTGAAAAGCACCATCTTCATCGGGCCTGTCAGAACGATCCATCTTCAGCTGCCAAGAAAAATGTTTTTACCAGTGCTTGCAGAATAGTCCAGAATAAACTGCGTAAAATACAGGATGCCTGGGCTGAGTGCCAAGGTAGATAAAATACAAGATACGCTGACAGAAACAACTTGAAATGGTTCTATGAAGCCCTCAACACTCTCTATGGACCTCAATCTCTCGGGAGTTCCCTCCTCCTAAGGACAGATGGTACAATTCTCATTACAGAGAAGGCTCAGATCCTACAGAGATGGGCTGAACGCTTTAAAGCCATTCTTAACTGACTGTCATCTATTAACGATGAGGCAATGGACAAAATTTCCAAGGTTGATATCAACAGTGCCTTGGATGACCCACCGGTAGTGGCCGTTAATCATGAAAGCTGTCAGCCAGCTATCCAGTAGCAAAGCCCCAGGGCAAGATGCCATACCTGCAGAAATCTATAAAGCTGCTGGTCCTGCACTTATTGAGGAGCTCACCGAGTCGTTCCAGTCCTTTTGGAAGCAAGGATCCATTCCTCAGGAACTTAAAGTTGCTTTCATCATACCCTTTTACAAGAGGAAGGTCAATCAGCAAGTATCACCAAGGAATCTCACTGCTCTCCATTACAGGAAAAACCCTCACAAGAGTCCTGCTAAATCGTCTAGTCACTCATCTGGAACTGGGCCTGCTTCGAGAGTCACAGTGTGGCTTCCGCAAAAGTCGTAGGGCTACTGACATGAGTTTTTTGCGTGCCAATTTCAGGGAAAGTGTTAGGAACAGAATCGCTAGTTCTACACAACCTTTGTTGACCTTGTGAAAGCCTTCAACACTGTAAGCCGACAAGGCCTGTGGAGGATCATGTCAAAGTTCAGCTGCCGCTCCAAATTCATTCAGATGGTACATCAGTTCCATGGTGGCATGATGGCCAGAGTACTGGATGGCAGAGAATTCCCTAAGACATTCCCAGTCACTGATGGCGTCAAACCAGGCTGTGTGCTCGTACCCACACTGTTCAGCATGATGTTTACTGCTGTGATAAATGATGCCTTCCAGGACAGTGTTGCTGGAATCAGCCTCAAGTACAGAGTGGAGGGAAGCTCTTCAACCTGAGGAGACTTCAAGCTATTACCAAAGTGAAAGAGACTGTTCTCAGATTCCTGTTTGCCAATGACTGCGCCCTGTATGCTGGCTCAGAGCCAGAGGTACAAGTCAGTGTGAACAAATTTTCTACAGCTTGTGATAACCATGGACTCACCACCAACATTAAAAAGACTGAAGTCATGCACCAGCCTGCTCCTCATAGATCCATAGAACCCTACAGTGCAGAAAGAGGCCCTTTGGCCCATTGAATCTGCACCGAACTCAATCCCACCCAGATCCTACTTCCATATCCCTACATATTTTACCCACTAATCCCTCTAACCTACACATCTCAGGACATTAAGAGGCAATTTTATAGCATGGCCAACCAATCTAACCCGCAGATCTTTGGACTGTGGTAGAAAACCGGAGCACCCGGAGGAAACCCATACAGACACGAGGAGAATGTGCAAACTCCGCACAGACAGTGACCCAAGCCAGGAATCGAAACCAGGTCCCTGGAGCTCTGAAGCAGCAATGCTAACCACTGTGCTACCATGCCGCTGTATATAGAACCCATAATCCCAATCAAAGGGCAGGAACGACAGGCAGTGGACCAGTTCACTTAACTTGGCAACACCCTCTCCCAAGCAGTGACATTTGATACAGAAGTTAACTGCAGAATAACAAAGGCAAGTTCTGCTTTCGGTAGATTGCGGCCCATTGTATGGGAATATTGAGGAATCAGCCCAGCAACAAAACTGAAGGTCTACAAAGTTGCAGTACTCACTACCCTCCTGTATGCCTGTGAAACATGGACTATGTACTGAAGGCATGCAAGATAGCTCAATCATTGTCTTCGCAGAATATTACACATCTGATGGCAAGTCAAAGTACCAGACACTGAAGTTCTCTCTAGAGCAAGTCTACCATCAGTCCATACACTGCTGATGAGAGCACAGATGTGGTGGGCAGGTCATGTCATCCGTATGTCAGACGAGCCTATACCGAAACATCTTTTTGGGAACTCTCTGCTGGAAGATGCTTGCATGGAAGGCAGAAAAAAACGTTACAAAAGCACACACTTGAGGCCTCCCTGAAGTTGCTTGACATAGACACAACCACCTGGGAAACGCTGGCACAAAACCGCCCTACCTGGCGCTGCCTCATCCACAAGGGCTGTCAAGCTCATGAAGCAAGGTGCATTGCAGAAGCACAACTTAAGCGCGAGCTGTGCAAGTCCAGAGCCACCAGCGCAACAACTACAATGTCTATACAAGTCTGTCCAATATGTGTTAGGACATTCCATGCTGGAATTGGCCTGATCAGCCATCTTTGGACACACTGCAGCCAGCCTCAAAATGACTCAAGGTGTTGAGGTCCTCATCAATGACGATGGACGAACAACAACAACAACCTAAGCACAGGGAGGAGAGCATTGGACTGGACAGTGCTAATTAGCAGTCCTAATGCACTTCAGTGAAGGACAGGCATCCAGTGCCATAAAAGAATGAACGAGCTTCAGTCAGCCAGGGTAATTCATCTGTCTCATCATTCTGAATTCATACATTCATATGCCTATTACATATCCACTGGTACCCACTCACTGCCAACTCAAGGGATGCCACTGTTTTCTCTCCCACACATGGTCATCTCTTCATTACTTCATTGCACTCAATCACCATCCATACATAATTAGCATCTACCCTGAAGAATACAGTCTGCTTACACTCTCTGCAAGGACAGAGGAAGCTGTAAAAAGTCAGCAGATCTGCCAACAGCTATCAGGAGAGAAACACAATTTAACATTTTGAGTCATGGATTCTTTGTTAAAATTGAAAGGAGGGAAAATGTTGGATCAAACAAAATTGCAATAAAAAGTAGCAATTTTATGAATGGCATCAGATGGCCTGGTATGGGAGGGGGAAGTGATGTTATGCATTGAGGCAATACACGTGTGGAATATTAAAGGAAAATAAATGAATAGGGGGAGGTCTTAAAATGGCGGTCATAATCTAAAGTTGCTAAACTCAACATCGTGTCCAACTGGAAGAAGCAATGCTGCTCCTCCAGCTGATACTGGACTTCACTGGAACATTGCAACAAGCTAAGGACACATTTGGGCATGAGAGCAAGGTGCTGAGTTAAAATGGCAAGTAACCTTTTCTGGGGACCATATCCCTTTATTCCCATCCTATTCATGTATTTGTCAGACACTCCTTAAAAGTCATTAACATATCCGCTTCCATTATCTCTACTGGCAACGAATACCAGTCACCCACTACCCTCTGTAAAAAATCTGCTTTGTACATCTCCTTTAAATCTTGCTGTTCATACCTTAAACCTGTGCCCCCTAGTAATTGACTCTTCTATCCTGGGAAAAAGCTTCTGACTATCTGTGCTTTTGAGTACCCTTTTTATTGTCTATACTTCTACGGCCAAGGGGCAACATTTTCCTTCCTTACCTACCAGTAATATTATGAATCCAGCACTGATTGAATGTCCATCTGGTAGATTGGCATATGAAGCATCACTAAACACAACCAATTTCATATCTTTTGGTTCTCCTAGTGCTAGGAATTTAATTACGCATTCCTGTCGGTTTAATTTTTTTAATGTTTTATTAGTCTGCAAGATCTCTCTGACTGTGGCGTGCTTCAACATATTACTGAGATCTAGGTCATTATAGCTCCCATCTGGTCTTGTCTGTGCATAGCCAATTTATTTGTCCTATCATACTCCTCAATAACACTGCTTCTTTTTCATTGGCCAGTTCCTCTTTATCCATTGACCTCCAATGGCCTCAAAAAAAACTTTTCTTTGAAAAGTTTTGCCCTGCAGAAATGCTGGGAAAAAGCTTCTGACTACCCACTCTGTCCATGCCTCTCATAATCTTGTAGGCTTCTATCAGGTCTCCTCTCAACCTCTGTTGCTCCAGCGAGAACAAACCAAGTTTCTCCAACCTGTCCTCATAGCTCATGCCCTCCATACTAGGCAATATATTGGTAAATCTTTTCTGTACTCTCTACAAAGCCTCACATCCTTCTGGTAGTGTGGTGACCAGAATTGAACACGGTATTCCTAGTCTGGCCTCATTAAGGTTCCATAAAACACCAATTTTTAAACTCAATACTTTGGGCGATGAAGCAAGCATGCTGTATATCTTCTTGACTACCGTCTCCACCTGCGTTGCCACTTTCAGTGACCTGCATATCTGTACATCAGATCTCTTTGCCTATCTTAAGGCCATTACTGTATATTTCCTATCTATATTCGAAATGCATTACCTCACATTTGTCTGGATTAAACTCCACCTGCCATCTCTCTACCCAAGTCCAATATCCTGTTGTATCCTTTGATGGTCCTCCTTGTTATCCACAAATCTATCAACCTCTGTGTTGTCTGCAAACTTACTAATCAATCTAGTTACATTTTCCTCCAAATCATTTTCATATATTACAAACAGCAAAGATCCCAGCACTGATCTCTGAGGAATACTACTTGTCACAGCTCTCCATTCAGAAACGCACCCTTCCACTGCTACTCCCTGTCTTCTTTGACGGAGCCAGTTTTGTATCCACCTTGCCAGCTCACCTCTGATCCCATGCGACTTCACCTTCTGTGCCAGTCTGTCATGAGGGACCTTGTTAAAGGCCTTATTGAAGACCATGTAGACAACATACACTGCCCTACCCTCATCAATCATCTTTGTCACTTGCTCGAAAAACTCAATCACGTTTGCATTTTAAAAAATTTCCTAATTTTTAATAAATGTTTTCTTTTATTGTTAATAACTAATTAGCAATCCTGTCACTCCATTTTCTCTACATTTGATGAAACCAAAAATAATTCATGACTTGTTAAGCTTGGATTCCATTTTGAAATCCTCCTGTGCAGTTATAACACCAATTGGGATGATAACAGATTGACTAAACACAGTTTGTACTCATAGAGGACTAAGATACTAAACTACAGGTATTCAGTATTAGTTTTTTTAACCTGGCCAATAACCTGATACCATGTTTATACATTGCATAATCAAAAATAATGCATTTTTTTCATAAAGAATTAATACCTTGCCATGTTTTGCCAGTCTTCCTTGCCCTGTAATACTGAGGCTAGCTCATAGGTCATAGATCCTTACAGTGCAGAAAGAGACCCTTCGACCCATAAGTCTGCACCAAACACAATCCCAACCAGGCCCTACCCCCAAATCCTTACATGTCATACCCACAAATCTGTCTGACTTACACATCCCTGGACAACTAAGGGGCAATTTCTTAGCATGGCCAATCAACCTAACCCACACATCTTTGAACTGTGGGAGGAAACTCGAGTACCCAGAGGAAACCCACACAGACATGTGGAGAATGTGCAAACTCCACACAGACAGTGACCCGAGCCAGAATCAAATCCAGGAGCCTGGAGCTGTGAAGCAGCACTGCTAACCTCTGTGCTACCAGACTCTTTCATTTTATCTTCCTCATTCCCAAATGGACTTTCAGCAGCATGGCACCATCTGCTGAAATCTTTGTTTTTAAATCTTTACAAGGTCCATATTTTTAAGTGTGAAATCTGTTCTCAACATCATTTTCTTCTCAGAGTAATAGCTTCCTTGCCTTTGTCCATCATCATCTCCCCATCCCTTTCTATCTCTTGCTCTCTCTCCCATATGAGGCTGACTGAATGAAAGTATGTAAATTTGCACAAAACAACAACAGCTGCTTCTGCCTTTGTGTCCAGATGTTATTTCTGGGACATGACCTTGAATTGTTGCTTATAAATCTTTGGATTTTTTATATTTACTTCAGTGATTTGTAATTACATTTTTCTAAAACATTTTGAAAAGTGATTACTGAGCAGATTTTGGCTCTGATATCATAAACGTATTTCGAGAAATATCCATTGGATAGTAATAATCATCCATCCATTTAGAAAAAGTATGATTTTCAGTTTGTTGTATATGATGGTCAGATAAAGTCTTTCTCCATAATATGCTGGTCAGTGCCAGGTATAAGTAAATGCAGTGAAATGTAGTATGGTAATTTTAAAGTCTAGTTTGCTGTTATTTTTGCACATGGAAAATTAAATATTTGTTGAACAATTGCATAAATGAAGTTTAATTATTATATTTACATATTAATTATTTTAGCTGAAGATGCCATCTGATGATAAGCTGGAAGAGTTCTGGATCGATTTCAATGTTGGCAGTCAAAGCATATCTTTTTATGTCATAACTGAGGAAGATGATGAGGTGAGAAGTGGTACAAGTATTCCAAAAGTACATTAATTAATATGTATAAGAAAATGGATGATGTGGGCAAATAATGCGAAGCTCAAAAATTCAGTAACTAGTAACATTAAAGAGAAGTATTGGATGTTGAGGTCTTAGGTTTGAATCTGTAATAACAAAAATATGGCTTAAATTGGACAAGGACTGGGTAACAAAGGGAATGAGAAGGAATTTTGCCAGTTTAAATGGAAGTAAAGTAAAAATTATGGGTGGAATTTTCCCCCAAAACTCTAAGGGCACAATCTTACCATCACACCATGCTGGTCAATCGACATGGCTGGCCATAAGATTTCATGAGAGAAGAAAAATCAGGTTCAAGCATCGTTTCTTACCTCACATGATCATACTGGCCATGTTTTGCCAGCGAGATTGATTTTGCTCCCAAAAAGGGTGCAAAGCCAATTTTTAAATATCATCTGAGCTCACTTGTATTTATCACCTTGCCATTGTTCCTCTCGCTTTACAAATTTGGTTCAAGTCTTTGACGAAGTGACAAGGAGGGTCAATGAAGGTAGTGCAGTGGAAGTCACCTACGTGGATTTTAATAAGGCATTTGATAATGTCTCATATGGCAGATTGGTTAAAAAAATAATAGCCTGTGGTAATGTGATGAATTGGATCCAAAGTTGGCTAAGTAACAGGAAACAAAGAGTAATGGTCCATCATTGCTCTTGTGAATGGAAAACTGTTCCAAGTGGTGTCGCGCAGGGTTAGGTGTTGAATCCCGTGCTGTTTGTTATAGTAATAATTTGGACTTGAACGTTAGCCGCATGATTCGGAAATTTAATGATGGCACAAAAATTGGCCATGTATTGAATAACATACGGATAACTGTAAGCTCCAAAAATGATGTAGATAGGTTGGTGGAATGGCCAGGAAAATGGCAGATGGAGTTCAACTTGGATAAGTGTGGGGCAATGAAAGGAAGACCAAGCAGCAAAAGGAAATACACAATACGCAGTTCTGGGCACCACATTACAGGAAAGATGTAATTGATCTGGAGAGAATAGAACATAGAACATAGAACATTACAGCACAGAACAGGCCCTTCGGCCTTCGATGTTGTGCCGACCAAAATAAAAAGCAATGCCCCTCCAAACTAAACCATTCCCTTCTCTTCCATATACTTATCAAGTAACCTCTTAAACGCCACCAAACTTGGCGCATCTACAACAGCTGCAGGCAGGGCATTCCACTCCCTAATCACTCTTTGAGTAAAGAACCTACCTCTGATATCCGTCCTATAACTCATACCCCTTAATTTAAAGCTGTGTCCCCTCGTGCTAGCTTTCTCCATCCTAGGAAAAAGGCTATCACTGTCCAATGTAAGAGATTTACCAGGACTGGAGAATTGTCAGTATGTGGAGAGATTGAAGAAGTTGGAACAGAGACCTCTCTGTCTCCGCAGAGGGGTGACATGACTAAGCTATACAGAATTGTAGGGGTCGAGATAGAATAGACAGGAGCAACTTGTTTCTCTTGGTAGAGCACAAAAACCTGGGATCACAGATTCAAGCTAAGTGGCAGAAAGATTGCAGGAGACATGGGGAAACACGTTTTTATGCAAATAGTGGTGGGTGTCTGGAATTCGCTGGCTAAGTTGGTGATGAAGGCAGAAACTCTAAACTCACTCACAATATAGCTCAGTTTAAGTTTCTAAGTTTATTTTGATTTATTATTGTCACAAATTCATATATGGTTTTGCACTCTATACAGACAAAGTATACCATACATAGGGAAGGAAGGAGAGAATGCAGAATGTAGAGTTACAGTCATAGCTAGGGTATGGAGAAAGATTAGCTTAATGCAATGTAGGTCTATTCAAAACTCTGAAGGCAGCAGGGAAGAAGCTATTTTTGAATTGATTCTTGTGTGATCTCAGACTTTTGTATCTTTTTCCCGAGAGAAGAAGGGTGAAAGAGCTTATGTTTGCATGGGATTCTTGATTATGCTAGCTTCTTTTCTGAGGCAGCTTGTGCCTCGACAACTTAGCCCACGCTGAGAAGGCGACTGCTGAGGGACTCCATAACCTGGCCTGCTCACAGAATGTTGTAACAGAGGGGCTTGGCCAAGCCTCAGAGGGCTAGGGCTGAGAGGTCGCACACCGTGGAGCAGACCATCTAGGCCTCCAGGACTGGCAAAGCCAGGTGACGCTGGAGTATTTGGAGCTCATTCAGCTACTCTGGCATCCCATGGAGTGTTCATGGGGTTTGGACATCCCGAAGGAGGCAGAAGGGCTTTAGCCGGAGACTTCTACCTAGCAGATCCTGGACATCTAGAGACCCTTCCTGACATCGGGGCATCTCAGGGCCAGCGAGTTGAACAGGATGGCACCAAACAGTGCCATTGACAAGTTAGTCGGGGCCCTCCAGTCCCAGTCACCCTGGGGATATCTGCCAAGGGCAATGGGGCGTGCATCACAGCTGGACACTCCATCTCCGATGTGCATTCTGGGATAGGAGGGGAAGAAGCAGTAGACAGCACAAGGTTAGAAAGTTGTAGTTCACTCGAAGATACAGGTGAAGGTTAGCATTAGTCAGGATGTGGGAATCATTTGTGTTAAGATCACAATGAACTGTTAATTGTACATCATATTGTAACTAATGTGTTTCTGATTCTCTTCCACTGCCCTCTCCCCCACCACACACACACACACACACATACACATCAGTGTTCCCAACTCTCAAACATAGAGCTGCTACTTGTTGAGCCTTGCAGCCTTGCAGACTCAGCCCATGTTTCAGAGTGCCTGCCCGACCTTCCCCAACTTCCACCAGACAGATGTACAGATAGGACTCAGACTTAAATTACACCAGGGGCCAGATCCCAATGATGGCAACTTGCACAACAGCAAGTCGTCATCATTCTCCAGCCTTCAAACAAGACTAGCAACCATTGCCAGCCCTGGCACATTAAAATATTCAGATTTTTTGAAGGAAAGTGTGGTGGGATGACAGGAGCAAGGGAAAGATGATATGGTGGTTCAAGGGCCCAGGTCGATTTGGAGAGGGGAATAGAGGCAACAGTTGCTCCAAGGGTCTGCTGGATGTGTGTTGGTTGCACCTCCCTCACTGCACACTACTAGCTATGTGAAGCGGGCTACATTCAAAGCATCCCTCGCTGACCTTACTTTCCAGACACTTGCCGTCTTTTCTCCAGCTTTTTGTGTGGCCACTATGTCCTCCTCCTCCTGCTCCAGCTGGTCTTCCCGCTGCTGGGGGAGGTTGTGCAGAACACACAGGATCATACTGGAGGCCACCCCTCCTCCCAAGTGATCCAAGCAGTGGAACGGCATCTTCAGCAGGCCAATGCACTACTCAACTGTGGGCCAGATGGCTCCTTGGGCCTCATTATAGGGGGCCTCTGCCTTGATCTGGGGTCTCCACACAGGCATCATCAGCCATTGAGGGATACAGGAGACTTTTCTAGAAGGATACAGGAAAGTTTTCTAAATAAAGGTCAAGAGCCTTGGGACATCCCTGGGAATCACTTGACTCCTATGGATTTTCCAACATATTTCATGGCTCACTTCCTTTATTTCTGCGCTTCTGGGGATTCCGTACGTCTGTCTGAATTGTGCATATTTATTGATGTCTTTTGTTTTGCTTCACAAGTGATTTGGTTCACCTTGTTGACCAACAAGGGGCATACATGTGGTGGGTTGTGCGAGGGTTGCTCTTGAATGTTGCTTTGAGAGTTGCCTAGTGCTTCACATTGTTAGTGTACGCTTAAACTGGACCATCTGACAGGCAATATGACAGCTCAGTGACTATCACTGTTTTGCTGTGCAAATACATGGACTTGGGCTGGTGTCTGCGGGAGTTTGCACATTCTCCCTGTGATTGCGTGCGTTTTCTCTGGGTGCTCCGGTTTCCTCCCACGCCCCAAAAACCCACTCTTAGGCTAATTGGTGGAACAAATTGTCTCTAAATTAGTCTTTCCTCAATCTTTCCCAATAGGTGTAGACAAAGGTCACAGGTAGAGGTAGGCACTCATCATGTTAAAATGGCAGCACAGGCTCGTTGCGCTGAAGGGCCTGTTTCCCGTGCTGTATTGTTCTTTGTCCTTTGTTCTTTGTTCATGACCTTCATGAGTAACCTTTGTCACATCCCGGAACCCTGGACTGATCTTCAAAGAACTCAGGGATGTCTGATTGCTGGATCACAAAGCTGTCATGGACATTCCCTGGGTGGCCTGCATGATCTTGAGCTGATGGTCGCAGATGATTTGAATGTTCAGGGAGTGGAAACCCTTCCGGTTCACAAATTGTTATGGTCCTGCAAGATGACGTGCATGCCATCCACTGCCCCCTGCACATTCAGGATCCCAGTGATGGAGACGAAGCCAAGAACTCAGACCTCCTGATGTGCACGGTCCAAATCAAAATTAATGAATTGCTTTGCCTGGGCATACAGGGCATCTGTGACTTGCTGCACACATCTGTGCACAGATGCCTGGGAGATCTCAGCTGGTTGCTACTGGGAACCTGGAATGATCCAGAGGCATAGAAATTGAAGGCTGCTGTCATCTTCATGTGCACAGGGAGTGGATGGCTGCCACTCCCCCAAGATGCCAGGTATGAAAGCATTTCACAAGTGTGACACACTGTGGTCTTGGACAAGTGCAGCTGGCAACGGCACATCTCTGAGAGGGCCTCAGAGGAATTGCAGGCTGTACCTCCTTGGCCTTGGCACCCTCCGTCTTCTCGGGAACCTACTCATCCACCTCCTGGCCCTCAGTAGGAGCTTTCTGCCCCCCCTTCCTACATATGGTAGTGGCTGCTCCTGCAGTGGAGCACCTCCTGACTTTCCACCTCCTTCTCCTCTTCTGCTCCTGCTGCCACCAACATGACTAGCTCCAGATCAAGCAAACTGAGATCCATCTGACAATGGGGTTTGGAAAGAACATAGAATGATGGATTATTATCGTTGGCTGTATAGACTCCACCACTCCAATCCGTCACTTGGGCCAGCATCTCCACTTATGGGAGTTGGCAACCCCACACAATCCATGATGCCATGCATAGCCAGATTAGGGTTGTGTGAGATTCCCATCATGACAAATGCTGGCACAGATTGTGCAGATCAGTATGCAGATGTGAGAAATACGCACCTTTGAGCCATTGCAATGTGTGCAACTACAGCATCTGTTGTTGGTCCATGTCACAGAGCAGGAACAGACTGTAAAGCAGCACCAGATGTGTGCCCAGTGACAGCAGATTCCATGCAATCCATGTTTGAACCTTTGCAACCCAGCCTGGAGCAGAAGCTGCTTCATCTGGTTAAGCCTTGGTCAGCACATTCTGGCACTTAGTAGAGTCCCTGACCATATTTCAATCCCATTGTAAAGTGCTGTGGAGGAGGAGAGGAAGCAGGAGTTCTCGAAGCTCCTTCCTACAATCAGCTTCAGTGCTGCTTGGAAAGGGGAGTTGGGGGGGAGCTGAAGCCCTCAAGACTGAGTTCCACAGTCAGCTTTAGCACTGCTTGGAGAGGGGATCTCCCTGGCAGAACCTCACCCAGGGAGGAAATGGAAGCCTCCCCACCCCATCACAGATATCACTCATCAAGGGGCCAAAACCTGAAGGCAGTAGGAGAAAGGGCACCATGCATCACCAGGGCCTGCCTGCAACATCCCCTGCATTCCGCTAGCAATGTTTACTGCTTCACGCCAGTTCAAGGCTATCACACCAGATTGTGACTTTTAAATATCTACACTGATTAGTGCCAAAATTACATCATGCGTACGAGGTGGGAGATGCAGATGTGGGTAGAGATTGTCATGTGGATTCCGATAATGGCATGGAAAGCTTTATTCATGCTAAACAGAGGACTGCAAATTTTCAGCAGGTTCCTGGCGGCGCCATTTTTCTCTGGCTAGAAGATGCATTCGGGTTGTAAAAGCTATTGGGAAACCCATGAAATAGCCGACGTGCTTCTTCCACCTGACGCCAGAAGAGTTGCAGATCGCAATGGGAGAATTGTGGCCAACATGATTATGTGCTATTATGCAAGCTGCTAGTGCTCAAAATTTCAAAACACTCTGGCAAGAGATAGCTAATTTCTTGCAATCTCCAGAGAGTGAGAGAAAGAAAAGAGCTCCTGCTTCTTGCTGATCCAAGTAGCCAAAACCCAGCTTGTCTCTGTGAGCCTAGTTCGTCTCATTAGCATGACTCTGAAACCTCAGGGGATAACAAAAAGAAAACAAATCTGCATTAGCTCAGATTAAAACAAACACTGTAGTAACTGTTCTTCTGCATTCTCAGCATGGAGCTGCCTGGAGCAGACAGATTGGCATCAATTAAACAGAGTGGCTCTTAAACATATACTTCATAAGAACTTCTGATATAAGTACATTCCTTAAAGGCATATAGTCACAATTCCAAGAAATGAAAATGGCTGAAACCCGAAACGGGGGTAGGATTTTCAGAACCATCCACCTGCTGATTTTTTTTTGACTGATACACTTTGACCTATAGTTGACTGACTGCAAAATCTGGCCCTAACAGACATGAGTAAGGGAACCTTGGTGTACGAAAAAAGTTGATTCGCTGGTTAAAAGGAAAAAGGATGCTTATGTCAGGATGAGGCTTGAAGGCTCGGTTAGTGCAATGGATAGCTATAGATTAGCCAGGAGGGAGCTAAAGAGTGAATTGAGGAGAGCTAAGAGGGGACACGAGAAGACTTTGGCTGATAGGATTAAGGAGAATCCTAAAGCTTTCTTTAGATATGTTAAGAGTAGAAGATTGGTTAGGGCAAGATTAGGGCCAGTCATAGACAGCAGTGGGAAGTTGTGCGTGGAGCCTGAAGAAATTGGAGAGGCACTGAATAAATATTTCTCTTCAGAATTCACACAGGGAGATGTAAATGTAGTTGTGGAGAACACTGAGGTACAGGGTTACAAACTGGAAAGTATTGAAGTAGATAGGGAGGATGTGCTACATATTCTTGAGGGTTTGAAGTTAGATAAGTCCCCTGGGCCGGACGGGATTTACCCTAGGATTCTCTGGGAGGCAAGAGAGGAGATTGCAGAGCCTCTGGCTCTGATCTTCAGGTCGTCGTTGGTTACGGGTGTGGTTCCGGAGGACTGGAGGATAGCGAATGTGGTCCCATTGTTCAAGAAGGGGAAGAGAAACCTTCCAGGGAATTATAGGCCAGTGAGTCTTACTTCTGTTGTGGGCAAAGTATTGGAGAGAATTATTAGGGATAGGATTTATAGTTATTTAGAGAGAAATGAATTGATTGGGGATAGTCAGCATGGTTTTGTGAAGGGTAGGTCGTGCCTTACTAACCTTATTGAGTTTTTTGAAAAAGTGACCAAAGAGGTGGATGGGGGTAAGGCAGTTGATGTGGTATATATGGACTTTAGTAAGGCGTTCGATAAGGTGGCCCATGGAAGGCTTCTGCAGAAAATGCAGATGTATGGGATAGAGGGTGATTTAGCTAATTGGATTAGGAATTGGCTAGCAGATAGAAGACAGAGGGTGGTGGTTGATGGGAGATATTCATCGTGGAGTTCGGTTACAAGTGGTGTACCTCAGGGGTCTGTTTTGGGGCCCCTGCTGTTTGTAATTTTCATAAATGATCTGGATGAGGGTATTGAAGGATGGATTAGTAAATTTGCAGATGACACTAAAGTCGGTGGAGGGGTAGATAGTGAAGAGGGGTGTTATAGTTTGCAGAGAGACTTGGACAAGTTGCAGAGCTGGGCCGAGAGGTGGCAAATGGAGTTTAATGTGGAAAAGTGTGAGGTAATGCACTTTGGCAGGAATAATAAATGTGTAGAGTATAGGGCTAATGGTAGGATTCTTAATAGTGTTGATGAACAGAGGGATCTTGGTGTATATGTGCATAGATCCCTGAAAGTAGGCAGTCAAGTCGATAAGGTTGTTAAGAAGGCATATGGAGTCTTAGCTTTTATTGGTAGGGGGATTGAATTTCGGAGCCGCAACGTCATGTTGCAACTGTACAAAACTCTAGTGCGGCCGCACTTGGAGTATTGTGTGCAGTTCTGGTCCCCGCATTATAAGAAAGATGTGGAGGCATTGGAGAGGGTACAGAGGAGGTTTACCAGGATGTTGCCTGGTATGGAGGGCAGGTCTTATGAAGAGAGGCTGAGGGATTTGAGGTTGTTTTCGTTAGAAAGGAGGCGGCTAAGAGGAGACCTTATTGAAACATATAAGATGATTAGAGGTTTAGATAGGGTGGACAGTGATAGCCTTTTTCCTAGGATGGAGAAAGCTAGCACGAGGGGACACAGCTTTAAATTAAGGGGTGATAGTTATAGGACGGATATCAGAGGTAGGTTCTTTACCCAAAGGGTGGTTCGGGAGTGGAATGCCCTGCCTGCAGCAGTTGTAGATGCGCCAAGTTTGGTGGCGTTTAAGAGGTTAGTTGATAAGTTTATGGAAGAGAAGGGAATGGTTTAGTTTGGAGGGTCATTGCTTTTTATAATGGTCGGCGCAACATCGAATGCCGAAGGGCCTGTTCTGCACTGTAATGCTCTATGTTCTATGATTATAGTAACTAAACAGAGTTCCATAGCAGCCAAAAAATCAACCTATCCTTAAACTTGTAACATACTCCTTGTGAGAATATAAATTCCAAAGTGTTGCTATGGTAAGGTGCACCTGTTTAAGGTTGAAATCAGTAATATTACTGTTTAATGCTTCTTACGAGTTATATGCTATGACTTTATTAGAAAAAGTATTGGTAATCTCTCTGTATCTTAGTGAACAGAATGCTAGACTGAATTCACTATGTTCTCTTCATTGTATGATTATTATTCAATTATCTATCTGTTGCATTGCTGAAAGTATGGTTGGATTCTGTGCATCTTTTTCTGTGCATCCTTCCCTACCATCACATAAACTGTTCCTTAAAAATATGCTAGAACAAATTTTTTTGGTCACACTGCCAAGGGAATAAATGTTGGAAAGGAGATAGAATATGAGAACTACGACATATAGTGAACGAGCCTCGATAAATGTCCATTGCCATTTATAAAAAATAAGCAGATAAATTGTGAAGCAAGACTGATAGAAGTGATTGTTCATGCTGTCTGAAACATAGATCACAAGAATTATAATGGTCAACTTTAGCAAAATTTAATATTCAGCAAGAAGTTGTACCACCTGGTAGGTTATTGTATAAGGTGAAATCTCAGGATGCGGTATCTAAATGGATACAAAATTGGCTTCTTGACAGAAGTTGTCAAGTTGTAGTTGTAGAGGGTTGTTTTTCAAACTGGAGGCCTGTGACTAGCAGTGCGCCTCAGGGATCAATGCTGGGTCCACTGCTTTTTGTCATTTATACTAACGATTTGGATGAGAATATAGGAGGCATGGTTAGTAAGTTTGCAGATGACACGAAGATTGGTGGTATAGTGGACAGTGAAGAAAGTTATATTCAATTGCAACAAGATCTTGATCAATTGGGCCAGTGGGCTGACGAATGGCAGACGGAGTTTAATTCAGACAAATGCGAGGTGATGCATTTTGGTAGATTGAACCAGGGCAGAACTTGCTCAGTCAATGATAGGATGTTGGGGAAAGTTACAGGACAAAGAGATTTAGGTATGCGTGTTCATAGCTCCTTGAAAGTGGAGTCATAGGTGGTCAGAGTGGTGAAGAAGACATTTGGCCTGCTTGGTTTCATTGGTTGGAACATTGAAGACAGGAGTTGGAATGTCTTTTTGAAGTTATACAAGATATTGGTAAGGCCATACTTGGAATATTGTGTGCAATTCTGATCACCCTATTATAGAAAGAATATTATTAAAATAGAAAGAGTACAAAAAAGATTTACTAAGATGCTACTGGGACTTGATGGATTGAGTTATAAGCAGAGGCTGGATAGACTGGGACTGTTTTCTCTCTCTGAAGCATAGGAGGCTGAGGAGTCATCTTAGAGGGCTATAAAATAATGAGGGGCACAGATCAACTAAATAGTCAATATCTTTTCCCAAAGGTAGGGGAGTCTAAAACTAGAGGGCATAGGTTTAAGGTGAGAGGGGAGAGATACAGAAATGTCCAGAGAGGCAATTTTTTCACAGAGATGCCTGGAACAAGCTTCCAGAAGTAGTAGTAAGGTGGGTACAATTTTGTCTTCTAAAAGCATTTAGATAGTTACATGGGTACGATGGGTATAAAGGGATATGGGCCAAATGCAGGCAATTGGGATTAGCTTAAGGGTTTTAAAAAAAAAGGGTGGCATGGAAATTTAGGCCAAAGGGCCCATTTCCATGCTGTAAACCTCTGTGACTGTGGCTCTAAGCAAAAAGGGCTGATTTCTTGTAAAATGTAATGTAATAGATTCAAAATGGTGTAGTTTGTAAAGGGAGGGTGCGGCAATTGGATTTTCAAAGCTAATATTAGATGGAATATCATTGTATTCAAAAGAGAGTTTATATTAAACGCTATGGAGTGATACATCTTGTTTATATTTTAATTAACTTCGAAAATGTCAGAACTTGTAATTTTCTCCTTTTAATTCTAGGAGCCAATGTGGGAGACTGTCTGTTTGCCTGAAGAGGATGTAGAAAGTTACAGTGTTGAAGGTATAGCTGATGAAAGATTAGGTATTAATCTAGTTCCTGCACTGGCAACCTTGACCTTTTGAAAGCTAGCAGGACCATGAAATCATTAATATTTACCTAGACTGACCATAAACTTAATACACCCATTCCCTTCAGGGATTTAATGCTCACTGTAGGAAGATGTCCTGCAAATTGCATAACAGAATTGACTGCATTTCAAAAAGTCCTTGTGTATGAAGCACTTTGGGATATCCAGTTGTCAAGAAAGAACTTTTTTTCCTTTAAAACAACTTTTCAAATTCTTAGCCCTATAAATTGGTTGAAAGGCATCCAAATATGATTTATTTGAAGTGGCTTTTCAATGCCCGTTTCTTCATTTGTACAGGATTAAGAGGAACAAGATTTCTTCAGTGGTTCTTCCACTGACATGGGAACATGGAAGATCTGAGGGGGGTGGGATGAATGGAGAGGTCATGAGGTGAGGGCCATAAGGCCGAATGATAGAATTGGGATGATATCAATAAATGGAGGCACGTCTTCTAACCTACCAGCCTCACCAGCTACCCTCATATGTTGCTGCTCGGAAGGTGCAAGACCTGACTTGAGCCTTCACTTGACTCCAAAAGACCAAACTACTATGACAAGCTTTGACAAAGGATCATCTGGAGTTGAAAAATCAGCTCATTTCTCTCCTTACAGATGCTGCCAGATCTGCTCAAATTTTCCACCATTTTCTCTTCTGGTTTCAGATTCCAGCATCTGCAGTAATTTCCTTTTACTAAGAATTGGCAGTGTTGGCAGTTGGCAGAAAGGTTTGGCAGTGTTGATCAGGAACAATATTACAGTGCTGGAGTGGAAGGATGTCCTAGAGAAGTCAGGGGCAGAATCTATTTGGTCAAAGCTAAGAAACAATCAAGGTCCCATTGCAAATTCTTCCATAGTCTTCCAATTGGTGCAAAAGACACAGAAAACGAATTTTTTATTGGAGATGTATAATCTACAAAAATTATAACAGTTATGCTGGATGAGTTTAACTGCCCAAAAATAGACTTTATCCTGACATATTTTAGGATAGCAGTCATGCAAAGGTCAAAAAAGTGTGTTCACTCAAATGAGGAATGTTGCATTGTGGATCCAGTTCCAGTGAATGAGCTTATGAATCAAAGTTCAACAGGATCTTTTCGGGAGTGTGATCATAGCATCATAATATTAGGTTTGCTATTAAGAAGAAAAAAAAGCAATTCAAAGTAAATATACACAACTCGGGGAAGGACCAATTTCAATGGAGTAAGAATGGATCTGGCTGAGATAAATTGAAATAATAGAAAGATAAAATAGAATTGAAAAAATGATAATTCAACCACAATCAAGAACATTCCTAGAAGGCAGAAGAATAGGACAAACAAAGTCAAAGCACCCTGAAGCAAGAAATGTTCAGAAAGTAAGATGAAACAGAAAAAAGATGCTAATGACAAATACAGATTAGAATATGGCTGAATTTAGGAAGTTCAGAATTGTAGTATCATTACAGCACAGGAAAAATTCAATCCATTAAGTCCATGTCAATGCTTTGTAGCATAATCCACCCAGTCCCAATCCTGTTAGAGTCATATCTGTTTACAGCATGGAAACAGGCCCTTCAACCAACTTGTCCTTGCCCCCCTTTTTTTCTCTATACCAGTAGGCCTGCAAGTTTATTTCCATGAAGTGCCCATCCTCTTTGAAATTATTGACCCCTCTACTTGCACTGTCCTCTTAAGCAGTCTGTTCCACATGTTGTGGTTCAGGTCAGAAACTCCAGAGTGTTTTATGGAGCTCGCCTGGATCATGGATTTTGCACCTTGAATTTGATAAACATGACAATTTTACTTCAAGGCCCATTAGGGAGCTTTTATAGATCAAAGTTTACTTAAGAACAAAATTAACATGTATGGAAAGAAAATTAATAATAATCTTGATCAGTTACAAACAAACAATCATGATAACGTACAACCCTTAACAAATATAGGAGCTGTCCTAATCAAACAAATCCCATAAGCAAGACTCTTCAAATAGGTTTAATACAGCATAGACTAATGCCCATATGATACTGGAATTGAGTTCTTTGGATGAAGTCTGCGATTCTCTGGATAGACTCACACAAGTTTGAAGTCAGAACAGCTTCCCAAAATGTCAGGAGTTCTAGGAAAGCCACCAACAGCCTATTCCCGCCTTCCCTTCAAAAGGGCAAGAAGTTGCTTTCACATGACCAGCAAAATTTCCAAAAAATGAGGGAGAGCACACTTCGTTCCAACTTAATGTCTCTTCTAAAGCTCAAACCTACAGCTCCAAACTGAAAATGAGAGTTCCTGTCACCTGACCTGCCAACCAGTTTTGCTTACAATGCACAGCCCTTAAAGATCCCACAGTAAAAATAAACAAACCTCCGTTTTAAGCAGCAATAAAAGGGCATCTCCAGACAAGCTGGTGCCATAATGACATCAGCTAAAGCTCTGAGCTGAGAAATGCTGAAGCTGTGAGAACTGCGGAGATCATGTTTTTTAAAAAACTAATGTCACATACGTCAATACCACTTCTTGTATAAAGTTCTCCCTTATAATCCTCCCCAAACCCTAAATTGATGTCTCCTAGACTGAGTATGATTAGTTTTTCTTTGTTTGCCTTATCTCAACCTGTCCTAATGATATACAGCTTGATTACATCTTCCTTCAATCTCCTTTGCTCCATGCTTGCAGTCTCAACTGTATTAAAACTCCTTATGATTTGATTAAAGTCACCTCTCATTTTTTCAAACTCCACTATGTGTAGGCCCATCCTCTCTTCATAAAACAAGCACTTTTTCCCAATAATTAGTCCAATGAACCTCCTCCGTTTTATGTCTAATGCAATTATATTGTTTTCAAATCAGGAGATCAAAATCGCACACATTATCCTGGATGTAGTCTTATTAAAGCCCTACACAGCAGTAAAACTCCATTTGGAGTTATTCTGCCAAGCAGAGGCTGCTTCTCTCCTGCATTTGCTGCTACAACCTATCAGCAGTAAAGGAGTGACAGAAACAGTCTATGATTAGTGGAGCAACAAACAATGTACTGAAAGCTGGTAGATGAGAGAAACAAATGTAAACGACAGGGAGCTGAGCAAAGGCAGGTGTTTATGGTAACAATGACAAACATCAGAATCCACAGAGCAGAGCAATGGCAGGCAGAATTCAGCCCAGGAGGCAAGAAAATTTGGACTTGCTATTAGGTCTTGGTGGGCCAAGGAGGGCAAAGTCATTTTGTGCACAGCCATAGCGTCATAGCAGCACAGAAACAGCCTTTCAGCCATTGAGGTGATAGAATCATAGAGATTTAGAGCATGGAAACGGGCTTTTCGGTGCAACTTGTTCATCCCACTCTTTTGTTTAAAATCCGTAAGCTAATCCCAATTGCCAGCATTTGGTCCATATCCCTCTATACCCATTGTATCCATGCAACTATTTAAATACTTATTAAAAGATAAAATTGTACCCGTCGAGTCTACACTGACAATAACTACCACTAAAGTCACGCTATTCCCATTTTGCTGCACTTGTCCCATAGCCTTGAGTGTTATGATATTTAAAGGTTGTAAGTTTTCTGGCTTCCACTACCTTCCCAGCAGGGCATTTCAGTTCTCAGTATAAACATTTTTTCTTAAATCTCTGGATCGTATCCCAAAACTATTTCCTAGTCACATTGTTCCCATCCCTCATAATCTTATACACCTCAATCATGTCCCTCATCAGCCTTCTCTGCTCTAAAGAAAACAGTCCAAGTCTATCCAGTCTCTCCTTACAGCTCATATATTCGATCTCAGACAATACCCAGATGAATTTCTTCTATACTCCCTCTAATGTGATCTCATCCTTCCTGTAGTGAGGTGACTAGAACTGCAGACAGTATGCTAGCTTTGGCCTACTTAACTTTCTGAACAACTCCAATATTATCTCCTTGCTCTCATCTTCTATGCCACGACTGATTAAAATAAGTGTCTATATGCCTTCTTAATTAGCCAGATTAATTTTGTTTTGAGATTTAGTGGAATCAAGGAGGAATGGTAATTGAGTGTGGGAGCACAGTGGTTAGCACTGCTGCTTTACAGCTCCAGGGACCTGGCTTTGATTCCTGGCTTGGGTCACTGTCTGTATGGAGTTTGCAAATTCTCTTTGCGTTTGTGTGGATTTCCTCCAGGTGCTCTGGTTTCCTCTCACAGTTCAAAGATGTGTGGGTTAGGTTGATTGGCCATCTAAAATTGCCCTTAGTGTCCTGAGATATGTAGGTTAGAGGGATGAATGGGTAAATATGTAGGGGTATGGGGGTAGGGTCTGAATGGGATTGTGGCCGGTGCAGACTTGATGGGCCGAATGGCCTCTTTCTATACTGTAGGGATTCTAGAGTTTGAGTGATTGAGAGTGTAAATGGAATCTTACGATAATTTGTCAGAGTGTTGTTTTCAGGGATAAAACCAACCTTCATCTCTCCAGCTGTACAGCCTTATTTTCTCATCCTGATTCAGTAGCAGAGAATCTAGGCCGTAGTTTTCACTGTCAACAATGGGGTGCACCCTGATGGAGCTAATGTTGGATCCACAGAGGTTAGGGCATCCTTTTTAAATGGCTCTCAAGGTCTGCATTAAAAAGAAGGCATCCCATGCTCCACCATTCTCTATCCACCTGCACCACAAAATCATCGGCTCACCTTCACCCTGTAAAATACACAAGCAACTGAGCAACCCTATACTCCCAGCCACAAAAAGTCACCCACTCTCTCACAACAACACACAAGTCACTCAGTCTCTCACATCAATACACAGTCACTCAATGTCTCACTCACAGATGCAGTCACTCACTTTTCACTCACACACACAGTCACTCACTTTCTTACACACACTGAGTCACTCATTCTCACACATACACATTCACTCTCTCTCACACACAGTCACTCTCTCACACTCAGTCATTCAGACACAAACATACGTGTTCACTCTCGCTCTCGCGCACGCACACACGCACGCACACACACACACACACACACACATACATACATACACACACACACACACACACACATACAGTAAGTGAGGGAGAGAGTGGATGAGGATTATTGTGAGGGAGTGAGTGACTGATCGTGTATGAGAGACAGAGAAAAAAATTCCTTGGTTAAAGGAAGGACAGGATTGACAGCGAAATGTTCCAGACTACAGATATTTCAGGCGAGATAGAGGGGGATGTAAAAGTGATGGGAGAGTTACACTTCTGGTTAAGGAGAATACTCTGACTGTCTGTGCTGATGTGTGCTATTGCAGACCAGAACACTGCACTTGCCTGATGAAGACACGGGAGTGTTGAAAGCTCGCTTTTTTACTATCAAATAAATCGGTTGGATTAATAATTGGTGTTGCTAAATTCTTACTAAGGAGAATATAACAGCTGTATTGCAGAGGACACCTTAGAGGGCTTGTATGGTGAGGTAATTTGGGTAGAGCTCAGGAATAAGAAGGGTGTAGTCACAATGTTGCAGTTTTACTGTGGCTGCCCAACAGCCAGCAGGAGATAAAGCTAAGCAGATTTTGGTAAGGTAAGTAACAGAGTTGTTATGGTGAAGGATTTTAACTTGCCCTGGGACTCACTTACTGTCAGGACTGTAAATGTAAGAGCACTCATGAGGCCTTTTTGAAACAGTATGTAGATAGTTTAGGGAAGGGACCGCATTGGATCTGGTATTGGGGAATGAGCTCCAAGTGGTTGGCGTTTCAGTAGGGGAGCAGCCTGGGAACGGTGGGTACAATTCAATAAACTTTAATGTACTGATGGATAAAGATAAATGTGTTGTCACCCATCATCATTGATGAGGACCTTGACACCAATAGTCATTTTGAGGCTAGATGCAGTGTGTCTGAAGTTGACTGATCAGGTCAATTCGGGCATGGAATGATCTGGCACATATTGGACAGATTTGTGTAGGCATTGTAGTTGTTGCACTGGTGGCTCTGGACTTGCACAGCCTGCACTTAAGTTGTGCTTCTGCAATGCACCTTGCTTCATAAGCTTGACAGCCCTTGTGGATGAGGCAGCGCCAGGTAGGGTGGTTTTGTGCCGGCATTTCCCAGGTGGTCATCTCTATGTCAAGTGACTTCAGGGAGCTCTTGAGTGTGTCTTTATAATGTTTCTTCTGCCCTCCAAGCAAGGGTCTTCCAGTACAGAGTTTTCCAAAAAGGAGCTGCTTGGGTATGCACTTGTCTGGCATACGGATGACATGACCTGCCCACCGAGGCTGCACTGTAATCAGCAGTGTGTGGACTGATGGTAGACTTGCTCTAGAGAGAACTTTAGTGTCTGGTACTTTGTCTTGCCATCAGATGCGTAATATTCTGCGAAGACAAATCATGTGGAAATGATTGAGCTGTTTTGCATGCCTTCGATACTGTCCACATTTTACAGGTATACAGGAGGGTAATGAGTACCACGGTGCCATAGACTTTAAGTTTTATTGCTGGACTGATTCCTTGATGTTCCCATACAGTGGAGCACAGTCTACTGAAAGCAGAACTTGCCTTTGCTATTCTGCAGTTAACTTTTGTATCAATAGTCATTGCTTGGAAGAGGGTATAGGCCAAGATAAGTGAACTGGTCCACTGCCAGTAGTTTTTACTCATTGATTGTAATTATGGGTCCTGTGAATAGTGCATGAGGAGCAGGCTGGTGCATGATTTCAGTCTTTTTAATTTTGATGGTGGGTTCAAAGTTATCACAAGCTGTGGAAATTCTCTGGCTCTGAGTCAGCATACAGGGCACAGTCATCGGCAAAGAGGAAGTCTTTCAGAGCAATCTCCTTCACTTTGATAATAGCTTGAAGTCTCCACAGGTTGAGGAGCTTCCCATCCACTCTGTACTTGAGGCTGATTTCAGCAACACTGTCCTGGAAGGCGTTATTCAGCATAGCAGTAAATATTATGCTGAACAGTGTGGGTGCGAGCATATAGTCTTGTTTGACCCTATTGATAACTGGAAATGTCTCAGAGGATTCTCCGCCATTCCGTACACTGGCCATCATGCATCATGGAACTGGTGTGTCATCTAAATGAATTTGGGGGTGCAGCCGAACTTTACATGATCCCCCACAGACGCTGTCGGCTGACAGTATCGAAGACTTTTGCAAGGTCAACAAAGATTATGTAGAGCTCGTGATTCTGCTCCTGACACTTCTGAAGTTGGCGTGCAACAAAAATCATGTCAGTAGTCCTGTAACCTTTGCAGAAGCCACACTTTGACTCTGGAAGCAGGACCAGCTGCAGATGAGTGACCAGACGATTTAGCAGGACTCTTGCAAGGCTTTTCCTGTGATGGAGAGCAGCGAGATTCCTCAGTGGTTGTCACATACTTGCCGATTGCCCTTCTTGTTATAGAGGTGTATGATGGAAGCATCTTAAAGCTAAAGGAGTGTCTCCTTGTTTCCAAAAGGACTAGAACAACTTGGTGAGCTTCTTGATAAATGCAAGACCAGCAGCTTTGAAGATCTCTGTGGGTATGGCATCTACCCCCGGGGCTTTGCCACTGGATAGCTGGCTGACAGCTTTCGTGACTTTGGCTACTATTGCTGGTCATCCATGGCGCTATTGTTATCAACCTGGGGAATCCTGTCTATTGCCTCATCATTAATAGATGATGGTCAGTTGAGGATGGCTTCAAAGTGCTCAGCCCACCTCAACAGAATGTGAGCCCTGTCTGTAATGAGAGTTGTACCATCTGTACTCAGAAAGAGGGAACTCCTGAGAGATTGAGGACCGTAGAGAGTGTTGAGGCCTTCATAGAACTGTTTCAAGTTGTTTCTGTCAGCGTATCCCTTTATTTCATCTACCTTGAAGCTCAGCCAGGCATCCTGCATTTTACGCAGTTTATTCAGAACTGTCCTGCGAGCACTGGTAAAAGCATTTTTCTTGGCAGCTGATGATGGGTCATTCTGATTCAAGCATCTGATGAAGATGGTGTTATTCAACAAGTAGAACCTCTATCTCCTCTTCATTGTCATTGAACCAGTCATGCTGCTTGCGGATAGAGATCCGAGCATTTTCAGTGCAGATGAATGGACAACATCCCTGAAGTGTTCCTTGTCATCCTCAGCGCTGCCTGTGAGGTATAGGTCAGCATGCTTGATTTCTAAGTCTTCAGCCAGTGCAAAGATAAATGTAGTCCTCAGGTGAAGGTACTAAATTGGGAAAAAGATAATCGCAACAATATTAGGCAGGAATTGAAGAATGTAGATTGGGGCAGTTGTTTGAGAGCAAATCTACATCTGGCATTCGGAGGCTTCTGGTGTAAGTTGATAGGAATTTATGATCACACATTCTTGTAAGGATGAAGGATGGGACAGCACGATGGCACAGTGGTTAGCAATACTGCCTCACAGCACCAAGGACCAGATTCAATTCCTGGCTTGGGTCACTGTGTGGAATTGTCCCCGTCTCTGCATGGGTTTCTCTGGGTGCTCCAGTTTTATCCCAAAATCTGAAGATGTGCGAGATAGGTGGATTGGCCATGCTAAATTGCCCCTGAATGTCAGGGGGACTGGCTAGGATAAATGCATGGGGTTAGGGAATAGGACCTGGATGGGATTAATGTCGGTGTGGACTTGATAGGCCAAATGGCCTCCTTCTGCACTGTGAAATTCAATTCTATAAGTATGGCAAGTTTTGGGAATCTTGGATAATGAGAGATATTATGAACCCAGCTGAAAAGAAAAAGAAAGTTTTTGTCAAGCCTAGGAGGCTGGGAATACATGAAGCAAGTATGAAATTCAAAGGAAGTGAAAAGAAACTTAAGCAAGGAGTCAGGAAGGCTAAAAGGGGTAATGAAAATTGGCCAACAGGATTAAGGAAAATCCCAAAGCCTTTCCTGCATATATAAAGAGCGAGAGGGTAACTAGGGACAGGGTTGGGACACTCAAGGACAGGGTAGGGAATCTATGCTTGGAGCCAGAGGAAATAGATACTAAATGAGTACTCTGCATCAGTATTCACCAAAGAGAAGGACTTGGTGGTTAATTTAGGTCATGTTGAGATCAAAAAGAAGGAGGTATTGGGGGTCTCAAGAAAAATTTAGGTTGAAAGGTCCCGAGGGCCTGATGGAATATCAGATACTGATAGACAAGAGAGGAAATTGTTGGGGCCTTGAGCAAAATCTTTGTATCCTCACTGGATACAGAAGAGGTCTTGTTGTGGAGATGCTGGTGTTGGACTGGGGTAAACACAGTAAGAAGTCTCACAACACCAGATTAAAGTCCAACAGGTTTATTTGGTAGCAAAAGCCACCAGCTTTTGGGCATCTGACCCTTTGCCAGGTGAGTGGAGAGTTCTGATCACAAACAGCAGGTGTAAAGACAGATACTTAGTTTACAGAATACTGATTAGAATGTGAATTTTTACAGCTAATCAAGCTGCAGACAATGTGAATGGAGATAACATTAAGTATAGGTTAAAGAGATGTATATTGTCTCGAGACGGGACAGTAAGTGAGATGTTGCAAGCCCAGGCAAGTTATGGGGGTTACAAATAGTGTGACATAAACCCAAGATCCTGGTTGAGACCATCCTGATGTGTGCAAAATATGAGGACAGTCTCAGCTGGAATCTCAGGTTCATGTTACACTATTTGTAACCACAGTGACTGAGTGAGTGAGAAACTGTGTGAGAAAGTGAATGACTATGTTTGTGTATCCATGAGAAAGAGACAGTATATGGAATACTCCTTGTCACGCCTGGCCAAAAGGCGCAGGTCCTAGTGCAAGCCCAAAAATTGGTTTTGCATCTGGCAGGAAAAGGTCTATGTTCTTCCAGACATTTTTCTAATGGCATGATTCTGATTATTATGAGATTGACTGCGTAATCAGTCTCATTAACAAGCTTGGCTTTCCTTGACCTTCCTCTTAGAATGTTTCCACTTCTGTGGCATGACGTCACATAAGCACAAATTGGTACTGGTCCATTGAATTATGGATCAGGTGTGAGGACAAGCAAGGAAATATATTCCGATTAGCATCAATTCCAGGGTGCAAAAGGTGGATCAGTTGCTGCCACGGTGGAGAGTGGAAAGCCTGCACGTGTGCCAGGAATTGGGGCATTCGAGCTGAGCTGGAGGCTCCTCAAGTTGCTTCCGGGTTGGAACTTTTGTGGCCCTTACCCCCTGCCTGCTGAAAGAGGGTTTCGTATGATCCCGATATCAAACCCCACTGATGTCTTACCGATTATCCTACCATCCATCTGTTGGCCAATCACCTTTTGCTGACATTCCATACCAGGCATTTTCAGTGCAGTTTGTCTATCCTTTGTCCCCATCTGGCACTCAGCTCTCACCTGTGGCTCCCCACAGCTGTTTGCATTCGACTGCGGTTATAGAACATAGAACATAGAACAATACAGCACAGAACAGGCCCTTCGGCCTTCGATGTTGTGCCGACCAAAATAAAAAGCAATGCCCCTCCAAACTAAACCATTCCCTTCTCTTCCATATACTTATCAATTAACCTCTTAAACGCCACCAAACTTGGCGCATCTACAACAGCTGCAGGCAGGGCATTCCACTCCCTAATCACTCTTTGAGTAAAGAACCTACCTCTGATATCCGTCCTATAACTCATACCCCTTAATTTAAAGCTGTGTCCCCTCGTGCTAGCTTTCTCCATCCTAGGAAAAAGGCTATCACTGTCCACCCTATCTAAACCTCTAATCATCTTATATGCTTCAATAAGATCCCCTCTTAGCCGCCTCCTTTCTAACGAAAACAACCTCAAATCCTTCAACCTCTCTTCATAGGACCTGCCCTCCATACCAGGCAACATCCTGGTAAACCTCCTCTGTACCCTCTCCAATGCCTCCACATCTTTCTTATAATGTGGGGACCAGAACTGCACACAATACTCCAAGTGCGGCCGCACTAGAGTTTTGTACAGTTGCAACATGATGCTGGGCAACGGCCTTGACAAGCCAGCTAAACCAGGTGAGGGTAGCCAAACGGGTCTCAACCCTCAGTGATATAGGGAGATGTCTATCCCAGCATGTGAAGACGGAGTCCGACTGATTGAGCAGTAGAGACCAATGGAAGGTCCAACGGTCAAGAAGGCAGTCTCTGCAAGCGTGGTGGAACGCAAAGAGCAGGACAAGACACGGAATATGTCCTGGTCATCCACTGCAGCTGTCTTGATTCTTGTATGCCACTGGATCTAGATAGGAATTGGGAAGAGAGAGTGAGGCTAACACTGTGCAACTCTCCCTCACTTTAATCCAAATCAAGCGCTAGTTTTGATACCATTATCATCATCATCATCATCAGTGTCCTGTTCAACCCTTGAAATCCTGTGGCAATGTGTGAGCGGCAAAGCAGCAGGTGTGGATACATGGGAGCTGTAGTCATAGACCTGCACGCAGGCGCTCAAGGTCTAATGATCGTTTCCGCTGACCGAAGCAGCAGTGGAACTCAGTGTCTACCTGGGCAACTGAGCAGCCCTCTGCTCTGCTCTGTAGAATGCACTGCTCACCTCTGTAGAATGAGGAAGGGGCGAGAAGATGTGCCCTAACCATTGCCTGCTTCACTATACCAGTTTACTGCTGCTACCAGAGATCCCATCTTGCTGTCGAACACACAAAATAAAACACAAGGTGACACTGCTCACCATTGGCACTTGGAATGTGTGCATGCTTTTGGACAACCCTACAGCAGATAGACCAGAGAGAGCACCTTAGTTGCCAGAGAGGTTGCAAGATACAACATTGACATTCCAATCCTGAGTGAAACTTGTCTTGCCAATGTAGGTCAGTTGACTGAAACTGGAGGTGATTTTTTTTTTCTGGAGCATTTGCAGCAGCAATGAGCGTCATGATGCTGGAGTTGGATTTGCCATTAGGAGTCACCTTGTTCAGAAACTTGATAGTCTTCCCAAAGGTGTGAACGACCGGCTTATGACATTGCAGCTTCCGCTACAGAACAGAAGTCAAGCCATCCTGATCAGCACCTATGCTCCCACAATGAACAACCCGGACGAAATGAAAGACAAGTTCTACAAAGAACTAGACATTATACTATCAGCAGTGAGCAGTGCCAACAACCTGATCTTGCTTGGCGATTTTGATGCAAGAATGTGGCAGGAAGTCATTGGGAGGCAAGGAATGGGCAAGTGTAACAACAATGGCCTATTCTTACTGAAGACCTGTGCAACACACAATCTCCTCATCACCAACACAACCTTCCGTCTGTCTACCCGTAACAAGAACTCCTGGATGCACCCCCACTCTAAGCATTGGCATCTTATCGACTATGTCATTGTCAGGAGAAAGATATCAGAGTAACCAAGGTCATGCATGGTGCTGAGTGCTGGATAGATCATTGTCTCCAAAATGAGGCTTCGCATAGACCCAAGAGGCGACCACAAGGAAACAAGGTTATAAAAAAAATCAATGTGGCCAAGCTAAAGAGCCCCAGCATAACTTCAGCGCTGGTTGAAGACTTAGAGATTAATCTTGCTGACCTTGCAGGCAGTGCTGAGGATGACTGGGAATGCTTCAGGGATGCTATTCATACATCTGCGCTGAAGACTCTTGAGCCCTCCACTCGCAAGCAGCATGATTGGTTTGTTGAGAATGATCAGGAGATGCAGGATCTACACATTGAAAAGCATCATCTTCATCAGGCCTGTCAGAGCAACCCATTTTCAGCTGCCAAGAAAAACACTCTTACCAGTGCTCGCAGGACAGTCCAGAATAAAATGCAGAATGCCTGGCTGAGCGCCAAGGCAGATGAAATACAGGGATATACTGACAGAAGCGACTTGAAACGGTTCTATGAAGCCCTCAACACACTCTATGGACTTCAATCTCTTGGTAGTCCCCCCCTCCTGAGTATAGATGGTACAACTCATTATAGAGAAGGCCCAGGTCCTGCTGTCCTCAAACGACCATCATCTATTAACGATGAGGCAATAGACAGGATTCCCCAGGTCAATGTCAACAGCACCATACATGACCCACCGGTAATAGCCGAAGTCACGAAAGCTGTCAGCTAGCTATCCAGTGGTAAAGCCACAGGGGCTGATGACAAACCCACAGAGATCTATAAAGCTACTGGTTCTGCACTTATCGAGAAATTCATGAGTTGTCCCAATCCTTTTGGAAGCAAGGATCCATTCCTCAATAATTTAACAATGCTTCCAATGTACATCTCTACAAGAAGAAGGGCAATCGGCAAGTATGCGACAACCACTGAGGAATCTTGCTGCTGTCCATCATAGGAAAAACTCTCGCAAGAGTCCTGGAGCTGAGCCTGCTTCCACAGTCATAGTATGGCTTCCACAAAGGTCATGGGACGACTGACATGATTTTTGTTGCTCGCCAACTTCAGGAGAAGTGTCAGAAGCAGAATCGCAAGCTCTACATAACCTTTGTTGACCTCGCAAAAGCTTTCAATACTGTAAGTTGATAAGGCCTGTGGAGGATCATGTCAAAGTTCGGCTGTCTCCCCAAATTCATTCAGATGGTACGCCACTTCCATGATGGCATGATGGCTAGAGTACTGGATGGCGGAGAATCCTCTGAGGCATTTCCAGTCACCAGTGGTGTTAAACAAGGCTGTGTGCTTGCACTGTTTACTGCCATGCTGAATGATGCCTTCTAGGACAGTGTTGCTGGAATCAGCCTCAACTACAGGATTGATGGGAAAATTTTCAACCTGAGAAGACTTCAAGCTATTACCAAAGTGAAAGAGACTGATCTGAGAGATTTCCTCTTTGCCGATGACTGCATCCCATATGCTGGCTCAGAGCCAGAGATGCAAGTCAGTATGGACAAATTTTTCATGGCTTGTGGCAACTTTGAACTCACATCAACATTAAAAAGACCGAATGCATGCACCAGCCTGCTCCTCATGCACCATGCACAGAACTCATAATCACAATCAAAGGGCAGAAACTACAAGTAGTGGACTAGTTCACTTATCTTGGCCAATACCCTCTCCCAAGCAGTGACTATTGAACAGAAGATAACTGCAGAGTAGCAAAGGCAAGTTCTGCTTTTGGTAGACTGTGGTCCACTGTATGGGAACATCAAGGAATCAGCCCAGCAACAAAACTGAAGGTCTACAGCGCCATGGTACTCATTATTGTCCTGTATGCCTGTGAAATGTGGACTGTGTATGGAAGGCATGCAAGACAGCTCAATCATTTCCACATGACTTGTCTTTGCAGAATATTAAGCATCAAATGGCAAGACAATTTACCAGACACTGAAGTTCTTTCTAGAGCAAGTCTACCATCAGTCCACACACTGCTGATGAGAGCGCAGACCCGGTGGGCAGGTCATGTCATCCGTATGTGAGATGAGCACATACCCAAGCAGCTTCTTTTTGGGGAACTCTCTGTTGAAAGATGCTCACATAGAGGACAGAAGAAACATCTCAAAGACACACTCAAAGCTTCTCTGAAGTCTGTTCACATTGACAAGACCACCTGGGAAACACTGACACAAAACTGCCCTACGTGGTGCTGCCTTATCCACAAGGGCTGTCAAATTTACGAAGCAAGGTGCATTGCAGAAGCACAACTTAAGTGCGAGTTGCACATGTCCAAAGCCACCGGCGCAACAACTACAGTATCTACACAAGTCTGTCCAATATGTGCCAGGACATTCCGTGCCCGAATTGGCCTGATCAGTCATCTTCGGACACACCGCATCCAGCTTCAAAATGACTAATGGTAAGGTCCTCATCGATGACAATGGACAATACCAGGCTTTGGCAGCTCCAATCAAGGGAGCTTGGCAGGCGTTAACATTGCTTCTCACACTGTAAGAAATGTATGAGCTCTTTCATTATCCATTTGGTGTTTGACATTGTTGGAGCAAATGAATGAACTGAGTCTTCCAAGACTGTGTAGAACTTCAGAAAAATATGGCTTTATTCAACATGCAAGAGGGAAAGTAAAACTTGGAGCTGTAATTCCAGCTTGCTTCTGAGCCACTCTGCTAATCATCAGTTCTTACATATTCTTATACGCTTTTTATGTTACAAAGAGTTTCATTTACATTAGGTCATCATGTTATTTTGAATTGCTTACAGTTCTGCTTTGATCATATATACAGCCATTGACAATCTGTGTGCTTTAGCTTTAATCATTTTCTGTCTATCTGATTACAATATCAAAGTGTTAATTATCCCCATCTCCTTGATACTTGATTAGAGTTCTAGAGGCACAATGGCTCCTCTAGACCTATTGGAGGCTTGATAAGTGATATTGACTCTCTCGTTGTTACTGTAATCTTGGAAAGACCTTACCTGGAGTATGACTGTTTTAGTGCCATCTGAAATGTAGTTATCTGTAACTTGCCATGTATCTGCCTGCAGTGAGTGTGGATACTACAGTGTTGTTTGTTTTAATTCTTTCCATTCATTCCTATCCTGCTGCAGCCTACACTCCCTGGGTTTGCTTACTGCAGTCCCCCTTGATAACCCTAGGTTACACTCACGTAGTTGCTAAAAGGTATCAGTTTGTGTCTATGTAATCATTTATACTAACTAGGACCTTGCAAATATCATTGCTGGACCCCATGGATGCTCCCCTGCACTTTGGTTATTGTTGAGGGTCCTTCAATGGCGAGCTCTACAGATCTTGGAAAGCATCCTAAACCACCTTGCTGTAAATATCAGCCGCTACCTTCTCTTTATCATGTGCGCTGATGGATGACACTGAGATATCCTGAGAGATGATTAAAATCTTTTTCACTTTTCGTTGCTGACAAACACATAACCGTTGTCCATACCAGTCATCCACTATTATAATCACCTCCCACCTATCTGTTAATTGGTTACCTGCTGACCCTGGAATGAATATGTCTCCCCAGTGATGTGTCCCAGATGGTAGTCTGGATTGCTCAGTTCACCTTGATCTTCCCCTTGGTTGTGTGTACCTTGGAAGACCTGACATACTCCTGAATGAGGTCTGTTGCTCTCTTCATGGCTTATTGGATTATTTTGCCTCGTGTTTCGTCATTACACAGAAATCATCCCACCAGACCCGAGATACGTAACCTGACATTCTCACTGGGAGATGAAATTCTTCCACTGTTAAAGAATCTGAAACTAGCAGGCAGAAACAGTGACTGCTACCAAAAATAGGCCCCTGAGATTACCTCTGTGTTTGATGTGGTAAGATGCCACTGAGTCGGGCCTATCTGTATGGCTTTAAAAACTTCAATGTCAGAACGTCGACTACTACCTTACAGTTATTAGACAAGAGTTCAAGGGATTACAGGCACTCACTATGTAATGTGCTGACTCCAAACAGCGCTCCACAGATCTAATGCAGGCTAGGCGTCTTTGATGTGCTGTATGCCCTGGATCCACTTTGGTAAACCCAGCCCTCTTGCACCGCTCCCAATGATTCAAATCTGTAACTGTCTCTAAAGGTTCCTTTGAATGGGTTCTCCTGCGAGATTGCCATAATAAACTTTATCCCTTCCTCCACTGGTCCGTCCGCTGCCTCGTCTGGTGACCACAAGTTCATACCTCTCCCTGTATGTGTGAAGGAGATTTACTCTATATAGACAGGTGAATAAGTGCTGCGGGATAGTACCAAATCTCAAGTCCTCAGTGTCAGCCCAGATATTACCAATGGAATCTCTAGCAAGGATATTATTTCCCTTTGCTTGTGCTTAAGAACCTAGAAAAACGGTAACATTAGCCCGCCAGTCGGGGGGAAAGTTAGATATTTTTAGATTTGTTATATGATTTAACTAGGTATAGTGTTTCCATCTCAGTGATCCTTTCATATTGACCAAGGCACAAGTATCTTCTGCGACAATCATCTCAAAGGGTCGTACCGAGGTTGAAAACCTGCTTTTTTGGGAAGTACTTTGACCATTATCTTATCCTCTGCCTTGGGGTTTTGGGTCCAGAATACTTTCTCCTTCTCAATTTTTAATTCTCTATCTATCACCTTACCTTTTAGGCTATGCAGCTGCTCAGCAAGATGTCTGATAAACTTGAATACTCTTTCCCTTGCGTTGCAAACCTCTACACCCCTGTCACTACATCCTCAGAAAGCGTCATGGCCCTTCTTGCCATTAGCTCAAGCATTAGCTCAAAGGGCTCAACATCAAATCCATCTAGCCAGGGTGATTCTCATCTTCATTAATATCGCGGGGAAGAGCTTTACCCAACCCTATTTGGCTCCACCAGGACCTTCGTCAGGATTTTTTTAGGAGTCCTGTTCATCCTTTCTATCCTTTCTACATGAACTATGCAGGTAGTATGGAACATGAAATCATTATCTGATTCCCAATAGGGCACAAGCCTACTTCATCACTCTCCCTGAAAAGTGAGTGTTCTGGTCCGAATCTAGTTGTAATGGGACACCCGCTGTGGTATTACTTCCTCTGCGGACAACGGTTTTGGCTGAGCAGTTTCTGCTGGGGTATGCCTCCATCCACCAGATAAACCTGTCTATCAGCACCAGGCAGTGCCTCTTGTTCTGAGACTGCAGCGGTTTGGTAAGATAGTTGCTTCCATGGCCTCTTTGGTTTCGGCTGACACCTCAGCCTTACCTTGGGAGTCTGCACAGGCTATGCACTGCTGGCAGTATCTGGCTATCTCTCTATATCTTTCTACTTGCTTGTTTGCTTAATCATTTTATCTCTCCCAATCTGCTATCCCATGATAAACTTTTAGTCATGTTTCCTTATATGTTGCCGTGCTAGTATACATCTGTCCTTTCTCCAAATGTTGTCTGAATCTTTTACGGCCCCCTTTTGTTCCCATCCCTCTATCTCTTTTTCTGTATTTCACTGTGCTATCTGAATCTTGCACATATGCAGCAACTGGCTTTGCTTCTTCCTCTTGCACTCCAGGCTCTGTAAGAGCTTTAGCTGCCGTGTCTGCACAATCGTTGTCTTGATGCTCCGGTGTCTCTGTTTTTTTGTGAACACTTCTCTTAATTACCTTAGCTTCTGCTGGTGCCACAGCTGTTTCTACCAGTTCCCTTCAGTAATTTTCATGCTGCACATGTCCACTTGAGGAGGTTACATACCCCAGTTGAGCCCAAGCTATCATGTAATCGTGTCCTATTCCAAAAGATTACCAGCTGGGTTTGAAAATAGATAAGTTCCCTGGGCCGGACGGGATTTACCCTAGGATTCTCTGGGAGGCAAGAGAGGTGATTGCAGTGCCTCTGGCTCTGATCTTCAGGTCGTCGTTGCTTACAGGTATAGTGCCGGAAGACTGGAGGATAGCGAATGTTGTCCCGTTGTTCAAGAAGGGGAATAGAGACTTTGCTGGGAATTATAGACCGGTGAGTCTTACTTCTGTTGTGGGCAAAGTATTGGAAAGAATTATTAGGGATAGGATTTATAGTAATTTAGAGAGAAATGAATTGATTGGGGATAGTCAGCATGGTTTTGTGAAGGGTAGGTCGTGCCTTACTAACCTTATTGAGTTTTTTGAAAAAGTGACCAAAGAGGTAGATGGGGGTAAGGCAGTTGATGTGGTATATATGGACTTTAGTAAGGCGTTCGATAAGGTTCCCCATGGAAGGCTTCTGCAGAAAATGCAGATGTATGGGATTGAGGGTGATTTAACTAATTGGATCAGGAATTGGCTAGCTGATAGAAGACAGAGGGTGGTGGTTGATGGAAATTATTCATCATGGAGTTCAGTTACAAGCGGTGTACCTCAGGGATCTGTTTTGGGGCCCCTGCTGTTTGTAATTTTTATAAATGATCTGGATGAGGGTATTGAAGGATGGATTAGTAAATTTGCGGATGACACCAAAGTCGGAGGAGTGGTAGATAGTGAAGAGGGGTGTTATAGTTTGCAGAGAGACGTGGACAAGTTGCAGAGCTGGGCCGAGAGGTGGCAAATGGAGTTTAATGTGGAAAAGTGTGAGGTAATGCACTATGGCAGGAATAATAAATGTGTAGAGTATAGGGCTAATGGTAGGATTCTTAATAGTATTGATGAACAGAGGGATCTTGGTGTGTATGTGCATAGATCCCTGAAAGTAGGCAGTCAAGTCGATAAGGTTGTTAAGAAGGCATATGGAGTCTTAGCTTTTATTGGTAGGGGGATTGAATTTCGGAGCCACAACGTCATGTTGCAACTATACAAAACTCTAGTGTGGCTGCACTTGGAGTATTGTGTGCAGTTCTGGTCCCCACATTATAAAAAGATGTGGAGGCATTGGAGAGGGTACAGAGGAGGTTTACCAGGATGTTGCCTGGTATGGAGGGCAGGTCTTATGAGGAGAGGCTGAGGGATTTGAGGTTGTTTTCGTTAGAAAGAAGGCGGCTAAGGGGAGACCTTTTTCTGAGGATGGAGAAAGCTAGCATGAGGGGACATAGCTTTAAATTAAGGGGTGGTAGTTATTGGACGGATGTCAGAGGTAGGTTCTTTACCCAGAGGGTGGTAAGGGTATGGAATGCCCTGCCTGCTGCAGTTGTAGATGCGCCAAGTTTGGGGGCGTTTAAGAGGTCAGTAGATAAGTTTATGGATGAAAAGGGAATGGTTTAAGTTAGAGGGTCATTGCTTTTTCTTAATTGGTCGGCGCAACATCGAAGGCCGAAGGGCCTGTTCTGCGCTGTAATGTTCTATGTTCTATGTTCTATTCTGTTGTCACTGTCTTCAACTAAGAATGGTGCCAATGGCTCTATAGTCCTTACAAATCTTCCATGTGGTTTTTCTGAACTCCCTCCTGCATGCGCCTCACAACTGCAACTCTTGGTTCATCATAGAAATTGTACAGTGCAGAAAGAGGCCATTTGGCCTATTAAGCCTGCACCGACCACAAGCCCACCCAAGCCCGACCCCAATATCCCTACATATTTTACCCATTAATCCCTCTGACCTATGCATTTCAGAACACCAAGGGGCAATTTTAGTGTGGCTAATGAACCTAACCTGCACATCTTTGGACTGTGGGAGGAAACCAGAGCACCTGGAGGAAACCCACACAGACACAGGGATAATGTGCAAACTCCACACAGACAGTGACCCAAGTCGGGAATTGAACTCGGGTCTCTGGAGCTATGAAGCAACAGTGCTAACCACTGTGCAACAGTGCCACCCTGTTGTATTTTTGTTGCTTGTTGTATTTTGTTCATGTTGTATTTTTGCTCCTTGATTTTTTTTAATATTGTTGTAACGACTTTCTCCCCTTTCTCGTACTTGTTTTTAGTTTGACTCATTCACCAGGCTGTTTGCTCGTCCGCGGATGCATCCAAATTGTATCTCTTCTTCCTCATCTTCTTAATTATTTTATATCATGATTTATTATCATCTGTATGATAGATCCCTCAGGACCCCATTGTAGATCCCCTATACTGGCACTTGTTTTATCACTTCGGCCTAGCTTTACACCCTCTACTCTCGCAGAATTTTTCTTTGCAGCTACTCCTTCGCCAATTGAGCGAGACCTTTTAATCCTTCCTACCCACAGAATTTTCCTTTGCAATTTTATGTCCAGACCCCCTGAATTCCCCTGTGCAGCCCCAGATGTGCGGTGTTCTAGTCCACAGGCAGCAGTATTCTCTGTCATAGCTCTACGTCTGGTCTCCCAGATTTCTCTCACAACTTTATGCCTGGGGCATGCAGTATTCCTTTGTGATTTTATTCAAACCCACATGGTCAAGATTCTTCCTCCCTACAGTTCTTTGGTAACGTATCTTAAAGCCTACCTACGACTAATGTGGGATCTCTCCCCTAACTATAGGTGGTAATTTAAATGTACTCATCTGAATTGGAGCAACATAGTCCCTGGTTGTCCGTTATGGTACTCTGCTCGCTGTGCCAATTGGTGGGAATGAATGAACTGTGTCTTCCTTGACCATGTAGAACTTCAACAAAAACAGCTTTATTCAACATGCATGAGGGAGAGTAGACCTTGGACCTGTAATTCTAGCTTGCTTCCAAGCTACTCTGCTAATCAAGTCAGAGGGTGATGGGAAAATTTTCAGACTGGAGGCCAGTTACCAGCAGTGCACTACAGGGGTCAGTGCTGGATCCTGTGCTTTTTGTGGCAAAAAGCTTTTTGCTTTTTATTAATGACTTGGAAGAAGGGACTGAAGAGTGGGTTAGTAAATTTGTTGACGACACTCAGATTGTTGGAGTAGTGGATGAGGTGGAGGGCGCTTGCAGGCTGCAAAAAGATATTGATAGGATGCAGAACTGGGCCAGAAAGTAGCAGATGGAGTTTAACCTTGATAATTGTGAGGTGATTCATTTTGGTAGGACAAACTTGAATGCAGGGTCAATGGCACGGTTCTAAGGAATGTGGAGGAACAGAGAGATCTTGGGGTTCATATCCACAGGTCTCTGAAAGTTGCCACTCAAGTGGATAGAGCCGTGAAAAAGGCTTATAGTATGTAAGTGTTTATTAACAGGGGGTTTGAGTTTAAGAGTTATGCTGCAACTATACCGGACGTTGGTAAGACCACATTTGGAATATTGTATTCAGTTCTGGTCATGTCATTATAAGAAGGATCTGGAAGCATTGGAGAGAGTGCAGAGGAAATGCTGCCTGGTTTGGAGGATAGGTCTTATGAGGAAAGGTTGAGGGAACTGGGGGCTTTTCTCTTTGGAGTGGAGGAGGATGAAAGGTGACTTAATAGAGGTTTATAAGATGATGAGAGGGATTATAAAGTGAACGTGCAGAGACTATTTCCTCGGGTGCATGTAGCTGTTACTAGGGGACGTAACTATAAATTCCATAGTGGGAGATGTAAGAGGGATGTCCGAGATAGATGCTTTACTCAGAGAATGGTTGGGGTATGGAATAGACTGCCAGATGTGATAGGGGAGTTGGATACTTCAGGAACTTTCAAGTTGGACAAACGCATGGAGCACTCCAGAATGATAGGGAGGGAATAGCTTGATCTTGGGATTGGACATAGCTCGGCACAATATGGAGGGCTGAAGGTCCTGTACTGTGCTGTAATATTCTATGTTTCTATGTTAAATCATCGGTTCTTAAATATTCTTGCACCTTTTTCTTTATGTTACAAAGTGTTACATTTACATTAGGTCATCGTGTTGTTACTTTGAATTGGTTGCAGTTCTGCTTTGACCTATTGTCAGTAAATACTACCTCTGAGACGAGTTGTGAGTTAAAGTACAGTAGTTTTATTACAAAAGCTTTAGGGAGAAGCCTCGTTCCTAAAGCGGTTCATCGGACTTCTCCTGAACATAGGTAAGAACATAGACTGGGGTTGTTTTCCCTTGAAAGACGTCGGCTTAGAGGGGATCTCATAGAGGTGTATAAGATTATAAGGGGTATAGATAGAGTAAATTGAGGTAAACTTTTTCCACCTTCAGAAATGGATAGGACGAGGGGTCATGGCCATAGGGTGAGGGGGGCTATGTATAAGACGAATATTAGAGGGCAGTTTTTCACACAAGGGGTAGTGGGGGTGTGGAATGCACTGCCGAGTAAGGTGGTGGGAGCAGGCACGCTAGGGCTGTTTAAGGGTCTCTTGGACAGCCACATTAGCGGTATGCAGATAGAGGGATATAGTAGGACTGTTTAACTATGGCTTTTTTTCCCCACAGGTAATTCGGTCCATACTTGACCAACAAGGAGCATGCATTCGGCAGGTGGTGCGAGTACAGCTCTTGGATGTTGATTCATGGGTTGCCTGGTACCTCATGTCATAAATGAGTGCTTTATGTGGACCATCTGAAGGGCACCATGACAGCTCAGAGACTATCGATGTGGCTGTGCAGACACTTGGAATTGGGCCGGTGTCTGCGGGAGTTTGTGCGTTCTCCCCATGGTTGCGTGGGTTTTCTCCGGGCACTCCAGTTTCCTCCCACAACCCAAACATTCGCTCTTAGGCTGATTGGGAAACAAATTGTCCCTATAGTGAGAGTCTTCCATATTAGGAATAACCTTAATCTATAATAGGATAATGGAATTGCTACTATATAGTTATGACTGCGGCGCGGGCTCGTTGGGCCGAGGGGCCTGTTTCCCGTGCTGTGTTGCTCTGTCTTAAAAAGAATGGATTTTTACATCCCTGTTCCTGCCCCTAGTCACATCTGCAGTTCTCAAGGCTGCGACTGTCTCCGTTTTGTTCCTCTAGTGTGACTAGCCATTATCGCATCTCGACACCTGTGGCTTGTTCAGCCAGCACGCAAGGTTACAAGCTTGCACAAACAAGTTAACTAGCATACAAAGTTATAGGGCACAAAAACAAGTTTTGCAATGCTTTGCTTAAATCTTTAAGCATTACAAAGTTCGTTAACCCATTCCTCCTTCAGATCACATTATACAGTGATATCAAGTAAACCTGTTGGACTTTAACCTGATGTTGTGAGACTTCTGATTATACGGATATATTATCCTGTGTGCTTTAGCTTTAATCATTTTCATTGTCCGACTACAAGGTCAAAGTGTTGCATTTGTCAAACTAATTTTGATGGTGTGTTGATTGTCCCCATCTTCCTGATAAGATACTTGATTAGTTTTCTAAAGGCACAATGACTCCTTCTCGACTTATTGGAGCCTTGATAAATGACATCAATTCTCTTATTGTTACTGTAGCCTCGGAAAGATCTCATGTGAGTTGTTTTGGGATAGTCAGCATGTATGTGGCAGGGGAAGGTTATCCCTGATGAATGCATATTCTGAAAGAGTGATTTTATATGAGGTTGGGGGAACTTCAGTTGATGAGATACACAGAGCCTTGGACAAGGTCCCAGTTGGGGGCAAACTGAAACATATAGAACTCTTGAAGACTTGGTGAGGTAGATCTGAAACTGGCTTGGTTAAAGGACACAAATGGTGGTGGCAGAAGGCTGTTCAAGCAACAGGGCTGGAATCGGGGGCAGCATGGTGGCACATTGGTTAGCACTGCTGCCTTACAGTGCGAGGAACCTGAGTTCAATTCCTGGTTTGGGCCATTGTCTGTGTGGAGTTTGCACATTTTCCCCATGTCAGTCTGGGTTTACTTTGAGTGCTCTGGTTTCCTCCTATAGTCCAAAGATAAACGCGTTAGGTGGATTGGCCATGCTGAATTTCCCCTTAGTATCAGGGAGACTAGCTGGGATAAATGCATGGGGCTGTGGGGATAGGGTCCGGAAGGAATTGTGGTCCGTGCAAACATGATGAGCCAAATAGCCTCCTGCATTGTAGGATTCTCTGATTCTATGGCGTCTTCATCATTTGTAATATCGCTGATAAAGTGTGGGGGGTGGTTGCAGAAGATGGTCAGTCAGTTTGCTGACATCTAGGTTGGCACGGTGGTTCATAGTGAAGATGGCAGTTGTAGGATACAGGAAGATATAGATGTGTTGGTCAGATAGGCAGAGCAATGATGGGCAATATTTCACCCAAAGTAGCGTGGGATGATGTACATAGGGGGGAATAATGGCGCAAATGCATATGTAATCTCAGGATACCAAGCAACTCAGTGGAACAGTTGGATCTTGGGATACATATTCATGGATCCATGAAGGCAGCAGGGCAGGTGAACAGGGTGTTCATGGGGACACATAGGACTCTTGTTTTCAGCAGTTGTGGCATAGACTATCTGAGCTTGAAGGTTATGTTGGGGCTGTACAGAACATTAGGTCCGGTCACCTCACTATAAGGAAGGTATGGTTGCACTGGAGGGTTTACTGTGAGATAACCAGGCTGTTCCCTGGGATGAAGCATTTATGCCCTCAGGGGATATGGAATGGATTTGTATTGTTTCTTGTGGAGCACTGGAGAGCTGATGGAGAACATGGTTGGGGTGCATGCATATATGAGTCATAAAGGGCATTCGGCCCAACTTGTCCATACTGATGTCTTTTTAAATCCTTAAGCTAGTTCCAATTACCCGCATTTGGCCCATATCTCTCCACACCCATCTTACCCATGTAACTGTCTAAATGCTTTTTAAAAGACTAAATTGTACCAGTCTCTCCTCCCTAGTCCACGCTAGACACTCACCAACCTCTGGACTGTTTTGTATCTCTCCTTTTTCATCTTAAAACTATGCCCTCTAGTTTTACACTCCCCAACCTTTGGAAAAAGATATTGATTATCTAGCTGATCTAGGCCCCTCATTATTTTGTAGACCTCTATAAGATCATTCCTTAGCCTTCTACACTCCAGATAAAGAAGTCCCAGTCTATCAATCCTCTCCTTATAACTCAAGCCATCAAGTCCTGGTAGCATCCTCGTAAATCATTTCTGCACACTTTCTAGTTTAATAATATCCTTTCTATAATAGGGTGACCAGAACTGGACATGGTATTCTAAATGTGGCCGTATCAATGTCTCATACAGCTTCAACAAGATGTCCCAGCTCTTGTATTCAGTGTTCTAGCCAATGAAACCAAGCATACCTTCTTCACCACTCTGTCGACCTGTGGCAGCACTATCAAGGAACTATAACCCTGTACCCCTATCTCTTTGCTCTGTAAATCTCCCCAATACCCTATCATTAACTGAGTAAGTCCTGCCCTGGTCAAGCTACCAAAATGCATCATCTTACATTTATCTAAATTAAACTCCATCTGCTATTCGCCAGCCCACTGGTCCAATTGATCAAGATCCTGTTGCAATTTTTCTTCACTGTCCATTATGCTATCAATCGTGGTGTCATCTGCAAACTTACTAACCATGCCTCCTACACTTTCATCCAAATCAGTCATATAAATGACAAATAACAGTGGACCCAGTGCTGATTCCTGAGGCACACTGCTGGTCACAGGCCTCCAGTTTGAAAAACAACCCTCTACCATCTGTCATCAAGCCAATTTTGTATCCATTTAGCTGCCTCACCCTGGATCCTGTGTGATGTAATTTATGCAATAACCTACCATATAGTACCTTGTCAAAGGCCTTGCTAAAGTCCATGTAGACAAGTACTGCCCTCGCCAACCTTCTTGATTACACCTTCAAAAAACTCTGATCAAATTTGTGGGACATGACTTTCCACTCACAAAACCATACTGACTGTCCATAATCTTGTGTCTCTAACTGCCTAGAGATCCTAGGTAGGTAAGTTGTACGAAGGTATTTTGAGATACAGATCCTGTATCTCAAAATACCTTCGTACAACTTAGCTACCACAGATGTGAGGCTCACTGGCCTTAGTTCCCAGCCCTTTTTTAAACAAAGGAACAACAATTGCCATCCTACAATCTTCAAGCATTTCACCTGTGATTATTGATGATTCTGCTTGGGGACCCACAATTTCCTCCCTAACCTGTGAGATACTTCATTAGGCCCTGGGGATTTATCTACCTTGATGTGCTTTAAGAGTTTCAGCACCTCCTTCTCTAATAAGGACACTCCTCAAGACATCACTATTTATTGCCCCAAGTTCCCTAACATCCATGATTTTCTCAACAGTAAATACTGATGAGAAATATTCATTTAGGATATCATCCATCATTTGTGATTCGGCACATAGATGACTTTGTTGATTCTTAAGAGGCCCTACTCTCTCCCTAGTTACTCTTTTGGCATTTATGTATTTGTAGAAGCTTGTTGCATTCTGCTTTGTCTTATCTGCCATAACAATCTCGAGTCCTCTTTTTGCCCTCCTGGTTTCTCTGTTAACTCTACTCCTACACCCCCCTATTCTCTTCAAGGAATTCACTTGATCCTAGCTGCCTATGCATGTCATGTGCCTCCTCCTTCTTCTTGACCAGGTCCTCAGGGATGTGGGTGGGTTGCATAAGGAACAGCCTTCCCTTTGATTGGGGGGCCACACAGGGGCAGAATTTTAGGGTGCAGGACAGGAGTCTTAGGGGATTTGAGGAAATGGCTTGCACTCAGCAGATGGTGGAGATCTGAATTAAACTACCTGGAACAGCAGTTGTTTCTGTCTACCTTGTAACCCATAATATATTCAGATGAGTGCTTGGGATATTATGGCGTTGCTATGTATGATAGTTTTCGGGAAATGCGATTTTCCAATCTACAGTGAAAGTTACTGTAGGTGCAGGCTTGTTGAACTGAAGGCCTCTCCTATGCTGTTCCATGGGTGCGGAGAGTAATGAAACTCTGTGTGGGAGATGGGTCAAAGGCATAGTAATCATGAATGTGGGGTGCAGATATCTTTGGTCGTGATTATTTACAGTACACTATAAATACAGTGAGTTTTTCGAAGGTCAGGCAGGGGTTGTGACAGGGGTGCCAGAAGGATTTCAGGACAATGCTAAGGAAATCAGTGCTGGATGGTTGTGGGATGTCAGGGGCTGTGTTGATGTGGAGATTCCATGTATGGTAGACAGGATTGCTGCTAGGAGAAAATGCACACTCACCCTGCTTTCTTGTGTCACTGGGTTCTGGTCCTCAATATTAGTTCTTGAGCACTGACTGCTGCGGACTGTTTCTGTGGTGCATTTGTGTTTCTGCCTCTAGGGGTGCAGCGTGGCCCATCTTTCCTCCATGGCATCCATAAGCCTCTCTCTGCGAAGCATGGGGCTGATGTGCATGCTGCCGTCCTTCTGGTGTAAATACAGCAGTTAACAGCACACAGTGCAGGCACTTTGAAAGAGTCATGTGCCTGAGGACTCCATAATGATGTGATTCTCATGGAGGCTCATTCAGTATACTCAGTGTTGGAAGATTGTGGTGTGCCTGAGAGACTGGCATAGATCTCTCCATTATTTTTACTGTTATGATACTTTTTCAGAAAGTTTTGCTGAGTGTTTGTGAGAGAGAGTGTAAGGACTTTGTTACTGTGCAAGAAAGTGATTGAGTGACTCTGTTTGTGTCAGAGAGGGTGAGTGAATGAGTGACTGAGGGATAGAGTAAACAACAATGTGTTTGTGAAAGCTGAAATGAATGAGTGACTGTGCAGAAGACAGTGAGTGACTTTGTATAAGAGAGAGTGAATGTGAATGTCAAAGAGAGTAAGTAGTGATTGCCTTCATCGGTTGGGGTATTGAGTATAAAAATTGGCACTTCATGCTGCAGCTGTACAGAACTTTAGTTCAGCCTCATTTAGAATATTGTGTAGAATTCTGGTCAGCACACTACCAAAAGGATGTGGATGCTTTGGAGAGAGTACAAAAGAGGTTTACCAGGATGTTGCCTGGTCTAGAGCGTATTAGCTTTGAGGAGAGGTTGGATAAACTCAGTTTGTTCTCAATGGAACAATGGAAGTTGAGGGGTGATCTGATCTACAAGATTATAAGTGACATGGACAGAGTGGATAGTCAGATGCCCTTTCCTAGAGTAGAAAAGTCAAGTACTAGGGGACATAGTTTTAAGATACATGGAGAAAAGTTTAGAGGAGATGTGCAAGGTAAGTTTTTTTACATAGAAGGTGGTGAAGTTTTGGAACATGCTGCCGTGAGGAGATGTTGGAAGCAGGTAAATTTAAATTTTGTTTATTAGTCACAAAGGTTTACATTAACATTGCAATTAAGTTACTGTGAAATTCCCTACAATAGCAGCATTTAAGTGGCAATGAGACTGAGACATGAATAGGATGAGAATGGAAGGATATGGACTCCATAAATGCATACAGTTTTAGTATAGGCAGGCATCATGATTGGCACAGGCTTGGAGGGCCAAAGGACCTATTCCTCTGCTGTACTTTGCTTTGTGCTTTCTTCTTTGTTCTTTTTATGTGTGCATGTTACGAGAGAAAGTAAGTTACACTGTGTGCGTGCGTGCGTGCGTGCGTGCGTGTGCGTGCGTGCGTGTGTGTGTGTAAAAATGTGAATGTCGTATGAAAATGTTACCTCCAAGGTATATTGTTATTGCCAAACTTTGTTTAAGAACATAACAAAAATAATTAGTATAACCCTTTCTAATTAAACTACTTAAACATGACAAACCATAATTTCTAACAACTACCCATCTTTAGTTTTCCAATTTAAGCAATATCCCATTGTCTTAAATCTTACTTCAGAACCAGTTAGCACCAAAAAGACAGATACTCTCATGTGAATGCTAGAATATCAGCCTTTTAACCCACTGGACAAATATAGAAAGACACTTATCTTCTGATTCCCATCAGTTGGTTTTCAAAAAAAGAGCCAACTTCAGCAGCAGAATTTCAAACAAAGATGTAATTTTCTGTAGGTCCCAGTCTCTAATCTCTAGAGAGATACAGAGGTATTTTTCTCTTTGTAGGGACCAAATAGCAACTAAATTGGTTTCCTAATCATACTCCAGTCAGAAAAAGCCCTGGGGAAAACACTAACATAATAATCTTGCATCAACCCAGATTAAAATAAACATTTTAGTAGTTAAAATCAATTATTTGAGATTTCTGTGTAAATCAATAGAGATTTCTGTGTAAAGACAAATTGGCACAAATACTTAGAACTGCTTGCAAAGTATATCCTGTACAAAATACATGACACAAACACATTTCTAAAAAGGCACAGTATAATCACATGGTGTTAGTCTGTGAAAGAGAGGGTAAATTACATGTGTTCATAGATGTGTGAGAGAGAATGAGTGACTGTAGTGTCTGTGTGCAGGAGAGAGATAGTGACTGTGTGTGTGAGAGAGAGAATGAGTGACTGAGGGAGAGAATGAATGACTTTGTGTGAGCGAAAAAGCGAGTGACTGTGTGAAAGAGACTATGTGTGTGTGTGAGAGAATTAAGTGGCTGTGTGTATTTGAGAGAGTGAGTTATTCTCTGTGTGTGAGAGACTAAATGAGTATGTTTTAGAGAGAATGAGTGACTGTATGAGTGAGAGAATAAGTGACTGAGTATGTAAAGGGAAATGAGTGAATAACTGGGATTCTGAAAGATTTGTTCCAACATGGCAACCATTCTGGAACCATTACATAACCTCTTGTGCCAGAACAAGAAGTGAAAATGGCTGCATCAATGTGATATGCTTTTGTGTAAGCAAAAGAAGTACTACTCAAATCTGAAGTTCTTAAACATTTTGATCCTACTCTACCCCTACAGTTAGTATGTAAACCATTCCCTTATCATGTAGGAGTGGTAGTTTCATTGTGTGTATTGCTTTTTTGTTTCAGTCTTGAGCAAGATAGAAAGTAACTATGCCTAGGTTGAAAAGGAAGTATTAGGAATCATCCTTAGAGTAAAGAAATTCCATTAGTTCCCACACATTGTTACATTTACATTGTTGACAGACCATCATCCACTAACTACCATTTTTGGACCACACATGGGAATTCCGTCACAAGCAGAATGCAAATCTAGGTATTACTTTTGTCTGCTCCTATACCATTAAGTATCGACAATCAAGTCTTTATGGTAATGTGGATGGATTTTTAAGATTGCCACTCCCAGTAGTTCATGACACTGGGAATATCTTCTAATTTGAACAAGTATACAACACAACAGGTTACTTCCAGATCAGTGAAGGAAACACTTGAAGTGATCTTGTGCTCTCAGAAATGATGAATCTGATTTTATGAGGGAAGACTTCGGAACTAACATCTAACCTGAAACCCCACTGTTCCTGAAGATTGCTATTAGAACAGTTTGGATATCTTTTAAGTGGATTCAGAGTGATCATTCTGCCTGTAATTGAGAAAGTAGGTGTTAGAGAAGCTACATGAAGTCCATTTGGAATTATGTGCATAAATGAAATAGTGAGAAATTATTTCTGATGGCCTGAATTGAGTGTGTAAATTGAAGAGAAAGCTAGAACATGCTGTTACCATGTGAAGGTAAGGAAGCTGTCATCCTTACAACAGCTGCATCCATGGGTATGGTCTGAAGAGGCTTGGCAACGAACTCTTCTGGATTTGGAAGGACTTTTTGAAGGATGTACTATCTTAGTAATGGTCAATGCTCACACTAAGTGAAAGTACTTTGATCAAATCTAATTAATAAAAAAAGACTATCGAGACAGTAATGAAATGTTTTGTTGTTCTGGATTTCCTGAACAACTGTAAATGACAATTTGTCTCACAAGAATTCAAAATTTCCTTCCAAGAGAATGGTATTCAACCTATTAGGTTTGCACTGCATCATCATGCTACCAATGGCCTAGCAGAATTTTTGTCCAAACCATGAAACATACCTTGAGAGCAACTAAGGCTTGCTGATGAAGTCCCTTAACAAATTCCTACTAGTATGTAAGAATACTATCCATTCCACAATCCAGACATCTCCTGCATTACTAATGAGTAAGAAACAACTATCATCAGCATTCAATCTGTTGAAACCTTCAACAACTGAAAAGATTGTACAATGGACTTCAACATGGATAAATGTGTAGTGGTCCATTTTGGCAGGAATAATGGGATGAAGGAGTACAATATAAGTGGTAGGAGTCTTAGCTGTGTTGTAGAGCAGAAGGATCTCAGGGTCCAGGTCCATAGGACTCTTAAATCGGCCTCGCAGGTGGAGGAAGTGGTCAAGAAGGCATATGGTGTACTGGCCTTCATTAATTGAGGAATTGAGTTTAGGAGTCAGGAGGTAATGATGCAGCTCTATAAGACTCTTGTCAGACCCCACTTGGAGTATTGTGCACAGTTTTGGTCGCCTCACTATAGGAAGGATGTAGAGGCTATTGAGAGAGTGCAGAGGAGATTTACAAGGATGCTGCCTGGATTGAGAGGCAGGCCTTATGAAGATAGGTTGAGGGAGCTGGGACTTTTCTCACTGGAGAGACGTAGGTTGAGAGGCGACCTGATAGAGGTTTATAAAATGTTGAGAGGAATAGATAGGGTGGATTCTCAGAGACTATTTCCCCGAGCTGAAATGGTCACTACGAGAGGACACAGATTTAAGGTGCAGAGAAGCAAATACAGAGGGGACGTTAGGGGTAAGTTTTTCACTCAGAGGGTGGTGAGTGAATGGAATCGGCTGCCGTCGGAGGTTGCTGAGGCAAACTGGCTGGTGTCTTTTAAAAGACTTTTGGATGACTATATGGAAACGAATGGGATAGGGGGTTATGGATAGGTCTGTGGATTGGTAGATATAGATGTGAGTGGCGCAACTCGTGGGCTGAAGGGCCTGTTTGTGCTGTATTGTTCTATGTTCAATGTTCTAACAGCAAAATTGAAAAACAAGGTATGACTAAGAATAATTTTGGCCAGGAATTATTCCACAGGAAAGAAGTGCTGCAATCCTTACACAGACTGGACCTATTTCTTATACTGTCCAAGTTAGAGATGAAGAGGTGACATGCAGACCAGCTGTTGGCTGGGAGAACAGATCCACCAGAATCGGAATCTGCTGAGCATTCAGATTCAACCGTACAAGTTCATGACCTGAACTATTCTACGATCCCGACACCACTAGACACTGTTGAAGGAAGCAACACATCATCCACTGATCAGCTATAGACAAAAATGACAGTGCTTACCATCAGTGTAAAGAAAGAGCCAGAGGTTCGCCGTCAACCATTTCAAGATCATGACTGACTTATAAAATATTGTTTATGTTGAACTTGTTTTGAACTTGTTGGGGACATTCAGTTTAAGGGGTGGAGAAATTATTTAATTTATTATTGTCACATGTATTAGTATACAGTGAGAAGTATTGTTTCTTGCATGCTATACAGATAAAGCATACTGTTCAGAGAAAAGGAAAGGAGAGAATGCAGAATCTAGTGATACAGGTTATGGCTAAAGTGTAGAGAAAGATTGACTGAGTGTGAGATAGGTCCATTCAAAAGTCTGATGGCAGCAGGGAAGAAACTGTTCTTGAGTTAGTTGGCATGTGACCTCAGACTTTTATATGTTATTCCCGAAGGAAGAAGTAATTTACCACTTTTCATCTGAATGCCGGGCGGGTGTGGAACTGGGAGAATTCTAGATCCATTTTTTTGGGTGCGTTTTCTGGCTGCAAAATTCTGACTAAGTCCGTTGCCCACTACAGAATTTACAGAAGTCTGTGGGCAGGGTGTAACACACCTGAAAGTCTGCAGCTCCAATTAGAGTCTCCAAGAGAAATGACCACCTGTCAATCCTCCATTCAATTTAAGTCAATTAATAGGGGGCATAGATTTAATGTGCAAAGGGCAAGGTTTGAAGAAGATGCATGAAGCAATTTTTTTTTTACACAGAGGGTGATGAGTGCCTGGAACTCGCTGGAGAAGGTAGTGGAAGCAGATGCGATAGTGACTTTTAAGGGGCATCTTGACAAATACGATGGGAATAGATATGAACCCTGGAACCCCGCTGTGCTGTGTAGATACATGGATTTGGGCCTGTGTCTGTGGGAGTTTGCGCATTCTCCCCGTGCTTGCGTGGGTTTTCTCCGGGTGCTCCAGTTTCCTCCCACATCCCAAAGATATGCTCTTAGGCTAATTGGCAAAACAGATTCTCCCTAAATTGTCTCAAATTTGGTTTTTAATCCATAGATCTATAAAAATGGACAGGGATCACGGGTAGAGGTGGGAACATCGGGATGGCGGTGCGGGCTCGTTGGGCCGAAGGGCCTGTTTCCTGTGCTGGTTTTGTTCTTTGTTCTTTGTTCTTTGGAACACAGAAGTTTTAATATAAATGGCAACATGGTTGGCCCAGGCTTGAAAGGCTGAAGGGCCTGTTATTGTGCTATAATTTTCTTTGTGCTTTTTTCTATGTTCAATGCAGAAATGTGAAGCAAGTCCCTTGCATCCCAGATTCCTCTTCCTCCCTTGCACTTAACCTTATGTCCTATGTTGCAGGAAGGGACCTGGATGCTCCTGAGCCATCTGGCATTGCTGTCCCCTTTCCTGCCCCTATCCATCCAGCCCCTCACAGCTCCGAAGACTCATCGGAGGAAGCGGATCAAGGGACTTCGAGGATGGCAACTATTTGGTATCAGCTTCCACCTCACAACTCACCATCCTAGAGTCTCTTACATCATGGGCTTAGTTAATGGTCACTCTCTGATGAGCACGACACATCTGCTAATGTACATTGATGAAGGGGGGTCTTTGTGTCATCAGCACACTTACCAACCCATCCTTCCACTTCCTCATCCAGATCATTTATAAAAATCACAAAGAGTAAGGGTGCCAGAACAGATCCCCGGGGCACTCCACTCGTGTCTGACTTCCATGCAGAATATGACCCATCTGTAACCACTCTTTGCCTTCTGTGGGCAAGCCAGTTCTGAATCCACAAAGCAATGTCCCCTTGGACCCATGGCCCCTCACTTTCTCAATAAGCCTTGCATGAGGCACCTTATCAAATGCCTTGCTGAAGTTCATATGTACTATATCGACTGCTCTTCCTTCATCAATGTGTTTAATCACATTTTCAAAAAATTCAATCAGGCTCATAGTCATGATCTGTCTTTGACAAAGCTATGCTGACTGTTCTTAATCATATTGTACCTCTCCAAATGTTCATAAATCCTGCCTCTCAGGATCTTCTCCATCAACTTACCAACTACTGAGGTTAAACTCACTGGTTTATAATTTCCAGGGCTATCTCTACTCCTTTTCTTGAATAAAGGAATAACATCTACAATCCTCCAATCCTCCGGAACCTCTCCCGTCTCCATTGATGATGCAAAGGTCATCGCCAAGGCTTAGCAATCTCCTCTGGAAATTGCAAGAGATTGTAGGACTTTTGGTGTGGTGAAAAGAATGGAACCCATGTGCATAGGCCCATAGTGAGCAAAGCACCTGGTGATTAGGACACCCCCTCACCACCCTCGCATGCATGATCTTTGCTGCTAGCCTTCAGCTCCTGATGATGTTGCTTGACATTGTCCTCCTCTTCCTGTTGGGTATCCTCCTTCCCAGTGACACGTGGTTGGTTGGCCTTCATGTCGTCGTCCTCCTCCTCCTCCTCCTCCTTCTCCAAAAGATCTCCTGCACCAACTTTTGAAGGGCACAGCACACCATGACAATGCAGGAAGAACACAGTAAGAAGTCTCACAACATTGGCATCTCCACATTATGTGGGAAGAAATCAGGGGGCTACATTGTCAGACTCCACCAGAACGGTCAGGCATCTGAATCACATTTTGAGGAGCCCTATGCACTTCTCCATTATTGAACAGGTGTCAACATGGGCCTCATTATACCAGGTCTCTACATCAGTCTCAGGCCTCTGCATAGACGTCATCAGCCAAATCTGAAGTGGGTGCACTATATTGTCCATGAGCTATCCCTGCATCCTGGGCTCCTCTTCAAAGACCTCCAGGATATCTGAGTTCCTCAAGATGAAGCTGTCATGCACCCTGCAAGGGTGTCTGGCACAGCTGTGCATGATATTCATCTTATGTCCACACTCCACTTGCACATTTCAGGAACAGAAGGGGAACTAGGGCCAGTAAGACTCCAAGGAAGAGTGTGGTTGTGAATCAAAGAGGGTCTGGTGAACTGAAGTGAGTGAATGTGAGACGCATAACAGTTAAGACATGTGAACTTAGAGCTTGGATTAGTACTTGGAACTATCATGTTGTTGCTATTCCAGAGACTTGGTTAAGGGAAGGACAGGATTGACAGCTTAACATTCCAGAATACAGATGTTTCAGGTGAGATACAGAGGGATGTAAAGGGAGTGGGGGAGTTGCACTACTATTTAATCATAGAATGATATGGTGTAGAAAGAGGCCTTTGGCCCATCGAGTCTGTACCAACCACAATTCTACCCAGGTCCTACCCCTATATCCCTACATATTATACCTGCTAATCCCTCTAATTTAAGCATCTCAGGACATTAAGGGGCAATTTTAGCATGGCCAATCAACCTAACATGCACATCTTTGGATTGTGGGAGGAAACCGGAGCTTCCGGAGTAAACCCTTGCAGGCAGGAGGAGAATGTGCAAACTCCACACAGACAGTGACCCGAGCCGGGAATCGAACCCAGGTCCCTGGAGTTGTGAAACAGCAGTGCTTAAGGAGAATATTGCAGCTGTAGTGCGGAAGGACACCTCAGAGGGTTCATGCAGTGGGGCAATGTGGGTACAACTCAGGAATAGGTGTAGTCACAATGTTGGGAGTTTACAACCAGCGGGAGATTGAGAAACAGATACATATGCAGATTTTAGCAAGGTGTAAAAGTAACAGTGTTGTTGTGGTGGGAGATTTTAACTTCCCCTATGTTGACTGGGACTAAATTAGTGCTAGGGCATGAATGGGGCAGAATTTTTAAGGAGCATCCACGAGTGCTTCTTGAAACAGTATGTAAATAGTCCATTTAGGGAAGGGGCTGTACTGGACTTGTTTTTGGGTAATGAGCTCAGCCAGATGGTCGACATTTCAGTAGGGAGCAGTTTGGGAACAGTGACCACAAATCAGTAAACTTTAAGATACTGATGGATAAAGATAAGTATAGTCTTCAAGTGAAGGTGCTAAATTGGGAGAAGGCTAATTACAATAATATTAGGCAGGAACTGAAGAATGTTGATTAGAGGCAGATGATTGAGGGCAAATCAACATCTGGCTTTTGTGAAGCTGTAACAGACTGGTACAGAAGATGAAGTCATAGAGGATCAGAAATGAACTGGTAAGATGGATACAGAACAGGCTCGGTCACAGAAGACAGAGGGTAGCAGTGGAAGAGTGTGTTTCTGAATGGAGGGCTGTGACAAGTGGCGTTCCTCAGGGAATGCTGGGACCTTTCTGTTTGTATAAATGATTTGGAGGAAAATGTAACTAGTTGGATTAGTAAGTTTGCAGATGACACAAAGGTTGGTGGATTTGCGGAGAGTGATGAGGACCATCAAAGGATATAGCAAGATATAAATTGGTTGTAGGCTTGGACAATGAGATGGCAGATGGAGCTTAATCTGGACAAATGTGAGGTAATACATTTTGGAAGGTCTGTTAAAGATAGAAAATATACAATAAATGGCAGAACCTTTAGGAGTATTGATAGGCAGAGGAATCTGCATGCACAGGTATAGAGGTTACTGAAAATGGCAAGAAGGTAACCAAGAAGGCAAATGGCACTTGTCTTCATCGGCCGGGCAATTAAGTTTAAAAATTGGCAAGTCATGTTGCAGCTTCATGGAACCTTAGTTCAATTCTGGTCACCACACTTCCAGAAGGATTTGGAAGCTTTGGAGAGGGTACAGAAAATACTTACCTTGCATAGCTAATTTACATTAGTTATGGGGAGAGGTTAGAGAAACTTGGTTTATTCTCATTGGAACGACGGAGGTTGTGGTGCAACCTGATAGAAGTCTAAGATTATGAGGGGCATGGATAAATTGGTAGTCAGCAGCTTTTCCCCAGATGGAAGAGTCATAATAGAAATAGGAGGCATAATAGAAATCATAGAAATCCTACAGTGCAGAAGGAAGCCATTTGGCTCATTGAGTCTGTACTGACCATAATCTCACCCAAGCCCTACCCCCCAACTCTACATATTTACCTGCTAATCCTTCTAACCTACACATCTCACAACTTTAAATGGCAATTTTTAGCATGGCCAATCAACCTAACCCACATATCTTTGGACTGTGGGAGGAAACCAGAGCACCCAGAGGAAACCACACAGACACAAGAAGAATGTGCAAACTCCAAACAGACGGTAACCCAAGCTGGGAATTGAACCCAAGTCACTGGAGCTGTGAAGCAGCAATGCTAACCACTGTGCTACTGTGCCATCTCATCTTGGTTTAGGATAAGTTTAAGGTGTGGGGGGCAAGGTTTAAAAGAGATGTATGAGTCAAGTTTCTTTTACACAGAGGTGCCTGGAACTTGCTGCCGGAAGAGGTAACGGAACAGATATAACAATGACTTTTAAGGGGCATCTTGACAAATACATGAATAGGATGGGAATAGAAGGGTATAGTCCTAGGAAAGTTTGGTGATTTTAGTTCAGTTGGGCAGTATGGTTGGTGCAGGCTTGGAAGGCTGAAAGGCCTGTTCATGTGTTGTAATTTCTTTGTTTTTTAGAAGCCCTTTCTATTCTTGAATCAGCGTGGTTTCTGAACCAGGACTTCAAGATGACATGGGAGCAGTTTGTATCCCCCTGCACATTATGCTGGCAGTTTTTCTGAGGCAGTAGGAAGTGTAGAGCTAATAGATGGGAGGCTGCTTTGCATGATCGATTGGGCTACATTCATGACATTTTGTAGTTTCTTGCGGTCTTGGGCAGAGGCAAGAGCCATACCGAGCTGTAATAGAACCAGAAAGAACGCTTTCCAAGATGCATTTGTAAAAGTTGGTGAGTCATAACTGACATGCCAAATTTCCTTAGTCTTCTGAGAAATAGAGATACTGTTAGGTTTTTTTAACTATAGTGTGCAGGGGGAGACCAGGACAGGTTATTGGGGATTTGGACACCTAAAAACTTGAAGCTCTTGACTATTTATATTTTGGTCCCATTGATATAGTAAGAAGTGTCATAGCATCAGGTTAAAGTCCGACAAGTTTATTTGTAGCAAACAGCTAACTTTCGGAATTGGCGTTTGCTACAAATAAACTTGTTGGACTTTAACCTGATGTTGTGAGACTTCTTACTGTGTTTATCCCAATCCAATGCCGGCATCTCCACATTATGAATCCCATTAATATAGATGGGCATGATATTTGTAATAATTATTATTGATATAATTGAGCTCTGCTGTATTTATGCATTCATTTGTTCATGGGAAGTGATGTCATAAGTCCTTAGCGTAGGAAACAGACAAAGAAGAAGCAGCCATGTCAGAGAAAACACACCTATGAATAAATCTCCATTGTTTTAAACTCTGTGCTCCCTAACATCGTTTTCCTTTATACAACGGTGTGAATTTGGGTGGTGAGTGGGGGGAAGGGACTGCTATTAATTTTGAGCTCTGATAAAAACCCACTCGGTAGGAGATATAAATTCACAATTTTGGGTGTTTTTTCAGATGAAAGCATTCCATCCATTTAACATTTACATCTTAAACTATTTACAGAAATCTGAGTTAATTATTTGAGCAAAAATCTCAAAATGTACCCTGACCCTTTAAAATTTGTCCAATTTTTTAAGTTAATTTCAAAAAGTCCACATTTCATTAGTAACTTGAAATTTAAGTATATTTTTTATCATGTCAAAAGAGCAACTTCAAGAGAGAGATCCATAGCTGGAGAGATATAGGGAGGAAATTCCCAGAATTTAGGACCTATGCATTTATCACCAAAGTGATCAGCAGCCACAAATTGAGCAGTGCAGAAATGGTAGAACTCTATAATGTAGAAAGAGGCCATTAGACTCATGGAGCCCTCACCGATAACAATCCTACCCAGATCCTATGTCCACAACTCTATGTATTTCCCTATTTAATCTCCGTGATACTAAGGGGCAATTTAACATGACCAAACCACAAAATATGCACATCTTTGGACCGTGGAGTAAACCAGAGCACCCAAAGAAAATCCACACAGACAAGGGGAGAACAATGACTCTGAATCTTTTTGTCTGTGACTCTCCCATATTTTTTCTTGTATAGATTTCTAGAATTTTACTAATTTGAATCTTTTTTGAACTGAACAGTGAAAGATGAGAAGAGATTGCTAACTGTTGACCTGAGCACCCCTGTCAGAATTGGAAACATTGAAGGAAACCAGATACAGATAACCTTTGATTTGACTTTGGACATCTTCAGCACAGTTCAGAAAGTTTATGGATCCCCTAAATTCAAGGTACGTTACACTGCTAGGAATATTTAGCAATTTAAAAAGAAAGGCAAATTTAAACTTTGTCAGCTCCCTGATGATTGTGAGGGTATTTTCAGATGAGACAGGATTTTGTGGCACTGTGCAGATTCTGGAGATGTTTAATAACATTAAATTATTAAGTCTTTTGGTAGTACAGAGCATAAGTATTATTGGAAAAAGAGCACTCATTTTAAAAAATCTGAAATGATCCTGAGGCCTGCCCATAGCGAATACTGGGTGACTTGGCATTTCAAAGAATGATAGATAAAGACATTACTTTGGCATAGGGACTACAAGGGACTAAAGTGGATAGGCGTAGGGCGTGAGTGAATTATGGAATCATACAGAAGAGGCCCTTTGGCCCACTGACACTGTACTGACATTTATGAAGCACCTAATCCTAGTTACCAGCACTTGTCTGCAGCCTTGGATGTTATGACGTGCCAAGGACCCATCCAGTACTTTTAAAAGGATGTGAGGCGACCCACCTCTCTCTGGCAATGCATTAGATCATCACCTCATTTTTCCTGTTCGTCACTTTGAACTTGTGTTTCCTTGTGCCTGACTCTTCAACTAAGAGGATAGATGCTTCTTTACCAGTCTGCCCATGCCTTGCATAATCTTCTCCATCTCGATCAGGTTGCCCTTCAATCTTCTTTACTCCAACAAAAGCAGCCCAAAGTTATCCAGCTTCTCTTCATAACTTAAATGCTCCATCCCAGACAGCATCCTGGTTAATTTCCTCTGTACCCTCTCCAGTGCAATCACATCTTTTCTATAATGTGGTGACCAGAATTGCACAAAGTGCTCTAGCTATGTCCTCAACAAAATTCTATGCAACTCCAACATAATTCCCCTGTTTTTGTAATCTATGCCTCTCCTGATAAAGACAAGTATCCCTTATACCTTTTTCACCACCCTACTAACATGCCCTTCGGTTGTCAGAGATCTATGGACAAACCTACCAAGTTCCCTTTTTTCCAGAAAACCTCTTAGTATCATGCCATTCATTGAATACTTCCCTGTCAAGTTACTCCTCCCAAAATGTATCACTTCATACTTCTCATGGTTAAATTCTACTTATATTCGCATTTGAGTGGATGAAGCGTCGGATGTACGAGCAGACATTGGCAATTGCATGGTAAGTGAGGTCAAGAGGGCCACAACTTTAACAAAACAACTTGGAAAAAGGGGATCATCTTAGCAGAATGTGGTAATGTGTCGGTTCCGACAAGAAAAATGGAGTGAATTCCAACAATAGCTCTGGCATAATTGCTGACTGAATCTTGAGCCTTATTAGCAAGACATCAGGATGCAAATTGTCTCTCTTTCGTTGTAGAAATTTTTGCTATCCGTTTTTATATTCTGACCTAGTTTACTCTCATAATCCATTTTACTTTTCTTTACAGCTTTTTTCGTGGCTTTCTATTGACCTTTAAAGACTTCTCAATCTTCTAGTTTCCTACTAATTTTTGCCACTTTGTATGCATATTCTTTCAATTTGATGCCATCCTTTATTTCCTCAGATATCCTTAGTTGGGTTATCTCTTTTTCTACAGTCCTTTCTCGTCACTGGTATATACTTTTGCTGAGCATTGTGAAAGATTGTTTTGAAAGTCCTCCACTGTCCGTTAATTGTCCCACGAGAAGGTTTTTGCTCTCAGTTTACCTTAGCCAACGAACCCAAAAGTGTCTAGAGGGGCAATGTTTTCACTCAGAGGGTGATGAGTGTCTGAAACGAGCTCTAGAGGTGGGTACAATTTTGCCTTTTAAAAAGCATTTAGACAGTTATATGGAGAAGATGGGTATAGAGGGATATGGGTCAAACATAGACAATTGGAACTAGCTTAGTGGTAAAAACTGGACAGCATGGACAAGTCAGGTTGAAAACCACACACAAAGAAAGTATAGAACATAGAACATAGAACATTACAGCACAGAACAGGCCCTTCGGCCTTCGATGTTGCGCCGACCAATATAAAAAGCATGCCCCTCCAAACTAAACCATTCCCTTCTCTTCCATATACTTATCAACTAACCTCTTAAACGCCACCAAACTTGGCGCATCTACCACCGCTGCAGGCAGGGCATTCCACTCCCGAACCACCCTTTGGGTAAAGAACCTACCTCTGATATCCGTCCTATAACTATCACCCCTTAATTTAAAGCTGTGGCCCCTCATGCTAGCTTTCTCCATCCTAGGAAAAAGGCTATCACTGTCCACCCTATCTAAACCTCTAATCATCTTATATGTTTCGATTAGGTCCCCTCTTAGCCGCCTCCTTTCTAACGAAAACAACCTCAAATCCCTCAGCCTCTCTTCATACGACCTGCCCTCCATACCAGGCAACATCCTGGTAAACCTCCTCTGTACCCTCTCCCAAGCCTCCACATCTTTCTTATAATGTGGGGACCAGAACTGCACACAATACTCCAAGTGCGGCCGCACTAGAGTTTTGTACAGTTGCAACATGACGTTGCCGCTCCGAAATTCAATCCCCCTACCAATAAAAGCTAAGACTCCATATGCCTTCTTAACAACCTTATCGACTTGACTGCCTACTTTCAGGGATCTATGCACAAATACACCAAGATCCCTCTGTTCATCAACACTATTAAGAATCCTACCATTAGCCCTATACTCGACACATTTATTATTCCTGCCAAAGTGCATTACCTCACACTTTTCCACATTAAACTCCATTTGCAACCTCTCAGCCCAGCTCTGCAACTTGTCCAAGTCTCTCTGCAAACTATAACACCCCTCTTCACTATATACCACTCCTCCGACTTTGGTGTCATCCGCAAATTTACTAATCCATCCTTCAATACCCTCATCCAGATCATTTATAAAAATTACACACAGCAGGGGCCCCAAAACAGACCCCTGAGGTACACCACTTGTCACCGAACTCCACGATGAATATCTCCCATCAACCACCACCCTCTGTCTTCCATCTGCTAGCCAATTCTTAATCCCATTAGCTAAATCACCCTCTATCCCATACATCTGCATTTTCTGCAGAAGTCTTCCATGGGCCACCTTATCAAACGCCTTACTAAAGTCCATATATACCACATCAACCGCCTTACCCCCATCCACCTCCTTAGTCACTTTTTCAAAAACTCAATGAGGTTAGTAAGGCACGACCTACCCTTCACAAAACCATGCTGACTATCTCCAATCAATTCATTACTCTCTAAATAACTATAAATCCTATCCCTAATTATTCTCTCCAACCCTTTGCCCACCACAGAAGTAAGACTCACTGGCCTATAATTCCCTGGAAGGTCTCTCTTCCCCTTCTTAAACAATGGGACCACATTCGCTATCCTCCAGTCCTCCGTAACCACACCCGTAACCAACGAGGACCTGAAGATCAGAGCCAGAGGCTCTGCAATCTCCTCTCTTGCCTCCCAGAGAATCCTAGGGTAATCCCGTCCGGCCCAGGGGACTTATCCAACTTCAAACCCTCGAGAATATCTAGCACATCCTCCCTATCTACTTCGATACCTTCCAGTTTGCTACCCTGTACCTCAGTGTTCTCCATAACTACATTTACATCACCCTGCTTGAATACCGAAGAGAAATATTTATTCAGTACCTCTCCAATCTCCTCAGTCTCCACGCACAACTTCCCACTGCTGTCTATGACTGGCCCTAATCTTGCCCTAACCAATCTTCTATTCTTAACATATCTAAAGAACGCTTTAGGATTCTCCTTAATCCTATCAGCCAAAGTCTTCTCGTGTCCTCTCTTAGCTCTCCTCAATTCACTCTTTAGCTCCCTCCTGGCTAATCTATAGCTATCCATTGCACTAACCGAGCCTTCAATCCTCATCCTGACATAAGCCTCCTTTCTCCTTTTAACCAGCACATCAACTTTTTTCGTACACCAAGGTTCTCTTACTCGACCATTTCCTCCTTGCCTGACAGGGACATACTTATCAAGGACCCGCAGCGGGTGCTCCTTGAATAAGCTCCACATTCCAGATGTTCCCAGTCCCTGTAGCTTCCTAGTCCAATCTCTGCACCCTAATTCTCTCCTGATGGCCTCATAATTACCCTTCCCCCAGCTATAACTACTGCCCCCAGCTTCATGCCTATCCCTATCCATCACTAAGGTGAACGTAACCGAATTGTGGTTACTATCACCAAAATGTTCACCAACCTCCAAGCCTAACACCTGGTCTGGCTCATTGCCCAGCACCAAATCCAATGTAGCCTCACCTCTAGTTGGCCTATCTACATACTGAGTCAAAAAACCCTCCTGCACACTTTGTACGAAAACAAACATATTCCTTATGGAATATAAGGAAAGAAGAAAGAAACTTAAGCAAGGGATAAGCAGGACTAAAAGGGGTCCCGAAAACTCATCGGCCAGTAAGATTAAGTAAAATCCTAAGGCTTTCTATAAATATATAAAGAGCAGAAGGGTAGCCAGGGAGAAGGTTGGCTCACCCAAGGACAAGTGAGGGGATCTATGCTTGGAGCCAGAGGAAATGTGTGTTCCTAGCCTCCTAGGCTTGACGAATGCTTCCTTTTCCTCTTTTGACTAGGCTCACAATATCTCTCGTTATCCAAAATTCCCAAAACGTGCCATAGTTGTTCTTCATCCTTGCAGGAATGTGCCAGTCCTCAATCCCTATCAATTTACACTTGAATGCCTTCTACATGCCAGATGTGGATTTTACCTTAAGCGTCTGCCCCCAATCTATATTGTTCAATTATATTCTCAGTATTCATCAAAGAGAAGGACTTGGTGGATGATGAGTCTGGGGAAAGGTGTATAGATAGTTTGAGTCATTTTGAGATCAAAAAGGAGCAGGTATTGGATTCTTGGAAACATTAAGATAGACAAGTCCCCAGGGATTGATAGGATATACCGCACAACACTGATGGAAGCAAGGGAGGAAATTGCTGGGATCTTGAGAGAAATCTTTGTATCCTCACTAAAGGATTGGAGAATAGCCAATGTTGTTCTTTCATTTAAGAAGGGTAGTAATAATAATTTAGGTAATTACAGACCTGTGAGCCTGACATTGGTTGAAACCAAATTATTGGAGAGGATTCTTCGAGACAGGATTTACTCCCACTTGGAAATAACTGACAATATGGTTTTGTGAAGAAGAGATTGTTCTTCACTAACTCGATCAAATTTTTGAGGAAGTGACGAAGATGATTAATGAGGGCAGGGCAGTGAATGTTGCCCACATCGACTTCAGTGAGGCCTTTGACTAGGTCCCTCATGGCAGATTGGTGCAGAAGGTGAAATTGTATGGGATCAGAGATGAGCAGGCAAGGTAGATATAGAACTGACTCGATCATAAAGAGCAGAGAGTAGCAGTGGGAAGATATGTGTCTGAATGGAGGGATGTGATAAGTGGCATTCCTTGGGATCAGTACTGTGATCTTAGCTGTTTGTAATATATATATAAATGATTTGGAGGAAAATGTAACTGGCTTGATGAATAAGTTTGGGGATCATACTAAGATTGATGGATTTGCGGATAATCATAAGGCCTATCAGAGACATAGATTGATTGGAGATTTGGTCAGAGAGATGGCAGATAGAGGTTAATCTGGACAAATGTGAGGTAATACATTTTGGAAGGTCTAATACAGAGAGGAAATATCCTGTAAATGGCAGAACCCTTAGGAGTATTGATAGGCAGAGGGATCTGGGTGTTCAGGTACACAGGTCACTGAAAGTGGCAACACAGTTGGAAAAAGCAGTCAAGAAGGCATACAGCATGCGTGCTTTCATTGGCCAGGGCATTGAGTTTAAAAATTGGCAAGTTGCAGCTTTATAGAATCTTAGTGAGGCCACACTTGGAATATAATGTTCAATTCTGCTTGTCACATGACCAGAAGGGTAGAGAGGGTACAGAAAAGATTTACCAAAATGTTGCCTGGTATGGAGAGCATTAGCTATGAGGAGAATTTGGAGTTAGTTTGTTCTCTCTATAACGACAGAGGTTGAGGGGTGACCGGATAGAAGTCTATAGAATATGAGGGACATGGATAGAGTAGATAATCAACAACTTTTCCCAGGGTAAAAGAGTCAATTATTAAGGAGCATACATAATATGTGTAACTGTCAAATGCTATTTAAAAAACAAAATTGTATCTGCCTCTACCACTACTTCTGGTAGTTTGTTCCAGACACTCAGCACCTTCTGAGTGAAAAAATTGCCCCTCTGGACCCTTTGGTGTCTCTCCCCTCTTACCTTAAACCTATGCCCTCTTTAGCTTTTGACTGCCCCAACTTGGGAAAAGATATTGACTATCTTGCTGATTTTTTTCCCTCATTATTTTATAGATCCCTAGGAAATCACTCCTAAGCCTCCTATGCACCAGAAAAAAAATGTCCCAGTCGATCCAGCCTCTAGAAACATGTAAGATTATAAAAAGAATAGATCAGATAGAAGCAGAGAAGTTGTTTCCACTGGAGGTGAAACTAGAACTAGGAGTAATGGCCTCAAAATAAGGGGGAGTAGATTTAGGACTGAGTTGAGGACGAGCTTCTTCACACAAAGGGTTATGAATCTGTCGAATTCCTTGCTTGGTGAAGCAGTTGAAGCCACCTTGTCAATATGTTTAAGGTAAGGATTAATAAATTTTTGAACAGAAGAGGAGTTAAGGGTTATGGTGAGCAGAATGGGTGAGTGGAGCTGAGTCCATGAAAAGATCAGCCTTATTGAATGGCAGAGCAGGCTCGAGGGGCCAGATGATCTACTTCTGCTTCTAGTTCTTATGCTTATGATATTGAAGCAGCAGTAAATATTCTACTGGGTTCACATATTAAGGGGTCTGACTAGAAGCTACCAACCTTTGAATTGAGGGAGACCAGGGTAACACTGGAAAGACAGTTGGGTAAGACAGGTCAGGGGAGGGTATGGTTGACTAAGGGTATTGGGTGGAAGATTCCAGGGTACTGGAGTAAAAATAGAAAATGCTGGGTAAACTCTGGCAGCATCTGTGGAGAGAGAAACAGACATAATATTTCAAGTCTGTATTACTCTTCTACAGAACTGCTGTTTCTCTTTCCACAGATGCTACCAAACATACTGGGCAAATTCTTACCAAAAGAGTGTTGGTTTTGGCGTGAAAAACAGTGTTTCCGCCGACGGTAGTGGAGTATTTTTGGACTGAATCTTAATTGCTTCATTAGTAATAATTTTTACGCTCACGAATATCCCACTGCACTTGAAGTGCATTGTATCTGATTTGTTTGTTCATCTGGCAATAAGGATACTTCAGTTCCAAGCAATGAAACTATCTTCATAAAGTAAACCAAATAAAAGTTTTAATAAAGAAAATTCATTCCACCAACATTCAGGCCACACCCTGATCCCCATCTGCTTTCCATTTATACCAAGTCAGCTGGTCAACTGACCATCACATCATTTTGCCATTGGTTAAATTGTTTACCTGGTCAGCTTTGGCTTATGTCATGTTACCATTGGTTTCATTGTAACAGATTCCAATATCATCATTGGTTACATCATATCATCACCATCCTGCAGTAAATGGTGCAAGCACCATAATAACGCTCAATAATAATGGTTCTGCAGCACTTGTTCCACAATGAATGCAGAGAATGGCAGCTAAGAAAATGCATTGTGCTTTGTAGAGTAATGCTGGACAGAGTGGAGCAGAACTGGACACAGTTCCAGGAGACAGCCTTCGAGCAGGGTCACCACCTGTTTGGGATAAAGTGGCAGCCCTGGTGAGTGCAAGTGCATTCCAGTAGAGGTTGGGGCAGCAATGTTGGAAGATAATGATCTTCTTCATTCGGCCAGGTTAAGTGAACCACCGCCAGCCTCTTCTGGATCCCCTTGGACACCCATCATATCCCCACACATTTCTCTCACACAGCCACCTTGGCTTTTGCCATTGTCAAGTACCAGATCCTCAGTTTCCCTAGTTGCTGCTATACTCACACTTCCAAATCCCATTCAAGCCCCACACCAGCTATACCCCTACCTACACTCCCCTTATCTGTATCGTTGTTGCATAAGTTCTACCACAATAGGGGTGAATGGGCACAGACATGTGGAGTTATCTCAGAGCTTTGAACCCTCACGCTTTTGAGGAGCAATCCCTCGAACTGGCTGGAGAGGACGAAGATCATGCTTGTACTGCTAATGAAGTGGCTGCAACAGAGAAATGTAAGAATCCTCAAGACATTAAAGAGCAAAGAACAGTACAGCACAGGAACAGACTCTTCGGCCCACCAAGCCTGTGCCAATCACATTGTCCTATCTCGACCAACCACCCATATCCCTCTATTCCCTGGCTGTTCATGTGTCTATCAGCTAAGTCTTAAATATTGCTAATGTGTCTGCCTCAACCATCTCATTTGGCAGTGCATTCCAAGCCCCCACCACCTTCTGTGTTAGGAAGTTCCCTACACATCTCTACTGAATCTTTCCCCCCCTTACCTTGAACTTGTGCCCCTTGTAATTGTCATTTCTATCCCGAGGTAAAAGCTTCAAACTATTCATAATTTTATAAATATTTGTCAAGTTGCCCCTCAGCCTTCTTCTTTCTAGGAAGAACAATCCCAGTTTATTGAATCTCTCCTCATAACTCTCCAGACCAGGCAACATCCTCGTAAACCTTTTCTGTACTCCAGTCCAAAACCTCCACGTCCATGTGACGTGGAAGCATCCTTTCTTCTCTGTCATTTCCACATGTGCTGCCACTTTTAAGAATCTGTGGACCTGTACTCCTAAATCTCTCTGTGTATCTATGCTCGTGATGGTTTTTATTTTTTGCTGCCACCCGAATTGAATCCACCAAAATGCATCACCTTGCATTTGTCTGGATTAACTTTCATCTGCCATTTCTACACCCAATTTTCAGTCTATTTATACCCTGCTGTCTTATCTGACAATCTTCATCACTATTCACATCTTCAGCAATCTTAGTATCATTCACAAACTTGCTAATCAGACCAGCTATGCTTTTTCTCAAGTAATTTATATATTTTACAAATAACAGAGATCCCAGCAGTGATTTCTGTGGAACACCAATAGTTACAGACCTCCATTCAGAAGAACACTCTTCCACCACTACCCTCATGGCCAAGCCAGTTCTGAATCCATCTAGCTAGTTCACTCTTGATCCTCTGTGAGTGCCATGAGACACCTGTCAATGCTTTACTAAAGTCCATACAGACAGCATCCATGATAATTAAGGTTGGGATTTTAGGGTTGGCTTACTCCCATATCCGCTACATTCACAACCTTTTGCAGTTCCTTGTGGTCTTGAGTAGAGCAGGAGCTGTACTGAGCTGTAAAGTAACCAAAAAGAATACTTTCTATGGTGCATCTGTAAAAAGTGGTGAGAGTCGTAGTTGACATGCCAAATTTCCTTAGTCTTCTGAGAAAGTAGGGTGTTGGTGGACTTTCTTAATTCTTGTGTTGGCATGGGGGGGATCAGGTCAGGTTATTGGTAATCTGAACACCTAAAATGTTCTCGACCTTTTCTACTTTGTCCTGTTAATATAGACAGGGGCATGCTTTTTGCTTCTTGAAGCCAATGACAATCTCCTTCATTTTCTTGACATTGAGGGAGAGATTATTGTTGCTGCACTAATTCATCAGACCCTCTATCTCATTCTTGTACTCTGTCTCACCATTGTTTGAGGTCCAACCTATGATGGATATAAAATCAAATTGAGGGGAATTTGGTCACACAGTCATAGTCGTGTAAGGAGTATAGCCAGTTGTCCTTGGAGAGCAACAAAGAATCAACCGCATTGCTGTGGCTCTGGGATCACATGTAGGCCACACCAGGTAAGAACAGCAGATTGCCTTCCCTAAAAGACATTAATGAATGAGATGGGGTTTTTTTCCAACAATCAACAATGGTTTCATGATTATCAGTTGATTCTTAATTCCAGATATTTTTTCATTGAATTCAAATTCCACCATTTGCCATAGGGGATGGAAACCCAGGTCCCTAGAACATTAGCTGAGATTCTCCATTAATAGTCCAGTGATAATGTCACTAGGCTATCCCTCCTGTGAAATACCTCTCTGTGTTTTGCCCTATGTGAAATAAACCAACCTTTTTTGTTCTAATACCTCAGTTTATTGCGCAATTTATTCATAGAGGATTGAAATTCTCCAAAACACCTTTTTGTTTACAGATGAGTATTGAGATTAGAATTGAGGGTTGCTTAAATTAACTTTAATAGAATCATAGAACCCTACAAGGCAGAAAGAAGCCCTTCGGTTCATTGAGTCTGCACCGAACACAATCCCACCCAGATCCTACCCCCATCCTACCCCCATATCCCTACATATTATACCCACTAATCCTCTAATCTACACATCCCTGGACACTAAAGGGCAATTTCTTAGCATGGCCAATCAATCTAACCCACACATCTTTGGACTGTGGGAGGAAACCGGAATACTCGGAGGAAACCCATGCAGACATGAAGAGAATGTGCAAACTCTATACAGACAGTGACCTGAGCCGGAATCGAACCTAGGACCCTGGAGCCATGAACTAACAATGCTAACCACTGTGCTACTGTGCCTCTCCTCCTGTCCGTAACATTTATTAACACTTACTTTTCTACTTTCTTTTACAGGCTTTGTTTCTCTCCAATCTGACCTCCCTCTAAGATTACCATCCCCTTTCGAGTCTTGTTTAAACACACCACAACAGCAGTAACACATTTCTAAGTGAGGAACCTAGTCCCAGTCCTGCTAAAAAGCAACCCTTCCCACCTTGTGCAAGTACTATATGCCCCAAAATCTGATGCCTCCCTTGCAACTCTCCAATCAATTGCCCATTCCTCCTTTTTCTGTATTGAGAGTACCGCTGGAGTACTTTATGCAGTTTTGTTCAATTTGCTATTAGGAAGGATGTGATTTCACTAGAGGAGGTGCAGAGGAGATTCATCGGGATGTCGCTTGGGATGAAGAATTTGAACTATAAGTGGAAACTAAATTGGCTTGGTGCAGAGAAGGCTGAGGTGGGATATGATTGAGTTGTATAAGATTATAAGGGGTTTGGACAAGGTGAAGCAACTTTGGTTGAGAGATCAATCAGGAGGGGACAGACTTTTAAAGTAAGGGACAGGAGATTCAGAGGAGATTTGAGAAAGCATTTTTTCTCTCAGAGGATGGTGAGAATCTGGAATGCATTGCCTGGGAAGGTAGGGAAGGCTGGAAGCTTCACAACCTTTAAAAAGTATTTCATAGAAATCCTGCATTGCAGCAGGAGGCCATTCGGCCCATTGAGTCTACAGTCTACACCAATCAGAACTTAGACTCTATCCCCATAAGCCCCCATCCCCATATTTATCTCATTAATCCCTCTAACCTATGCATCTTAAGACACAAAGGGGCAATTGAATATGGCCAATCAACCTAACTTTGCACACCTTTGAATGGTAGGAGGAAAGCAGAACACCCGGAGGAAACCCATGCAGACATAGAGAGAACATGTAGATTCCACACACACACACAATGACCCAAGCTGGGAATCGAACCCAGATCCCTGGGAGCTGTGAGGCAGCAGTACTAACCACTGAGACACCATGCCACCCGATGGATAAGCACACAAAATGTCACCATATTCAAAGATATAGATCAAATGCTGAAAAATGAAATTAGCACAAAGAACAAAGAAAATTACAGCACAGGACAGGCCCTTCAGCCCTCCAAGCCTATGCCGATCATGCTGCCTGACTGAACTAAAACCCCCTAGGGGACCATATCCCTCTAATCCCATCTTATTCATGTACTTGTCAAGATGCCCCTTAAAAGTCACTACCATCTCTGCTTCCACTACCTCCCCCAGCAACAAGTTCCAGGCACCCACCACTCTCTGTGTTAAAAATCTGCCTCGTATATCTCTTTTGAAACTTGCCCCTCACACCTTAAACCTATACCTCCTAATAATTGATTCTTCAATCCTGGGAAAAAGCTTCTGACTATCCATTTTGTCCATGCCTCTCATCATCTTGTAGACTTCTATCAACTCTCCCCTCAACCTTTATTGCTCTAATGAGAACAAACCAAGTTTCTCCAACCTCTCTTCATAGCTAACGTCCTACATACCAGGTAACATCTTGGTAAATCTTTTCTATACCCTCTCCAAAGCCTCCACCTATATTCTAATTGCGGCCTCACTAAGTGAGTCTCAGTGAATACAGGGAAAATTAAAATCTCCCACCATAGCAACTCTGTTACTTTTACACCTTGCCAAAATCTGCCTACATATCTGTTCTCAATCTCCCGCTGGCAGTTGGATGGCCTAAAGTAAACCCCCAACATTGTGACTACACCTTTCCTATTCTTGAGCTCTATCCATATTGCCTTGCTGCATGAGCCCTCCAAGGTGTCCTCCTGGAGTACAACTGTGATATTCCTCTTAACCAGTAGTACAATACCCTACTCCTTTTACATTTCCCTCTCTCATGCCTGAAACATCTATTTCCTGGAATGTTAAGCTGCCAATCCTGTTCTTCCCTTAATCAAATCTCTGTAATGGCAACTACATCTATCGAAGATGTGACATTAGTGGTTGTTATGGTTGGTGCAGGGTCGATGGGCTGAAGGGTTTTTCTGTACTGTACAACTCTATAACCAGCACATAACTCTGGAGGTAATCCTGAGATTACTGTTTTTGAGGTTATACATGGAATCATAGAATCCTACAATGCAGAAGGAAGCCATTTGGCCCATCAACTCTGCACCAACCACAACCCCACCCAGGTCCTATCCCCAAACATTTACTCTACCTAGTCCCCTCTGACACAAGGGGAAATTTAGTATGGCCAATCTACTTCACCCACACCTTGCCACCATTTTAATTTATTACTTTTACTTTACTTTCTCTTTTACTTTTATTTTCTTAATTCCCTAAAATCTGCTTGCAGGACTTAATCCCTCTTTCTACCTATATTGTTGGCACCAATGTGGATTTCGACCTCTGGCTGTTCACTCTTCCCCCAGAAGAATGTCTGACGTGCCCTGCAGCATCTTTGACCCTGGGACTAGAGAGGAAACATAGCAACGTGGTGTTTTGCCCACAGCTACAGAAATACCTGTTTGTTTAACTAATGAATAATAGATAATAATAGATAATAATTATCCCTGAAAGTAGGCAGTCAAGTGGATAAAGTTATTAAGAAGGCATATGGAGTCTTAGCTTTTATTGGCAGGGGGATTGAATTTAGGAGCCGCAGCATCATGTTGCAACTGTACAAAACTCTAGTGCGGCCGCACTTGGAGTATTGTGTGCAGTTATGGTCCCCACATTATAAGAAAGATGTGGAGGCATTGGAGAGGGTACAGAGGAGGTTTACCAGGATGTTGCCTGGTATGGAGGGCAGGTCCTATGAAGAGAGGTTGAAGGATTTGAGGTTGTTTTCGTTAGAAAGGAGGCGGCTAAGAGGGGATCTTATTGAAGCATATAAGATGATTAGAGGTTTAGATAGGGTGGACAGTGATAGCCTTTTTCCTAGGATGGAGAAAGCTAGCACGAGGGGACACAGCTTTAAATTAAGGGGTATGAGTTATAGGACGGATATCAGAGGTAGGTTCTTTACTCAAAGAGTGATTAGGGAATGGAATGCCCTGACTGCAGCTGTCGTAGATGCGCCAAGTTTGGTGGCGTTTAAGAGGTTAATTGATAAGTATATGGAAGAGAAGGGAATGGTTTAGTTTGGAGGGGCATTGCTTTTTATTTTGGTCGGCACAACATTGAAGGCCGAAGGGCCTGTTCTGTGCTGTAATGTTCTATGTTCTATGTTCTATGAATCTGTTAAGGACCAAATCTGAGACCCCAAGGTATATTATGAAATTCAAGGAGATCTCAACAACTTTATTTATTTTGGCATTAGTGTGAGGATATGATATTTCACTCCAGGTGCAATTTTATTGACACATCAAAACAATAAATCTTACAAATGAATTAGCTTATCTTTTACCAATAAAAATACTTGAACATGACAAGATACAATCCTTAACTGCTAACTTACTTCAATTTAAGCAACATCCCTCAGAGATTTAAGCTCCCTTTCAAAGTCTGTTAACAAACAACTGAGGTTTATGTGCAGGTATGTGGGTGATTAGTTCTCAAACTTCCAGAATATTTCTGGAGGGAGAGACCCATTTTCTAGCAGGTCCCAAAGAGCAGACTTCTGAGAGAGAGAGAAAAAAAGAAAAGAAAACCTCTCCTTGTAGATCCAAGCAGAATTTGCCTGCTTATCTATGAAAACTTACTCTGCCCATTCACATGACCCTAAAACCCTAGAGGAAAAGCCAAAAATAAGTAAAAATCACACCTGGAGTGAAACATCATATGTTCACATTAATGCCAAAAGAAATAAAGTAATTCGGGTCTCCTCTAACTTCATAACAGCTCAGATTTAAATGAACACATATTATGATTCTCATGCATTTTTAGCTTGTGGCGTGCCTGGAGCGGACAGATTGGCACCATATGAACAGAGCTGACTCTTAAACTTATCCTTCTCAACAATCATGATATAAATATATTTCTTAAAGAACAGTGTGATCACAAATCCCCTACCAGAATTAGTCATTCTTCTTTCTCCTTATCCTCTTCAATGAGCCTCCTTTGTGCGATGGATTTGACTGTAGCTGCACTGCTGTAGGGAACCATCAACCTCACCATTATTCAAAATGGCATACTGATTACTGAGTGTGGTTAACTGAGAGGAGTATTTGCCTAATTATGTGAGACTACCTGTTAGCTGCACCCTCTCTCTCTATTTCATGCTCCTAACCTGCAGTGTGACTACCTCCCCAGCCATGCTATCCATGTTGTTGTTTGTCCATTGATATCGATAAGAATCTCGACACCATTAGTCATTTTGAGGCTGGTTGCGGTATATCCGAAGATGATGCGCTTAGGGCGTGGATTGCTGCTTAGGAGTGTGATGTGGTGGCCATTACAGAGACTCGGTTGTGTCAGGGACAGGACTGGGTACTTCAGGTGCCGGGATTCAGATGTTTCAGGAGGGACAGGGTTGGGGGCAAAAGAAGAGGTGGTATGGCACTGTTGATCAGGGATAGTGTCATGGCTGTAGAGAAGGTGGAAGACTGGGAGGGAATGTCTATGGAGTCTCTGTGGGTGGAAGTTAGGAACAGCAAAGGCTCGATAACTTTGCTGGGTGTATTCTATAGGCCGCCCAATAGCAACAGGGAACTTGAGGTGCAGATAGGGAAACAGATCCTAGACAGATGTAGAAATAACAGGGTTGTCGTGATGGGAGATTTCAATTTCCCAAACATCAACTGGAATATCCCAAGGGTAAGGGGTTTGGATGGTGTGGAGTTTGTTAGGTGTGTTCAGGAAGGTTTCCTGACACAGTATGTGGAAAAGCCTACGAGAGGAGAGGCTGTACTTGACCTGGTGCTTGCTAATGACTCAGTAAGAATTTAGCAACACCAATTATTAATCCAACCGATTTATTTGATAGTAAAAAAGCGAGCTTTCAACACTCCCGTGTCTTCATCAGGCAAGTGCAGTGTTCTGGTCTGCAATAGCACACATCAGCACAGACAGTCAGAGATTGCTGATTAGAATGCGAATCCTTACATCTAACCTGCTATTCAAGTGTTAAAGTGGCTAACAATGTGTGTGAAGGGAATCCTGAGCATTGTTAGAGAATTGTGTATTTTCTCCAGACAGCACAGTAAGTGAGGTTTTTTGCTAACCCAGGCAAGTTACGGGGGTTACAGATAGTGTGTCATGAAGCCAAGATCCCTGTTAAGACCGTCCTCATGTGTGCGGAGCTTGGCTATCAGTCTCTGCTCAGCGACTCTGCGCTGTCGTGTATCACGAAAGCCCCCTTGAAGAACATTTACCCGCAGGTCGGAGGCCGAATGCCCATGACTGCTGAAGTGTTCGCCCACAAGAAGGGAACTGTTTTGCCTGGTGATTGTTGAGCGATGCTCATTCATCCGCTGTCGTAGTGTTTGCATGGTCTCCCCAATATACCATGCTTCGGGACATCCTTTCTTGCAACGTATTAGGTAGACAACGTTGGCCGAGTTGCAAGAGTATGTACCGTGTACCTGTGAATGGTATCCTCACGTTTGATGATGTCGTCCATGTCTATGATCTGGCATGTCTTGCAGAGGTTGCTGTGGCAGGGTTGTGTGGTATTGTGGTCACTGTTCTCCTGAAGGTTGGGTAGTTTGCTGCGAACAATGATCTGTTTGAGGTTGTGCGGTTGTCTGAAAGCAAGAAGTGGGGGGGTGGGGATGGCCCTAGCGAGATGTTCATCGTCATCAATGATATGTTGAAGACTCCGGAGAAGATGTCGTAGCTTCTCCGCTCCGGGGAAGTACTGGACAACAAAGGGTACTCTGTCCACCGTGTCCCGTGTTCGTCTTCTGAGGAGATCAGTGCGGTTTATCGTTGTGGCACGTTGGAACTGTCGATCGATGAGTCGAGCGCCATATCCTGTTCTCACGAGTGCATCCTTCAGTGTCTGGAGGTGTCTGTCACGATCCTCCTCATCTGAGCAAATTCTGTGTATACGGAGGGCTTGTCCATAGGGAATGGCTTCTTTAACGTGTCTAGGGTGGAAGCTGGAGAAGTGGAGCATTGTGAGGTTGTCTGTCGGTTTGCGGTACAGTGAGGTGCTGAGGTGACCGTCCTTGATGGAGATGCGTGTGTCCAAGAATGCAACTGATTCTGGAGAATAGTCCATGGTGAGTCTGATGGTGGGATGGAACTTGTTGATATCATCATACAGTTGTTTCAATGATTGTTCACCATGAGTCCAAAGGAAAAAGATGTCATCAATGTATCTAGTATATAACCTTGGTTGGAGATCTTGTGTGGTGAAGAAGTCTTGTTCGAACCTGTGCATGAAGATGTTGGCATACTGAGGTGCGAATTTGGTCCCCATGGCTGTTCCGTGTGTCTGGATGAAAAGCTGATTGTTGAAGGTGAAGACATTGTGGTCCAAGATGAAGCGGATGAGTTGTAAAATTGCATCTGGAAACTGGCAGTTGTTGGCATTGAGTACTGAGGCAGTTGCAGCAATACCATCGTCGTGGGGGATGTTGGTGTAGAGCGCCGAGACATCCATTGTGACAAGGAGTGTCCCTGTTTCTACTGCTCCATGTGTGCTGAGTTTCTGCAGGAAGTCCGTAGTGTCAAGACAAAAGCTGGGGGTTCTTTGTACGATGGGTTTCAGGATGCCCTCGATATAGCCGGAGAGGTTCTCACACAGGGTCCCATTGCCAGATACGATGGGACGGCCGGGTATGTTTGCCTTGTGTATCTTTGGGAGGCAGTAGAGATCTCCAATGCGGGGAGTACGTGGAATGAGAGCCCGGAGGGTGTTCTGAAGGTCCGGATCAAGGGTTTCGATCAGAGTGTTGAGTTGACGAGTGTGTTCTTTGGTCGGATCTGCTGGTAACTGTCTGTAGTGTTTCTCATTGTTTAGTTGTCGGTACACTTCTTCACAGTAGTCCATTCTGTTCAGTATGACGGTGGCGCCTCCTTTGTCTGCTGGTTTGATGACAATGTTGCGGTTGGTCTTGAGAGCACGGATGGCCTTGCGTTGTACTTGGGTGATGTTCGGGACTGTCTTGTAAGTGCGGTTGATAAATCTGGTGTTCACGTACCTCCTGATGGCTTGGGCATACATGTCCAGTCGGGGGCAGCGGCCTTCCGGAGGAGTCCAATTGGATTCATTCCACTTCGGTTGCTGCACTGCGGATCCCTCTGTCGGCTGTTCTGGTTCATTCGCTATCTCATTGAGTCCACTACTGGCCTCTTGGGGTTTGTGGAAGAACTCTCAAGAGTTGCGACATCTTCTCCGGAGTCTTCAACATATCATTGATGACGATGAACATCTCGCTAGGGCCATCCCCACCCCCCCACTTCTTGCTTTCAGACAACCGCACAACCTCAAACAGATCATTGTTCGCAGCAAACTACCCAACCTTCAGGAGAACAGTGACCACAATACCACACAACCCTGCCACAGCAACCTCTGCAAGACATGCCAGATCATAGACATGGACGACATCATCAAACGTGAGGATACCATTCACCAGGTGCACGGTACATACTCTTGCAACTCGGCCAACGTTGTCTACCTAATACGTTGCAAGAAAGGATGTCCCGAAGCATGGTATATTGGGGAGACCATGCAAACACTACGACAGCGGATGAATGAGCATCGCTCAACAATCACCAGGCAAAACAGTTCCCTTCCTGTGGGCGAACACTTCAGCAGTCATGGGCATTCGGCCTCCGACCTGCGGGTAAATGTTCTTCAAGGGGGCTTTCGTGATACACGACAGCGCAGAGTCGCTGAGCAGAGACTGATAGCCAAGCTCCGCACACATGAGGACGGTCTTAACAGGGATCTTGGCTTCATGACACACTATCTGTAACCCCCGTAACTTGCCTGGGTTAGCAAAAAACCTCACTTACTGTGCTGTCTGGAGAAAATACACAATTCTCTAACAATGCTCAGGATTCCCTTCACACACATTGTTAGCCACTTTAACACTTGAATAGCAGGTTAGATGTAAGGATTCGCATTCTAATCAGCAATCTCTGACTGTCTGTGCTGATGTGTGCTATTGCAGACCAGAACACTGCACTTGCCTGATGAAGACACGGGAGTGTTGAAAGCTCGCTTTTTTACTATCAAATAAATCGGTTGGATTAATAATTGGTGTTGCTAAATTCTTACGAGTTCTTACCACTCCAATCCAACGCCGGCATCTTTACATCATGCTTGCTAATGAGCCAGGGCAGGTGTCGGATCTCACGGTAGGTGAGCATCTTGGGAATGGAGATCATAATTCTATCTCTTTCACAATAGCGATGGAAAGAGATAGGATCAGGCAGGCTAGGAAGGTGTATGTCTGAAGTAAGGGGAAACATGAAAACATTAGGCAGGTAATTGGACGTATAAACTGGAAGGAGGTGTTCTTGGGGAAGAGTACAGAAGGAAAGTGGCGGATTTTCAAGGAATGTTTGTCTAGGGCACTGCAAGACAACGTTCCGAGGAGCCAAGGAGGTTCTGGTAGGACGCGGGAACTGTGGTGCACGAAGGTAGTGGTGAACCTAGTTAGAAAGAAAAAAAAGGTATATAAAAGGTTCAGAGAGGTAGGGGATGTTAGGAATCTAGAGGAGTATAAGGTGTGTAGAAGGGAACTTAAAAAGGAAATTAGGAGAGCCAGAAGGGGTCATGAGAAGGCCTTGGCAGGTAAGATTAAGGAGAATCCCAAGGCCTTCTACAAATATGTGAAAAGTAAAAGGTTGAGAAGAGAAGGGCCTATAAAAGGTGAAGGGGGAAAGTCTGTGTGAATCTGGAAGAAATGGCAGAGGTGCTTAACGAGTACTTTGCCTCGGTATTCACGGTGGAAAGTGAACTGGGAGATTGCACTGCAGGTTTGAGGCATACGGAAAAGATTGAATATGTGGATGTTAGGAAAGAGGATGTGTTAGACCTGTTAAATTCTATCAAGATAGACAAGTCGCCGGGACCGGATGGGATGTACCCCAGGTTATTGTGGGAGGTGAGGGAAGTGGTTGCAGAGCCCCTGGCGATGATATTTGCATCGTCCATGGAAATGGGAGAGGTTCCGGAGGATTGGAGGATTGCGGATGTGGTTCCTATCTTTAAGAAATGGAACAGGGATAGCCCAGGAAATTACCGACTGGTGAGTCTGACTTCAGAGGTTGGAGAGGCTTCTGAGGGATAAGATATATGAACATTTGGAGAAGTTTAGACTGATTAGAAATAGTCAGCATGGTTTTGTCAAGGGCAGGTCATGCCTTACGAGCCTAGTTGAGTTCTTCGAAAATGTGACTGAACACATTGACGAAGCAAGGGCGGTGGACGTAGTGTACATAGACTTTAGTAAGGCGTTTGATAAGGTCCCCCATGCAAGGCTTCTGGAGAAGGTGAGAGGGCATGGGATCCAAGGGGCTTTGGCCTCGTGGATCCAGAACTGGCTTGCCGGCAGAAAGCAGAGAGTGGTTGTGGATGGGTCTTGTTCTGCATGGAGGTCGGTAACCAGTGGAGTGCCCCAGGGATCTGTTCTGGGACCCCTGCTGTTTGTCATTTTCATAAATGACCTGGATGAGGAAGTGGAGGGATGGGTTAGTAAGTTCGCCGACGATACAAAGGTCGGTGGTGTTGTGGATGGTCTGGAGGGATGCCAAAAGTTGCAGCGGGACATAGACAGGATGCAAGACTGGGCGGAGAAGTGGCAGATGGACTTCAACGCAGATAAATGTGTAGTGGTCCATTTTGGCAGGAATAATGGGATGAAGGAGTACAATATAAGGGGTAGGAGTCTTAGCTGTGTTGTAGAGCAGAAGGATCTCAGGGTCCGGGTCCATAGGACTCTTAAATCGGCCTCGCAGGTGGAGGAAGTGGTCAAGAAGGCGTACGGTGTACTGGCCTTCATTAATCGAGGAATAGAGTTTAGGAGTCAGGAGGTAATGATGCAGCTCTATCAGACTCTTGTCAGACCCCAGTTGGAGTATTGTGCGCAGTTCTGGTCGCCTCATTATAGGAAGGATGTAGAGGCTATTGAGAAAGTTCAGAGGAGATTTACAAGGATGCTGCCTGGATTGGGAGGCAGGCCTTATGAAGATAGGTTGAGGGAGCTGGGACTCTTCTCACTGGAGAGACGTAGGTTGAGAGGCGACCTGATAGAGGTTTATAAAATGTTGAGAGGAATAGATAGGGTGGACTCTCAGAGACTATTTCCCCGAGCTGAAATGGTCAGTACGAGAGGACACAGATTTAAGGTGCAGGGAAGCAAATACAAAAGAGATGTCAGGGATAGGTTTTTCACTCAGAGGGTGATGAGTGAATGGAACCGACTGCCGTCGGAGGTTGTTGAGGCAAACTCATTTGGTCTTTTAAAAGACTTCTGGATAAGTATATGGAAAAGAATAGGATCGGGGGTTATAGATAGGTCTGTGGATTGGTAGATGTGATCGGCGCCTGTTTGTGCTGTTTTGTTCTATGTTCTATGACTGATCAGGCCAATTTGGGCATGGAATGTCCTGGTACTGTAATTGATGCGCTGGTGGCTCTGGACTTGCACAGTTCGCATTTAAGTTGTGCTACAGCAATACACCTTGCTTTGTGAGCTTGACAGCCTTTGTGGATGAGGCAGCGCCAGATAGGGTGGTTTTGTGCCAGCGTTTCCCAGCTGGTTATGTGAATGTCAAACGACTTCAGGGAGGCCTTGTGTGTGTCTTTGAAATGTTTCTTCTGCTCTCCATGCATGTGTCTTCCAGCAGAGAGTTCCCCAAAAAGGAGCTGCTTATGTATGAGATCATCTGATATACGGATGACATGACCTGCCCACCAGGTCTGCGCTCTCATCAGCAGTGTATGGACTGATGGTAGACTTGCTCTAGAGACAACTTCAGTGTCTGGTACTTTGTCTTGCCAACAAATGCGTACTATTCTGCAAAGACAAGTCATGTGGAAATGATTGAGCTGTCTTGCATGCATTCTATACACAGTCGACATTTCACAGGCATACAGGAGGGTAGTGAGTACCGCAGCGCTGTAAACCTTAAGTTTTGTTGCTGGGCTGATTCCTCGACGTTCTCATACAGTGGAGCACAGTCTACCGAAAGCAGGACTTGCCTTTGCTATTCTGCAGTTAACTTATGTGTTAATAGTCACTGCTTGGGAGAGGGTGCTGCCAAGGTAAGTGAACGCATCTACTGCCTGTAATTTCTGCCCTTTGATTGTGATTATGGGTTCTGTGTATGATGCATGAGGAGCAGGCTGCTGCATGACTTCAGTCTTTTTAATGTTAATGGTGAGTCCAAAGTTGTCACAAGCTATGGAAAATTTGTCCATACTGACTTGCATCTCTGGCTCTGAGCCAGCATGCAGGATGCAGTCTTCAGCAAAGAGGAAATCTCTCGGAACAGTCTCTTTCACTTTGGTAATAGCTTGAAGTCTCCTCAGGTTGAAGAGCTTCCCATCCAGTCTGTACTTGAGGCTGATTCCAGCAACACTGTCCTAGAAGGCATCATTCAGCAAACACCATGCTGAACAGTGTGGGTGCGAACGCACGGCCCTGTTTGACACCACTGGTGACTGGGAATGTCTCAAGGATTCCCCGCTGTCCAGTACTCTGGCCATCGTACCACCATGGAACCAGCAAACCATCTGAATGAATTTAGGAGGGCAGCCAAACATTGATATGATCCTCCACAGGCCTTGTCGGCTTACAGTGTTGAAGTCTTTTGCGCGGTCAACAAAGGTTGTGTAGATTTGTGATTCTGCTCCTGACAGCTCTCCTGAAGTTGGCGCGCAGCAGAAATCATGTCAATGGTCCCATCACCTTTGCAGAAGCCACACTGTGATTCTGGAAGCAGGCCCAGCTGCAGATGAGTGACCAGATGATTTAGCAGGACTCATATAGAAATAGAACACTACAGCACAAACAGGCCCTTCGGCCCACAAGTTGCGCTGATCACATCTATACCTCCCAAGCCATAGACCTATCTATAACCCCCAATCCCATTAGATCCCATATACTCATCCAGAAGTCTTTTAAAAGACCCCAGCAAGTTCGCCTCTACCACCACCGACGGCAGCCGATTCCATTCACTCACCACCATCTGAGTGAAAAACTTACCCCTAACATCTCCTCTGTACTTGCTTCCCTGCACTTTAAATCTGTGTCCTCTCGTAGTGACCATTTCAGCCCGGGGAAATAGCCTCTGAGAATCCACCCTCTCAACATTTTATAAACCTCTATCAGGTCGCCTCTCAACCTTCGTCTCTCCAGGGAGAAGAGTCCCAGCTCCCTCAACCTATCTTCATAAGGCCTACCTCCCAATCCAGGCAACATCCTTGTAAATCTCCTCTGCACCTCTCAATAGCTTCCACATCCTTCCTATAGTGAGGTGACCAGAACTGCGTACAGTACTCCAAGTGGGGTCTGACAAGGGTCTTATAAAGTTGCAGCATTACCTCCTGACTCCTAAACTCAATCCCACGATTAATGAAGGCCAGTACACCATGCGCCTTCTTGACCACATCCTCCACCTGCGAGGCCGATTTAAGAGTCCTATGGACCCGGACATCAAGATCCTTCTGCTCTTCAACACAGCTAAGACTCCTACCCTTGATATTGTACTCCTTCATCCCATTGGTCCTGCCAAAATGGACCACTACACATTTATCCACATTGAAGTCCATCTGCCACTTCTCTGCCCAGTCTTGCATCCAATCTATGCAACTTCTGACATCCCTCCAGACCATCCACATCACCACCGACCTTTGTATCGTCGGCGAACTTACTAACCCATCCCTCCACTTCTTCATCTAGGTCATTTATGAAAATGACAAACAGCAAGGGTCCCAGAACAGATCCCTGGGGCACTCCACTGGTGACCAACCTCCATGCAGAAAAAGACCCTTCTGCCTTCTGCCAGCAAGCCAGTTCTGGATCCACGAAGCCAAAGCCCCTTGGATCCCATGCCCTCTCACCTTCTCCAGAAGTCTTGCATGGGGGACCTTATCAAATGCCTTGCTGAAGTCCACGTACACCACGTCCACCGCTCTTCCTTCGTCAATGTGTTCAGTCACATTTTCGAAGAACTCAACTAGGCTCGTAAGGCACGACCTGCCCTTGACAAAACCATGCTGACTACTTCTGATCATTCTAAACTTCTCCAAATGCTCATAAATCAGAAGCCTCTCCATCAGCTTACCAACCACTGAGGTCAGACTCACCGGTCAGTAATTTCCCGGACTATCCCTGTTCCCTTTCTTGAAAATAGGAAGCACATCCGCAACGTCCCAGATCACTTTCCACCGTGAATACCGAGGCAAAGTTCTCATTAAGCACCTTTGCCATTTCTTCCAGCTCCACACAGACGTTTCCCCCTTCACCTTTTATAGGTCCTATCCCTTCTCTTCCCATCCTTTTACTTTTCACATATTTGTAGAAGGCCTTGGGATTCTCCTTAATCTCACCCCCCAAGGCCTTCTCATGACCCCTTCTGGCTCTCGTAATTTTCTTTTTAAGCTCTTTTCTACAATCCTTATACTCCTCAAGATCCCTAACATCTCCTAGCTCTCTGAACCTTTGATACACATTTCTTTTCTTCCTGACTAGGTTCACCACAACCTTTGTGCACCACGGTTCCCCCGCGGCCTACCAAAACCTCCTTGTCTCATCAGAACGTTGTCGTGCAGAGCTCCAGACAAACATTCCTTGAATATCCTCCACCTTCTTTCTGTACTTTTCCCCAGGAACGCCACCTTCCAGTTTATTCATCCAATTATCTGCCTGATGTCTTCATATTTCTCCTTACTCCAGACAAACACCTTCCTAGCCTGCCTGATCCTATCTCTTTCCAATGCTATTGTGAAGGAGATAGAATTATGATCTCCGTCCCCAAGATGCTCTCCAATTGAGAGATCCGACACCTGTCCTGGTTCATTACCCGGAACCAGATCAAGTACAGCCTCTCCTCTCGTAGGCTTATCCATGTACTGTGTCAGGAAACCCTCCTGCACACACCTAACAAACTCCACCTCTTTTGCCCCCAACCCTGACTCTTGCAAGGGTTTTTCCTGTGATGGAGCAACAAGATTCCTCGGTGGTTGTCGCATACTTGCCGATGGCCCTTCCTCTTGTAGAGGTGTACGATGGAAGCATCTTTAAGTTCCTGAGGAATGGATTCTTGCTTCCAAAAGGACTGGAACAACACAGTGAGCTTCTCGATAAATGCAGGACCAGCAGCTTTATAGATCTGTGTGGGTATGGCATCTGCCCTGGGGCTTTGCTACTGGATAGCTGGCTGACAGCTTTTGTGACTTTGGCTAATCCCGGTGGATCATCCATGGTGCTGTTGATATCAACCTGTGGAATCCTGTCTACTGCTTTATTGTTGATAGATAATGGTCGGTTGAGGACGGCTTCAAAATGCATTTCTGCAAGATCTGATCTTTCTCTGTAATGAGAGTTATACCATCTGTATTCAGGAGGGGAGAACCCCTGAGAGATTGAGGTCCATAGTGAGTGTTGAGGGCTTCATAGAACTGTTTCAAGTTGTTTCTGTCTGTGTATTCCTATATTTCATCTGCCTTGGTGCTTAGCCAGGCATCCTGCACATTAAGCAGTTTATTCTGGACTGTCCTGCGAGTACTAGTAAAAACATTTTTCTTGGCAGCTGAAGATGGGTTGTTGTGACAGGCCAGATGAAGATGATGTTTTTCAACAAGTATAGCCTGTATCTCCTCATCATTCTCATCGAACCAATCATGCTGCTTGCGGGTAGAGGGCCAGAGCAGCTTCAGCGCAGATGTATAGATAGCATCCTTGAAGCGTTCCCAGTCATCCTCAGTGCTGCTTGTAAAGTGTAGGTCAGCAAGCTTGATTTCTAAGTTTTCAGCCAGTGCTGAAGCTATGCTGGTGTTCTTTAGCTTGGCCACATTCATTCTTTTTATAACCTTGCTTCCTTGTGGTTGCCTCTTGAGTCTGATGCAGAGCCTCATTTTGGAGACAATAAGCCTGTGATTCATCCAGCAGTCAGCACCACACGTGGCCTTGGTCATTCTGACATCCTTCCTGTCTTTTTTCCTGACAATGACATAGTCGATAAGATGCCAATGCTTAGATGGGGGTGCATCCAGGAGGTCTTGTTACAGGCAGGCAGATGGAAGGTAGCGTTGATGATGAGGAGGTTGTATGCTGCAGAGGTCTTCAGTAAGAGTAGGCCATTACTGTTACACTTGCCCACTCCATGCCTCCCAATGACTCCCTGTCAGAATGCAGAGTCACACCCTACTCTTGCATTGAAATTGCCAAGCAAGATTGGTTTGTCGGTACTACTCACTGCTGGTAGTAGGGCGTCTAGTTCTTCGTAGAACTTGTCTTTCATCTTGTCTGGGTTTTTCATTGTAGAGGCATAGGTGCTAATCAGGATGGCTTGGCTTCTGTTCTGTAGCAGAAGCTGTAATGTCATAAACCGATCATTCACACTTTTGGGTAGACTATCAAGTTTCCGAACAAGGTGATTCCTGATGGTGAATCCAAGCCCAGCATCACGATGCTCATCGCTGCTGCAACTGCTCCAGAAAAAAGTGTATCCACCTCCAGTTTCAGTCAACTGACCTATGTTGGCAAGACGAGTTTCGCTCAGGGCTGCAATGTCAATGTGAATCTTTCAAGCTCTCTGGCAACAAAGGCTGTTCTTCTCTCTAGCCCCTCTTTTCTAGCCCCTTACTCATTCTACGGAGGTGAGCATTGCATTCCTGAAGAGGACTGCTTAGTCGCCCAGGTAGACGCCGAGTTACACTGCTGCTTCAGTCAGCGGAAAGCAACCATTAGACCTGAGCCCCCTGCTTGCAGGTCTGTTATTACAACTCCCAGTGTATCCATGCTTGCTATTTCGTCATTCGCCCATCGCCATAGAACTTCATAGGTTAAACAGGACACATGATGATAATGTCTAAGCTAGCGCTTGATTTGAATTAAAGTGAGGGAGAGTTGTGCAGCATAAGCCTCGCTCTCTCATCCCAATTCCCATCTAGATCCAGTGGCAAGACAAGAGTCAAGACAGCTGGGACTAGGTGCAGTGGATGACCAGGACGTCTTCTATGTCTTGTCCTGTTCTTCGTGTTCCATGACGCTTGCAGAGACCACCTTCTTGACCGTTGGATCTTCCATTGGTTTCTTCCGCTCAATCTGTTGGACTCTGTCTTCACATGCCGGGATAGACATCTCCCTATCTCACTGTGGGTTGAGACCCGTTGGCTATCTTCACCTGGTTTAGCTGGCTTGTTGAGGCCATTGCCTGGGGAATGGCTGCTGTCGCATGCAAACAGCTATGGGGAGCCACAGGTGAGAGCTGAATATCAGATGGGGACAAAACATGGACAAACTGCCCTGAAAGGACATGACATGTTCCTCCACTAAAGATCGTACCCCTCTCTGACACCCCATACACTCCTGCTGTCCATATAATTCTCTGCCTAATCAGTTCATCATAGTGACTCCAGCTACTTCCTGAGTTCTAAAACCCAGAGTTTAGATTTCTGAAGCTAGTGACACTTATTGCAGATGTGTTTTGTCCGGGACAAATTCACAGTATGTATGTGCCACTTCAACAGTAGGATAAAGCATTACTCAGTACTAAGTCCAATGTGGCTCCACCTCTTGTCAGCTTATTCACATATTGTGTCAGGAAACCTTCCTGCACACACTGTGCAAAAAGTGCCCCATCCGAACTATACAATCTATAGAGTTCCAATCAATATTTGGAAAGTTAAAGTCACCCTGATAACTACCCTGTGACCTCCACACCTATCCATAATCTGCTTTGCCATTTCCTCTTCCATATCTCTCAAACTATTTGGGGGCCTATAGAAAACTCGTGACTGCTCCTTTCTTATTTCTAACTTCAACCTATATTACCTCAGTAAGCAGATCCCCCTCGAAATGCCTTTCAACAACCATTAAACTATTAACAATGATTAACAATACTACTATTCCACCTCTTTTACCACCTTCCCTACTCTTAATGAAACATTGTACCCCGAAATTGCCAACAACCATTCCTATCCCTATTCTAACCATGTCTCCATATGGCCAGAACATCATAATCCCTTGGAAGACAGTGCCACATGTGGAGGCTTGCATGCAAGGATCTCTCTTGTGGCAGCAGTGAGCCTGTTGGCTGGGTCATGTGGGCAGAATTGATGACAGCTGCATTCCCAAGATATATTATATGGAGGAAGCCTGCTATTGCTATAAGACCAAAATGTTGCCCATATCTTAAATACAAGCAAGAATTCAAGTTGATTGGGATCAGAGTCAGTACACGGGAAGTCCTCACTGATGACTGGAGTACCTGGAGTCAGGAAGGGCATGACAAAAAACAAAGGTAAAGTAAATGGTGGTGGAAAGAAGAGCCCATGTGAAAGAAAATCAATCATCCTTGAATCAATGCTATTTATTTGTGCCAGCTGTGGAAGGGACTACCACAGCAGATTATGTTTAATATAGAAAACTTATTGAACACACTCAACACCACTTCTTTCTTGATCTCAAAATACCCTTGTATATCAGCATGATCCACATTAATCTCACTATCCTCTATGTTCTTCCCCTTGGTGAATATTGAAATAATTTTGGATCTTGCCAATATTCTCTGCTTCCAAGCACATCTTCCCTCCTTTATCCTTCAGTGGTCTTACTGTCTTTCTAGTTATCTTCTTGTTTCTAATTTATGAATACCTATAGGCATTCATAACCTGGACACTTGCTTCACACTAGTGAAAGCAAGTGTCCGGATGAGGGCAGGAGGGCGGCAAAGATGATTGGTTGTTGCAGATCATATTTGCATAAGTGCACTCACTGCTACCATAAGGTAGTTTGTGGAGGAGCTACTGTGAAGGGACTAATGTAGTGTTTTTTTTCCTACTGTTTCTTAGCCTTTTGGCTGAGATCAAGTGTAGTATCAACATGCTACACTTGGCTGAAGTCATTAGGCTACATTTCAGCTTCATTCAAAGCAATTTTTTAAAGCTGCAGTTCTGCCTTTTGGCTAAGATGCAAATTAGATCAAGCCTCAGAGGAGGAGCTACACCTAGTCCAATCAGCTTGCATCATGTAGATCAAGCCCAAGACAGGTGGTGAGAGCCCTGTCTTGTCAGCTTGGATTGGGAATGTCCCAACTTGTTGGGACTCTGAATTGCCTTTAATTTGACTTGATTGGATTGGATTGGAATAAAGTTTTTTAAAAAAACTTTTGGCTAAGATGCAAATGAGATCACGCCTTGGAGGAGGAGTTATGCTTACTGCAATCAGCTTGGATCATGTAGATCAAGCGCAAGACAGGAGGTGAGAGCCCTGTCTTGTCAGCTTGAATCAGGAATGTCTCAATTTGTTGAGACTCTGAATTGGACTTGATTTGATTGAATATGGAATAAAAACAAAAATAAAGTGTAGTATTGACATGCTGTGCTTGGTTGAAATTATTAGGTTACATTTCAGCTTCATTTGAAGCAATTTTTAAAAGTGCCGTCTCAGCCTTTTGGCTAAGATGCAAATGAGATCAAACCTTGGAGGAGGAGCTTTGCCAAGACAGAAATTGAGAACCCTGCCTTGTCAGCTTGGATCAGGAATGTCCCAACTTGTTGAGACTCTGAATTAGACTTGATTTGATTGAATTGGGAAAAAAAAATTGGCAGAAAGGCCTTCTTGGCCTTTTGGCTAAGATCAAGTGTAGTATTGACATGCTGTACTTGATTGAAGTCATGAGGTTACATTTTAGCATCATCTGAAGCAACTTTTAAAAGTGGCATCTCAGCTTTTTGGCTGAGATGCAAATGACATCAAGGCTTGGAGGCGTTGCTATGCCTACTCCAATCAACTTGGATCATATAGACCAAGCCCAAGACAGGAGGTGAGAGCCATGTTTTGTCAGCTTGGATTGGAAATGTCTCAATTTGTTGAGACTCTGAATCGAACTTGATTTGATTGAATTGGAATAAAAGCAAAAGAAAAGTTGGCAGGAGGGCCACAAACGAGTTGAGATCCAGTTATTGCCATAACGCCAATATGACAGTGAGGGCAGCAGCATGCTTTTCCTGCGAGATGTGGGCAATTAGGAGCAATCTAGTCTCCCTGACAACTTTGTCTGCAGAAATGCATCCAGTTGCAGCTCCTCACAGACCACATTGTTCAGTTGGAGAAGCAGGTGGATGCACTGGGGAGCATACAGGAGGCAGAGAGTGTGATAGACACTAGTTACAGGGAAGTTATCACACCACAGGTTCAGACAGGTAGATGGGTGGCCGCCTGCAGAGGTAGGCAAGTGGTGTAAAAGTCTCCTGTGCCTGTTCCCCTTTCAAACAGGTATTTTGTTTTGGATACTGTTAAGGGGGATAGCTTGTCAGGGGGAGATACCAGGAGCAGCCAGGCCTGTGACACCATAACTAGTTCTGCTGTGGGATAGGGTTGGACAAAGAGCAAGCGAGCAGTAATAATAGGGTATTCGCTAGTTAGAAGCACAGACAGGCATTTCTGTGGCTGTAGTCGAGACTCCAGGATGGTATGTTATGTCTTGGTGCCTGAGTCAAGAATGTGTCTATGCACTTGCAGGACATTGTGATGGGGGAAGGTAAGCAGCCAGAGGTTGTTGTACATATTGGTACCAATGACATAGGTAGTAAAAGTGATGAGGTCCTGAAGTGCGAATATAGAGAGTTAGGCAGAAGACTAAAGTACAGAATCTCAAAGGTAGTAATTTCAGGACTACTACTGCTGCCACGTACTAGTGAGAGAATGAATAGGAGGATTAGGCAGATGAATGCGTGGCTTGACAGCTAGTGCATGAGGCAGTAATTTAGATTTTTGGATCATTGGGATCTTTTTTGGGGAAGGGTTGACCTGTTCAAGAAGGATGGGTTACACCTGAACTAAGGGGGACTAACATTCTGGCAGAGAGATTTGCCAAAGCCACTTGGGAGGGTTTAAACTAGTTTGGAGGGTGGGGGAGGTGGTGGGATCCAAAGCAGCAAGGAGACAGAAGAGAATTTGAGTACAGCACCGAAGGAGAGCACATTAAGTAGTAAATGCAGTGTCAGTAATCCTAGTACCAAAAAGACCAAGCAAAAACAGGACAGAGAACAAGGGAAGTCCAGATTAAACTGTATTTATTTCAATGCAAGAGGCCTGACGGGCAAGGCAGATGAACTCAGGGCATGGATGGGTACATAGGACTGGGATATTATAGCAATTACTGAAATGTGGCTAAGGGAGGGACAGGACTGGCAGCTCAATGTTCTAGGGTACAGATGCTATAGGAAAGATAGAACAGGAGGTAAGAAAGGAGGGGGAGTTGCACTTTTGATCAGGGAAAGCAACACAGCCGTATTGAGAGGGGATATATCTGATGGTTCGGCCACTGAGTCTATATGGGTAGAACTGAGAAATGAGAAGGGAAAATCACTTTGATAGGGTTGTACTATAGGCCCCCAAATAGTCAGTGGGAAATTGAGGAGCAAATACGTAAGGAGGTTACAGAAAGCTCCAAGAAAAATAGGGTGATAATAGTCGAAGATTTTAAGTTTTACAATGTTGACTGGGACAGTCATACTATTAGAGAGTTGGGTGGAGAGAAAAGTGTTGAGTATATTCAGGAGGAATTTATCATCAGTATGTGGATGGGCCAACTAGAGAGGGGAAAAAACTTGACCTCCTCTTGGGAAATAAGGAAGGGCAGGTGACAGGTGTTAGTGAGGAATCACTTTGGGACCAGTGACCATAATTTTGTTGGTTCTAAGATAACTGTGAAGTGAAGAATGATAAGCTTGTCACAAAAGTTAAAATTCTAAATTGGGGCAAGGCCAATTTTGATGATATCAAGCAGGAACTTTCAAAAGTTAACTGGGAAAGCACGCTTTCAGAAGTGTGTTCGCCAGGGTTCAGGATAAATCCTGGAGTTCCCAGGATTTTCCCTGCAGCCCTTTTTAAATAAAGGCACAACATTTGCTCTTCTTCAATCTTCAGGTACCTCATCCGTGGCTATCAATGATTCAAATATCTCAACTCGTGGATCTGCAATTTTCTCCCTAGTCTCCCACAATGTCCTGGAATACACTTCACAGGTCCCAGGGATTTATCTACCTTGATGCGCTTTAAGACTTCCAACACTTCCTTCTCTGTAATATGTACACTCCTCAAGACATCACTATTTATTTCCCCAAGTTCCCTAACATCCATGCTTTTCTCAATAGGATCTCACCCATCTCTTCAGGATCCACATATAGATGACCTTTTTGATCCTCAAGAGGCTGTATTGAGTCCTGTGTCACTCTTTTGCCCTTTATCTATTTGTAAAGCTCTTTGGATTCTCCTTTGAGTGAAGGGCAAGGCTGGCAGAATCAGGGAACCCTGATGACTCGGGATATTGAGACCCTGGCCAAGAAGAAGAAAGAGGCACATGACATGCATTGGCAACTGGGATCAAGTGAATCCCTTGAGAAGTTTTGGGGATATAGGAGTAGAATTAAGAGAGAAATCAAGAAGGCAAAAAGGGGACTTGAGATTGTCTTGGCAGACAAGTCAAAGGAGAACCCAAAGAGCTTTACAAATAGATAAAGGGCAAAAGAGTGACACAGGACTCAATACAGCCTCTTGAGGATCAAAAAGGTCATCTATATGTGGATCCTGAAGAGATGGGTGAGATCCTATTGAGAAAAGCATGGATGTTAGGGAACTTGGGGAAATAAATAGTGATGTCGTGAGAAGTGTACATATTACAGAGAAGGAAGTGTTGGAAGTCTTAAAGCGCATCAAGGTAGATAAATCCTGGGACCTGATGAAGTGTATTCCAGGACATTGTGGGAGGCTAGGGAGAAAATTGCAGATCCACGAGTTGAGATATTTGAATCATCGATAGCCACGGATGAGGTACCTGAAGATTGAAGGAGAGCAAATGTTGTGCCTTTATTTAAAAAGGGCTGCAGGGAAAATCCTGGGAACTCCAGGCTGGAGAGCCTCATATCTGTAGTGGGTAATTTGTTGGAAGGTATTTTGAGAAACAGGATTTACAGGCATTTTAGAGACACAAGTACTGATTTGGGACAGCACGGCTTTGTGAGTGGAAGTCATGTCTCACAAATTTGATTGAGTTTTTTGAAGAGGTAACCAAGAAGGTAGATGAGGGCAGTGCAATTGATGTTGTCTACATGGATTTTAGCAAGGCCTTTGAGAAGGAATCCCATGGTAGGTTGTTACATAATGTTAAATTTCACGGGATCCAGTGTGAAGTATCTAATTGGATACAAAGTTGGCTTCTTAACAGAAGCTAGAGAGTGTTTGTAGAGCATTGTTTTTCAAACTGGAGTCCTGTGACCAGTGGTGTGCTGGATCCACTGTTATTTGTCATTTTTATTAATGATTTGAATGAGAATATAGGAGACATGGTTAGTAAGTTTGCAGACGACACTAAGATTGGTGGCATTATGGACAGTGAAGGGAGTTATCTCCAATTGGAATGAGATCTTGATCAATTGAGCCAGTGGGCTGACAAATGGCAGATGGAGTTTAATTTAGATAAATGCGAGGTAATGCATTTTGGTAGATTGAACCAGGACAGAACTTACTTAGTTGATGGTAGGGCATTGGGGAGAGTTACAGAATAAAGTGATCTGGGGATACAAGTTCATAGATCCTTGAAAGTGGAGTCACAGCTGGACAGAGTGTGAAGCAGGTATTCAGCATCTTGGTTTCATTGGTCAGAATACTGAATACAGAAGTTGGAATGTCTTGTTGAAGTTGTACAAGACATTGGTAAGGCCAGACTTGGAATATTGTGTGCAATTCTAGTCACTATATTATAGAAAGGATATTATTAAACTAGAAAGAGTGCAAAAAAGATTCACTAGGATGCCACCATGACTTGATGGATTGAGTTATAAAGAGAGGTTGGATAGACTGGGACTTTTTTCTCTGGAGCGTAGGAAGTTGAGAGATGATCTTGTAGAAATCTATAAAAGAATGAGGGGCATAGATCAGCTGAATAGTCATTATCTTTTCCTAAAGATAAATCTTTATCTTTAGGAAGGCCGAAAGGCCTGTTCTGCGCTGTAATGTTCTATGTTCTAAAGATAGGGGAGTCTAAAACTAGACGGCATAGGTTTAAGGTGAGAGGGGAGAGATACAAAAGTGTCCAGAGGGACAATTTTTTCACATGGAGGGTGGTGAGTGTCTGGAACAAGCTGCCAGAGGTAATAGTAGATGCAGGCATAATTTTGTTTTTTAAAATCATTTAGATAGTTACATGGATACAATAGATATGGAGGATATGAGCCAAATGCAGGCAATTGGCATTAGCTTAGGGATTTTGAAAAAAGGGTGGCATGGATGAGTTGGGCTGAAGGGCCTGTTCTTGTGCTGTAATTTTGTGTATTCTTTGTTCTTAGAATATTGGGGAAGTTGAAGGTACCCACCGTGACAACCCTGTTGTTATTGCATCTTTCCATAATCTGCCTACATATTTGTTCCTCAATGTTCTGGTGGCCATTAGGAGCCTATAGTATAATTCTATCAAGAGTGATTGTACCTTTCTTATTTTTGAACTTTATCCATTTGCCACAGTGGATGAGATCTCTAATATGTCCTCTCTGAGTTGCAATTGCAACATTTTCTCTGATTGGTAATAATGCCTCTATCTCTGCTCCCTCTCCCCTATCTTGTCTAAAACATCAAAACCTTGTTATCCAGCTTTTTTTTATTCATTCGTGGGACATGGCTGGCCTGTGTTTATTGCCATAGAGTCAGAGATTTACAGCATGAAAACAGGCCCTTCAGGCCAACCTGTTCATGCCGCCCTTTTTTTTAAACCATGAAGCTAGTCCCAATTGCCTGCGTTTAGCCCGTATTCCTTTATACCCATCTCACCCATGTAACTGTCTAAATGCTTTTTAAAAAACAAAATTGTACCCACCTCTACTACTACCTCTGGCAGCTCGTTCAAGACACTCACCACCTTCTGTGTGAAAAAATTGCCCCTCTGGACACTTTTGTATCTCTCTTCTCTCACCTGGCTTTTAGACTCCTACCTTTGCGAAAAGATATTTACTATCTAGCTGATCTATGCCCCTCATTGTTTTATAGATCTCTATAAGATCACTCCTCAGCCTTCTACGCTCCAGAGGAAAAAGTCCCAGTCTATCCAGTCTCTCCTTATAATTCAAACCATCAAGTCTCAGTAGCATCCTAGTAAACCTTTTCTGCACTCTTTTTAATTTAATAATATCCTTTCTATAATAGACTGGGTAGACAATCCCCTGGGGCTGTTCCCCTTTAAAACAAGTTTTCTGTCCTGGAGGCTACAGTTGAGGAAGAATTAACTGGAGATGGCCAAAGGGAGCAGGTCTCTGGGGGTGAGCCTGCTGAGAATGTTCAGGTGGGTAGGGGGAATAAGAGATTGGGCCTGGTAATTGGGGACTCCATAGTTAGGGGGACAGATAGGAGAGTAAATAGTAATAAAAGGGACTCAGGGCTGGTGTGCTGCCTCCCAGGGGCCGGGGTCCAGGATGTCGCAGAGCGGGTTTTTAAGATTCTTAAGGGAGATGGGAGTCAGCCCCAAGTCATAGTTCATGTAGGGACACATGGTATAGGTAGGACAAGGGGAGGGGATATTAAACAGAAATTTATGGAGTTGGGGTGGAAGTTTAGGGCCAAAACTGGCAGAGTGGTTATCTCTGGACTCTTGTCTGTGCCGCGGGATAGTTTAGAGAAGAACAGAGAGAGGGAATGTTTGAACTCGTGGCTGCGGGGATGGTGCACGAGGGAGGGGTTCAGGTTCCTGAACAATTGGGACTCATTCTGGGATAGGTGGGACCTCTACAAGAGAGATGGTCTACACCTGAACCAGAGGGGAACCAATATCTTGGGGGGAAAATTTGCAAAGGCTATGTATGCTTAGCAAAACAAAAGCAGATGTGAGCAGCAGTCAAGTTGATAAGATCAAGGGGGCTTTAAACTGACAGAGAGGAGGGGTGGGATCCTGAGTAGTTGGGGTGCTAAGAGGGACGAGAATAGGGGGGTCATAGAGGAGAACTGTAAAACACAGCAGTGTACGGGTGGAGTAGGGCATGATTTGAAATGCGTATACTTTAATGCAAGAAGTATTCGCAATAAGGTGGAGGAACTTGCAGCTTGGACCAGTACCTGGAACTTCGACGTTGTGGCCATTTCAGAGACGGGGGTAGAGCAGGGACAGGAATGGTTGTTGCAGGTTCAGGGGTTCAAATGCTTCAGTCGGAGTAGAGAAGGAGGTAGAAGGGCGGGGGAGGAGTGGCATTATTAGTCAAAGACTGTATCACAGTGACAGAAAAGATGTTTGATGAGGACTTGTCTGTTGAGGTAATATGGGCTGAGATTACAAACAGGAGAGGAGAGGTCACCCTGTTGGGAGTCTTTTATAGACCTCCTAAAAGTTCTAGAGAGGTAGAGGAAAGGATTGCAAAGTCGATCCTGGACAGGAGTGAAAGTAATAGGGTAATTGTTATGGGGGACTTTAACTTTACTAATGTTGATTGGAATAGCTATAGCTCTAGCTCGTTAGAGGGGTCAGTTTTCGTACAGAGTGTGCAGGAAGGTTTTTTGACTCAGTATGTAGATAGGCCAACTAGAGGTGAGGCTACATTGGATTTGCTGCTGGGCAATGAGCCAGACCAGGTGTTAGGCTTGGAAGTTAGTGAACATTTTGGTGATAGTGACTACAATTCGGTTACGTTCACCTTAGTGATGGATAGGGATAGGCATGAAGCTGGGGGCAGTAGTTATAGCTGGGGGAATGGTAATTATGAGGTCATATGGAGAGAATTAGGGTGCATAGGTTGGAGTAGTAAACTACAGGGACTGGGAACATCTGAAATGTGGAGCTTATTCAAGGAGCAGCTGCTGCGAGTCCTTGATAAGTATGTCCCTGTCAGGCAAGGAGGAAATGGTCGAGTAAGGGAGCCATGGTGTACAAAAAAAGTTAATTCGCTGGCCAAAAGGGAAAAAGAGGCTTATGTCAGGATGAGGCTTGAAGGCTCAGTTAATGCAATGGATAGCTATAGATTAGCCAGGAGGGAGCTAAAGAGTGAGTTGAGGAGAGCTAAGAGGGAACACAAGAAGATTTTGGCTGATAGGATTAAGGAGAATCCTAAAGCTTTCTTTAGATATGTTAAGAATAGAAGATTGGTTAGGGCAAGATTAGGGCCAGTCATAGACAGCAGTGGGAAGTTGTGCGTGAAGCCTGAAGAGATTGGAGAGGCACTGAACAAATATTTCTCTTCGGTATTCACGCAGGGAGATGTATATGTAGTTGTGGAGAACACTGAGGTACAGGGTTGCAAACTGGAAAGTATTGAAGTAGTTAGGGAGGATGTGCTAGATATTCTTGAGGGTTTGAAGTTAGATAAGTCCCCTGGGCCGGACGGGATTTACCCTAGGATTCTCTGGGAGGCAAGAGAGGAGATTGCAGAGCCTCTGGCTCTGATCTTCAGGTCGTCGTTGGTTACGGGTGTGGTTCCGGAGGACTGGAGGATAGCGCATGTGGTCCCATTGTTCAAGAAGGGGAAGAGAGACCTTCCAGGGAATTATAGGCCAGTGAGTCTTACTTCTGTTGTGGCAAAGTATTGGAGAGAATTATTAGGGATAGGATTTATAGTTATTTAGAGAGAAATGAATTGATTGGGATAGTCAGCATGGTTTTGTGAAGGGTAGGTCGTGCCTTACTAACCTTATTGAGTTTTTTGAAAAAGTGACCAAGGAGGTGGATGGGGGTAAGGCAGTTGATGTGGTATATATGGACTTTAGTAAGGCGTTCGATAAGGTGGCACATGGAAGGCTTCTGCAGAAAATGCAGATGTATGGGATTGAGGGTGATTTAGTTAATTGGATTAGGAATTGGCTAGCAGATAGAAGACAGAGGGTGGTGGTTGATGGGAGATATTCATCTTGGAGTTCGGTGACAAGTGGTGTACCTCAGGGGTCTGTTTTGGGGCCCTTGCTGTTTGTAATTTTTATAAATGATCTGGATGAGGGTATTGAAGGATGGATTAGTAAATTTGCGGATGACACCAAAGTCGGTGGAGTGGTAGATAGCGAAGAGGGGTGTTATAGTTTGCAGAGAGAATGGACAAGTTGCAGAGCTGGGCTGAGAGGTGGCAAATGGAGTTTAATGTGGAAAAGTGTGAGGTAGTGCACTTTGGCAGGAATAATAAACGTGTAGAGTATAGGGCTAATGGTAGGATTCTTAATAGTGTTGATGAACAGAGGGATCTTGGTGTATTTGTGCGTAGATCCCTGAAAGTAGGCAGTCAAGTCGATAAGGTTGTTAAGAAGGCATATGGAGTCTTAGCTTTTATTGGTAGGGGGATTGAATTTCGAGCCGCAACGTCATGTTGCAACTGTACAAAACTCTAGTGCGGCCGCACTTGGAGTATTGTGTGCAGTTCTGGTCCCCACATTATAAGAAGATGTGGAGGCATTGGAGAGGGTACAGAGGAGGTTTACCAGGATGTTGCCTGGTATGGAGGGCAGGTCTTATGAAGAGAGGCTGAGGGATTTGAGGTTTTTTCGTTAGAAAGGAGGCGGCTAAGAGGGGACCTTATCGAAACATATAAGATGATTAGAGGTTTAGATAGGGTGGACAGTGATAGCCTTTTTCCTAGATGGAAAAAGCTAGCACGAGGGGACACAGCTTTAAATTAAGGGGTGATAGTTATAGGACGGATATCAGAGGTAGGTTCTTTACCCAGATGGTGGTTAGGGAGTGGAATGCCCTGCCTGCGGCAGTTGTAGATGCGCCAAGTTTGGTGGCATTTAAGAGGTTAGTTGATAAGTTTATGGAAGAGAAGGGAATGGTTTAGTTTGGAGGGTCATTGCTTTTTTTTTTCATAATTGGTCGGCGCAACATCGAAGGCCGAAGGGCCTGTTCTGCGCTGTAATGTTCTATGTTCTATGAAATGTACACAGAGTGGCCTTACCAATGTCTTGTACAACTTGAACAAGACATCCCAATTCCTGTATTAAATGTTCTTATGAAGATAGGTTGAGGGAGCTAGATCTCTTCTCCCTAAAGAGACCAAGGTTGAGAGGTGACCTGATAGAGGTTTATAAAATGTTGAGAGGAATAGATAGGGTGGATTCTTGGAGGCTATTTCCCAGGGCTGAAATGGTCACTACGAGAGGACACAAGTTTACGGTGCTGGGAGGTAAGTACAGAGGAGATGTTAGAGGTAAGTTTCTCACTCAGAGGATGGTGAGTGAATGGAATGGGCTGTCGTCAGTGATGGTAGAAGCGAACTTGCTGGGGTCTTTTAAGAGACTTCTGGATGAGAACATGGGATTTAATGGGATTGGGAGTTAGAGTTAGTTCTATGGTCTGGTAGATACTGATACGATCAGCACAACTTGTGGGCCAAAGGGCCTGGTTGTACTGTAGTGTTCTATGTTGTGTGTGGTTCCTTGTCAAAGGCCTTGCTAAGTCCATGTAGATAACATCAACTGCAGTGCCCTCATTGACCTCCTTGGTTATCCTTCAAAAAACTCAGTAAATTTGTGAGACATGATTTTCCACTCACTAAGCCGTGCTGACTGTCCCTAATCAGTCCTTGTGTCTCCAACCCTCCTTGCGCGAAGGCAGTTGAGAGTCAACCACATTACTGAGGCTCTGGAGTCACATGCAGGCCAGACTGGGTAAGGATGGCAGATTTCCTTCCCTATAGGAACATGAATGAATCAGGTGGGTTTCAAACACTTTCCAACTATTCCAGTTGAATGAGACGAACAAGGACAGTAATTCAACATTTTTTTTATTTTACACTGCTCTTACCAACTCAAACATAAACAGTTGCAATTCAGTAATTCTTTACTGAACTTTTATTCTAACTGATCATCAACTTTAACTATTTAACTAGAAATAGGTATGATCGAGTTTAGGAAAACCTTGGCCAAGAAGTATCCTCAACGTAGAAGCTATCTTCTTCTTTTTCTTCTTGAAGCATCCCTCAGAGTACAGGTCTTCTTGTGATGGTTAGTCTCTTCAAATTGTCACTGGCAAGCAAAGGCTCACATGTCTTTTTATCGACAATTCTCTGCTAGCTTCTGGAAGATTTTTGTGTCATCCAGCCAACTGTGTGACCAGAAAAAGATCACATGTCTTGAATATCCAATGAATTTACTTGCAAATGATGCCCATTACACTTAATCCAAACTGCATACTCCATAATAACAGCTATGTAAATCAAAGCCCTGGGAAGTTCAGATCACAGCTCCCAGACCAAAGCAACTTTATGACTTGCATATGATTTTAATCTATAAATTGACTAAAAATCCCAGCATGCTTAACTCTCAGTCAGAAAAGCCAATTTAATGCTATTATTGTAGATAAATAAGTATTGTAGCCGTTCTGTCTATGTCCACACATTAGAATGTTGAGCAGCCAGTACTGTCCCTCTGTCAACCAAATCTCTGAAATAGCCACCACATCATTAGATCCAGGCTCTGAGCTCATCTTTCTTATTCATAATACTTCTTGCTTTGAAATAAACACAGTTAAGCTCATTAGTCTCATCATGTTCATTAACTAGTCCCTACCTGTCTTTCCTTTCAGTCTTACTGGTCCTAACAGCTATCTTCCCCTTAATCCCTCCATTTGCTGACCTACTGCTCTGGTTGCCAGCCCCCTGCCACTCTTGTACAAACCTTCCTGAGTAGCATTAGCAAATCTACTAATCAACTATCTACTATCAAGGATATTGGTTCCCCTCCACTTTGAGAGATCTCTGGAAAAAGGGTGTATTGGTGTGCTTTCCTAAATGGTAAAATGCACTTTCTAATTGACAATAACCCAGCAGTTTGGAATGTGACAATTGTGTGTGGGAAAGCTGATTAACTGTTTTGGCAGTTGCTTCTTGCAAAATAAGACCAATCATTCTTGTTATACAGGTCCTGCCCAGAATAGATTCCAATTATCCAGGATCCTGAAAGCCTGCCACCAGCACTCAGCCACACATTCCTCTGTCCTATCTTGCCTTGCCTCACCAGCACGTGGCATTGGTAGTAATCCAGAGACTCTTGAGGTCCTATATTCACTTTGCAGGACTTTATCCATCTTTCTACCTATGTTGTTAGTACCAATGTGCACAATGATCTCTGGCTGCTCACCCTCCTGTTTAGGAATTTCATGCAGCTGCTAGAGACATGTTTGACCATGGCACTAGGGAACACACACACGAGCCTGGAATGTCAAACGTGACCACAAATACCTATTACTATTTTTTTGAACATCGAACAATACAGCCTAAAAAGGCCCTTCGGCCCACGAGTTGCACCGATCACATCTACCAATCCACAGACCTATCTATAACCCCCTATCCTATTCTCTTCCATATACTCATCCAGAAGCCTTTTAAAAAACCCCAGTGAGTTTGCCTCAACAACCTCCGACGGCAGTCGGTTCCATTCACTCACCACCCTCTGAGTGAAAAACCTACCCCTGACATCTCCTTTGTATTTGCTCCCCTGCACCTTAAATCTGTGTCCTCTCATAGTGATCATTTCAGCTCGGGGAAGTAGTCTCTGAGAGTCCACCCTATCTATTCCTCCCAACATTTTATAAACCTCTATCAGGTCGCCTCTCAACCTACGTATCTCCAGTGAGAAGAGTCCCAGCTCCCTCAACCTATCTTCATAAGGCCTGCCTCCCAATCCAGGCAGCATCCTTGTAAATCTCCTCTGAACTCTCTCAATAGCCTCTACATCCTTCCTATAATGAGGCGACCAGAACTGCGCACAATACTCCAACTGGGGTCTGACAAGAGTCTTATAGAGCTGCATCATTACCTCCTGACTCCTAAACTCTATTTCTCGATTAATGAAGGCCAGTACACCGTATGCCTTCTTGACCACTTCCTCCACCTGCGAGGCCGATTTAAGAGTCCTATGGACCCGGACCCCGAGATCCTTCTGCTCTACAACACAGCTAAGACTCCTACCCTTATATTGTACTCCTTCATCCCATTATTCCTGCCAAAATGGACCACTACACATTTATCTGCATTGAAGTCCATCTGCCACTTCTCCGCCCAGTCTTGCATCCTGTCTATGTCCCGCTGCAACTTTTGGCATCCCTCCAGACCATCCACAACACCACCGACCTTTGTATCGTCGGCGAACTTACTAACCCATCCCTCCACTTCCTCATCCAGGTCATTTATGAAAATGACAAACAGCAGGGGTCCCAGAACAGATCCCTGGGGCACTCCACTGGTTACCGACCTCCATGCAGAACAAGACCCATCCACAACCACTCTCTGCCTTCTGCCGGCAAGCCAGTTCTGGATTCACGAGGCCAAAGCCCCTTGGATCCCATGCCCTGTCACCTTCTCCAGAAGTCTTGCATGTGGGACCTTATCAAACGCCTTACTAAAGTCCATGTACACTACGTCCACGGCGCTTCCTTCGTCAATGTGTTCAGTCACATTTTCGAAGAACTCAACTAGGCTCGTAAGGCATGACCTGCCCTTGACAAAACCATGCCGACTATTTCTAATCAGTCCAAACTTCTCCAAATGTTCATATGTGTTATCCCTCAGAAGCCTCCCCATCAGTTTACCAACCACTGAAGTCAGACTCTCCGGTTGGTAATTTCCTGGACTATCCCTGTTCCCTTTCTTAAAGATAGGAACCACACCCGCAATCCTCCAATCCTCCAGAACCTCTCCGGTTTCCATGGACGACGCAAATATCATCGCCAGGGGCTCTGCAATCACTTCCCTCACCTCCCACAATAACCTGGGGTACTTCCAATCCGGTTCCGGCGACTTGTCTATCTTGATAGAATTTAACAGGTCTAACACATCCTCTTTCCTAACATCCACGTACTCAATCTTTTCCGTATGTCTCAAACCTGCAGTGCAATTTCCCAGTTCACTTTACACCAGGAATATCGAGGCAAAGTACTCGTTAAGCACCTCTGCCATTTCTTCCGGATTCACACAGACTTTCCCCCTTCACCTTTTATAGGCCCTATCCCTTCTCTTCTCATCCTTTTACTTTTCACATATTTGTAGAAGGCCTTGGGATTCTCCTTAATCTTCCCTGCCAAGGCCTTCTCATGACCCCTTCTGGCTCTCCTAATTTCCTTTTTAAGCTCCCTTCTATACACCTTATACTCCTCTAGATCCCTAACATCCCCTAGCTCTCTGAACCTTTTATATACCTTTTTTTTCTTCCTAACTAGGTTCACCACAACCTTCGTGCACCACGGTTCCCGCATCCTACCAGAACCTCCTTGACTCCTCGGAACGTTGTCTTGCAGTGCCCCAGACAAACATTCCTTGAAAATCCGCCACTTTCCTTCTGTACTCTTCCCCAAGAACACCTCCTTCCAGTTTATACGTCCGATTACCTGCCTAATGTTTTCATATTTCACCTTACTCCAGACATACACCATCCTAGCCTGCCTGATCCTATCTCTTTCCATCGCTATCGTGAAAGAGATAGAATTATGATCTCCATTCCCAAGATGCTCACCTACCGTGAGATCCGACACCTGCCCTGGCTCATTAGCAAGCACCAGGTCAAGTACAGCCTCTCCTCTCGTAGGCTTTTCCACGTACTGTGTCAGGAAACCTTCCTGAACACACCTAACAAACTCCACACCATCCAAACCCCTTACCCTTGGGATATTCCAGTCAATGTTTGGGAAATTGAAATCTCCCATCACGACAACCCTGTTATTTCTACATCTGTCTAGGATCTGTTTCCCTATCTGCACCTGAAGTTCCCTGTTGCTATTGGGCGGCCTATAGAATACACCCAGCAAAGTTATCGACCCTTTTCTTGATCTTTGCCCCACCCTGCTCTGCAGCAGAGCCAGTTGAGGTGCCACAGGTCTGTCTGCTGCAGTTCTGCTCCCTGAGAGGCTATTCCCTTCCACTAACAATATCCAAAGTGGTATACCTGTTACAGAGGGGAATAGCCACAGAAGACTCTTGTATTATCTGCTTGCCTGTCTTGGCGGTCACCCATCTACCTGACTGAATCTGCAATGTGACCACCTCTCTATCTCATTCTTTGCCTACTGTGTGCTCCGCTGCTCCAACCAAACCACGTGATCCATTAGGAATTACAGCCAGTCACAGAGACAATAGACTGCTCCCTGATCACCCACATCTGGTAGGAGGAGCAAACCACTGCTTAACTGTCATCTCTGCCCTTTACACTAAAAAAAAAGCAAAATTTGACTGGCTGTAGAGAGGTGGGTGTTTTCTTTCATAATCTGCCCTTCAGTTGTGGCCACTGAGTCAACTTCTCCCAGATTGCTCCTCAGTGACACCTCTCTGCTGCCCCCCACTGGATGTTCTTCCTGTTTATCACTGAGGAAGTTCTTCAATAATCCGCTGTTCAGTTGTGAATACTGATATAATTTTCTCAGAATGCTTCTCAGTGATGCCTCTCTCTGCCATCCTCTATTGTGGCTTTGAATTGCGGCCTTCCCTGTCATGTGGCCACAGTCATGTTTGTGCCCTGTGAATGTAAGTGTGTCTTTCATAATAATCTCCTGTGCTGCCAAGTCATTGGTCAAACCTGCAGGGTTTATCCATAAATCCTTAATTGTACAAATGTTGTCTGTAGATTTCTCCATCTTCATGCCTCATCTATTTGAATCGTCAGCCAGACACAACAGTTTGTTATGTCAAATGACAGATTACATTTACACATGAAATTGGAGCTGAGGATATGCTTTGCATTTTGGTGCTGGTTCAGTAGTATGTCTGGATGATAACACATGATGTGCCCTATCCTAAATTTTAAGGGATCCGTCTTTGATCCCTCCTGATAACATTTAGTGAACTCACTTGATATGATTGTTCTTGTGACCATGATGCACTGAGTTCTTTGCATGTGTTCAGAGTAGTGCAGGAGCCCGCAATGTCCCACGGGACTTTGACAGGGGGTTTACCACCTCTACTTCCACCAGGGGCCTTCTACGTATGTAACCATCTGGGGTTACATACGTAGATCAGTGCTGTCTGGCACTGTCAAGCCCTTGTTTCTGTGTTCAGTTGAGGGTAGTCATGATGTACAGATGCCGGCGTTGGATTGGGGTGATAAGAACTCAGTAAGAATTTAGCAACACCAATTTATAATAAAACCGATTTATTTGATAGTAAAAAAGCGAGCTTTCGACTCTTGTGTCTTCCTCAGGCAAATGCAGTGTTCTGGTCTGCTGATGTGTGCTATTGCAGACCAGAACACTGCATTTGCCTGAGGAAGACACAAGAGTCGAAAGCTCGCTTTTTTACTATCAAATAAATCGGTTGGATTATAAATTGGTGTTGCTAAATTCTTACTGAGTTCAGTTGAGGGTACAGGGAGAAGGGGCTCTTAGTCTCTCTCTCTCTCCCCGCCCCCCCCACCCCATGGCTTGTTGCACAGGGTCCTTCTTGTGGCATTGTCTGATATCTCTTCTCTGGCCCTTGGTCATGTGGGTGTTGGCAGGGCGCTGTGCATTTTAAGGCATAGTGGCCTCGTGGACCATGATTGTTGTACCACCCACTCTATTGCCTGAGATCTCCTTGCACAAGGAACGCAAGGCAATAGGTGACCTCTTACCCCACCTCAACCACCTGTCCCACTCAGGAGTGAGGTTAGGGCCTATTACTGGAAACGCCTTTCCATCCTTACTTGTCTTAGCCAAAAGTTGTCTATGAAATATTCTGTACAGATATTTCAACCAGTTTATCACACATCTACTCAAGTGCTTTTACTTTATGAAACAGACAAAGGACTGTAGTTCAAATTTTGCTTTGTTAAAAACACCCACAGATTAGAGAAATAATAAATTAAGTTAACTTGCCACAGACTAGAAAAATTGCCTGAAAAATATAGTCTAGTGAAATGGATTACGCTGTTGGATTCAATTCACTGAGCTCATGGTGACAGATGAACTCAGAGTCATCTTTGTACAAAGCTGGATCTTGTGCACCCTCTTGCATCATCCCAGATCATTGTAGGTTTGGTGGAGTCTTCACTGGAGTTTGTCTTGAAAATGGCTGTTTCTATCTCCCCCTTCTTCAAATGTTCCTGGCTTTTCAGCCAATGGGGAATCAGGGTGGGAGGGTTCACAACACCCAATGAGGTTAGGCAAGCCATCCTAGTTGTGCATATCTCATTGATATAGTTAATAGCAGAGAGTCTGGCTAAAATTAGGGAATTCACAATCATAAAGTTTTCTGGTTGAGTACCTTCTGATGGGTTTTGGGACATAAAGATTCTTCCATTGTAAAATTGAGCTTCTCTATTCAATATGTGAGAGGCTTGGTTCTGGTTTTGAGTCATGATGATTTCCTCATTGCTGAAGTATCCATGTTCAACATATGAGACAGTTTTAGTATATGTCCCTGTTGGCTTTTAACCTGTGGGAGCCTTGTAGAAGAAGTGGTTTTAGCTATATTAATTTGAAGTGCCCAATTTTATGTTGGGGCTGATTTCTCAGACCATCATCCATTTACCCAAGGAGATAATCCTGGGGTACAGCAGGCCCTGCTACAGGGCTATGCACATGTGGAACGCCCACTTCATGATGGGGCAAGACCTATGTGCCCAACTGGGATAAGCTTGGTGTGCAAGGTGTGTTTAGATTGGTAGCCGTGAGTTTATCTGACTTGGTACTGGGCTGCTGATGAGATGATCATGGTTATGGGTTACATCTGAAGCCTGTAGATTGGGAAAGCTCAATTAAATGGGGGGAATGGGGAGTGGTATTCAAAGCTTTCTTGTGTGGAAAGTGGTGGTCTTTACTGAATGACCATGTCCATAACCTCCAGATGGAGAAGGGTAAGGTCCACATTGCGTATGGGATCAGGAGGGAAGGTTAAAATATTCATCACAACACTCTGCTGTTTTGGTCATCTCGATCTGTGAATTGGCATGTAGTGACAAAGCTAGTAGTGCAGGCGAAGTTGGATCATGATGCTGGCTTTTTGTGTACCTATTATTCATTAGCTGTTTTAATTGCCAACTGATTCTAGGAGGGATTAAAAAAAAATGGAGATTGCCACATTCCTCCTGATCCTTAATATTATTCCACTGCATTGAAAAGAATATCCAGTCAGTCCTTTGTGAGTCAGTTCAACATTGAAGACTTGCATCTTCAACCCTCATGGTTCATCAGACCATGATCTCTGAAACAGTTAATGATGCACTCTATATGTGTATGTCTGGGAACTGAAAATCCACACAATAGCTCAAATATTATGTCAGAAAATATGATGCAGACCATCTTAATGAGAAGCATTCAATGAGATAATGATGAGGTTATCATCATGTCTTTAAATTTTATGCTTTGACACTACCATGGAGGAGACAGACTACAGCTAATTGTTCAAGAATGCTGACCAGCTCTAATATAATATTTGGGTATCCTCTGATGATCCATGGCCTGGAGGCCTGATAAGGGTTTTCTGCTTAGGGGTGATGCTCCTTTCTCCTCAATACCAACTGGAATTGAATGGGTTACAAGCAGAGGGGATTCTGATTGGCAGGGTGCATTTGATTTATGATCTATGATTCTATGATTTAGAATGTCCTGTGTGGAGGCCTCCAGGGTGTCTACTTGACACTTATCATCCCTATGAGTGTCTGAGAGCCCTTCACTGACTCCTTGAGGAAAAGGGAAGTCTGAAGGAATGTCAAGATGGTCCCATAGAACATAGAACAATACAGCACAGAACAGGCCCTTCGGCCTTCGATGTTGTGCCGACCAAAATAAAAAGCAATGCCCCTTCAAACTAAACCATCCCCTTCTCTTCCATATACTTATCAATTAACCTCTTAAACGCCACCAAACTTGGCGCATCTACAACAGCTGCAGGCAGGGCATTCCACTCCCTAATCACTCTTTGAGTAAAGAACCTACCTCTGATATCCGTCCTATAACTCATACCCCTTAATTTAAAGCTGCGTCCCCTCGTGCTAGCTTTCTCCATCCTAGAAAAAGGCTATCACTGTCCACCCTATCTAAACCTCTAATCATCTTATATGCTTCAATAAGATCCCCTCTTAGCCGCCTCCTTTCTAACGAAAACAACCTCAAATCCTTCAACCTCTCTTCATAGGACCTGCCCTCCATACCAGGCAACATCCTGGGAAACCTCCTCTGTACCCTCTCCAATGCCTCCACATCTTTCTTATAATGTGGGGACCAGAACTGCACACAATACTCCAAGTGCGGCCGCACTATAGTTTTGTACAGTTGCAACATGATGCTGCGGCTCCTAAATTCAATCCCCCTACCAATAAAAGCTAAGACTCCATATGCCTTCTTAACAACTTTATCCACTTGACTGCCTACTTTCAGTGATCTATTGACACATACACCAAGATCCTTCTGTTCCTCAACACTATTAAGAGCCCTACCATTAGCCCTATACTCTACACATTTATTGTTCCTGCCAAAGTGCATTACCTCACACTTTTCCACATTAACTTGTCCCAATCCCTTACCTTCTGACTGATGAATCCAACATATGCCAAAAGTGATATAGAATGCCTATGTATATTGCAGCTCTGAGTGCAACTCCGCTGATACCTATCATCTGACTTGGACTCAGTGGGTTTTTGATCTCCAGCAGTCCTCTGAGTTCCAGAGACCTGAGTTTTCAATGCATCTGCCTCAAACCATAACACACAGAGGTGCTCGTCCCTATGCTGGTGAAAAGTGCAGGTGAATGCAGTGACCAGCCCTCCTCAGATGATTCCTCAGCATCCTTGTCTGAGATGGGAAGAGGCGTGGGGCTTATGTTGGGCTTTTTGGTGTGCTTGGACCTGCTGGCTCAAAGAGAGGGAAGACAGTTTTAATTCATAAGCAAGGAGAATAGCGGGATTGTATGTCTGTCATTCACCACGAGTGTCAGGATGTGATCAAGTCATGTAAACTCAGCCATGGAAGATTGCTGGAATAAGCTTATCTTGCTTTCCCTATAGTTGTTGTACCAGTCCTCTCCAGCCTGCTTGGTGGCATCCTTCTTGAATTTGATGAATACCATTATGCTGGCCATTCCTTCCATCTGGGAACTTTCCCTCCTTTTGTGGCAAAGGCAAAATGAGGAATATGATGAGATAGAATAGAGAAGAAACTGGGAAATACGCATGCCCCATGTGTGATGAACCTTACCCAGAAATGGCTGAGATAGAATTTGTGCAATGTGATCGGTGATGTTGTATATGTATCTGTGAGACACTTGGTGCTTTTAAGTGTCCCTTATTAGGTATGAGATTGCTGGAGTGTGTAGCCCTTTAAATGAACGAAGCCGTAATGAGAGTATAATATTAGAGAGAACTTAGGATTGACAATCTGGTGGAGTGGATGAGCTCATTCATCGTCTTTCTGCACCCGATAGAATTTCAGGTGTCGTTGCCAGCTGTACTTGCTATGCCTTTGCTCAGGCATTCCAAACCAGGGAGGTGAGAATAATGTGCTTTTAGGAGCCATTTCTGAGCACATAGATACTCTCTGATCAAAACTTTGAGGACGTCAACGTTAAACTTGGTGCAGCTTTCTTCTTTTTTGTTTGTGGCCATCTCTGCAGGTCTGCTGGCTTTAGCTATGATAGAGAGAGTAAATGTGTGTGCTTGGGTAGCAAATATATATGGTGCTCAGATCTTTGAGCTCATTAGTTAATGACGAGGTGGACAACCAGCTATATGATTCAGAGAGATACTAGTCTGTGCCTATTTAATTAGCTTCTGTGCACGTAATTAGATGCAATTTCCCATCACTCTGCCCAGTGGGAAACTCACCGTGCAACCTGACCATTATGGCACTTAGTTTTCAAAGCAGAAAATTCTGCCACTTGCTAATTGGTTATGCCCACTTTATGTCATTGTTCAAACATAGCAAAGAGGAAACTCCAGGTTACCATACTTAAAAATCGATGTTAGGCTGATAAGGATACAGTCGAAAGACACCTGCAAAAGTAAAGTCAATGGTGTGAGAGTATGAGTGGTGTGGACCTGCATTGTGCTATGGAGAAATATCTGTTTTTGGCATGCACCTAGTAAAGCAGCTAAGGTGTGAAAAAGAGCACTCATCATTGTTTACACGGAGCTGATCAAAGGCAAATTGAGTTATTCAAGGTATTTCAGGAAAGTAAATGCAGATAAAGTTGATCTATTAATCACACAGAATTTATCATTTTACCAGATGGGAAAAAGCAGTAATATTGGGAAATAAGAATGCTGGTCCAAACTACTTTTTTCCTTCTGGGCAAGGAGGAGGCTTGAAAGGAACCCTGATGTATTAGTGACTTGTAGCTCAGCACATTTAAATCATGTGAGGTAAACAGTAAACAGGATACTGGCCTGTGCATTATTGCCTGGATACTAATTTTTGAAGCCCTAGCCAAGGGATAGAAACAGAGAAGAAAGGAGAAGGCCATTTGCCCACATCTCTTGAATGAATAAAAAAAATGGTCACAACCATTCTTTCTGGGGATAATTTTTCCAGTATCCTCTGTTCTTATTTTAGATTTCAGCATCCACAGTATTTTGCTCAGCCTTTCTGGAAACCAGTTCTAGTTGCTGAAACCCTCTGAGCAAAGATATACTACCTATATTTGCCTTTCACAACTGAAAGTTATAATCTATACTCAAGAAATAGCTGTTGCAACTGAAAGATGGCAGGAATTGTATTATAGATGAATGAAATCAAGTGAACTGAATTTTCTTTATCCGATCTTATTTTGTGAGATATATTGACTGAATGTGAATGTGCAATGTGACTATAGAGTATAGAATATTACAGCACAATACAGGCTCTTCGGCCCTCAATGTTGTGCCGAGCTATGCCTACCCCCAAGATCAAGCTATTCCATTCCCTATAATTCTCGTGTGCTCCATGTACTTATCCAATTTGAAAGTTCCTAAAGTGTCTGACTTCACAATCACAGCAGACAGTCTATTCAACATCCCAACCACTCTCTGAGTGAAGAATCTACCTTGGACATCCCTCCTCTATCTCTCACCGTGAACCTTATAGTTGTGTCCCCTATAACGGTTACATCCACTCGAGGAAATAGTTTCTGCATGTTCACTTTATCAATCCCTCTCATCATCTTATAATCTCTACTAACTTACGTCTCATCCTCCTCAGCTCCAAAGAGTAAAACCCCAGCTCCCTCAACCTTTCCTCATAAGACCTACCCTCCAAACCAGGCAGCATCCTGGTAAATCTCCTCTGCACTCTCTCCAACGCTTCCACATCTTTCTTATAGTGAGGTGACCAGAACTGAACACAATATTCCAAATGTGGTCTCACCAGTGTCTGATATAGTTGCAGCATAACCCCATGGTTCTTAAACCCTCTGTTAATAAACACTAATACACTATAAGCCTTCTTCATGGCTTTATCCACTTGAGTGGCGACCTTCAGAGATCTGTGGATATGAATCCCAAGATCTCTCTGTTCCTCCACATTTCTTAGAACCCTGCCGTAGACCCTGTAATCTGCATTCAAGTTTGTCCTACCAAATTGAATCACCTCGCACTTATCAGGATTAAACTCCATCTGCCACATTTCAACCCAGCTCTGCATCCTATCAGTGTCTTTTGCAGCCTGCAAGAGCCCTCCACCTCACCCACTACTCCACCAATCTTAGTGTTATCAGCAAATTTACTAACCCACCCTTCAGTCCCCTCTTTCAAGTCATTGATAAAAATCACAAAAAGCAGAGAATCTAGCACTGACCCCTGTGGTACACCGCTGGTAACTGGCCTCCAGTCTGAAAATTTTCCTTCCTCCACTACCCTCTATCTTCTATGATACAGCCAGTTACTTATCCAATCGGCCAAATTTCCTTCTTTACCACATATCCTTATCTTCTCATGAGCCTACCATGGGGAACCTTATCAAACGCCTTACTAAAATCCATGTAGAAGACATCAATTGCTCAATTTCATGTCCTCTCCTAGCTCTCCTAAACCCTTTCTTTAAATCATTCCTAGCTACCTTGTAACACTCAAGTGACCGAGCCAAACCTTTTCTTCCATTCTTACATATGTTTCCTTTTCCCTCTTGACAAGACATTCAACTTCCTTTTTGAACCATGGTTCCCTCACTCGGCCATTTCCTCCTTGCCTGAAAGGGACACACCTATCAAGGACACGCAGTATTTATTCCTTGAAAAGGCTCCATTTTTTTGTTTCTGCCCATACCTGACAGTTTCTGCTCCCATCTTATGCTCCCTAATTCTTGCCTAATCGCATCATAATTACCCCTGCCCCAATTATAAACCTTGTCCTGCTATGTGACCCTATCCCTCTCCATTGCAATAATGGAGGACACCGAATTGTGGTCACTATCTCTAAAGTGCTCTCGCACAAACGAATCTAACACTTGGCCTGGTTCATTACCCAGTTCCAAGTCCAATGTGGCCCCACCCTTGTCGGCTTATCCACATATTGTGTCGGGAAACTCTCCTGCAAAAAGCGTCCCATCTGAACTATTTGACCTTACAAGGTTCCATTCAATATTTGGAAGGTTAAAGTTGGCGACGATAACTATCCTGTGACCTCCACAACCAGCCATAATGTGCTTTGCTATTTCCTCCTCCACATCTCAATTACTATTTGGGGGCCTATAAAAAACTCCTAACAACATGACTGCTCCTTTCCTATTTCTAACTTCAGCCTATCTTACCTCAGTAGGCAGATCACCCTCAAAATGCCTTTCAACAGCATTGAACTATCCTTGATTAACAATGCTACTCCTCCACGTCTTTTACTACCTCCCCTACTCTTACTGAAACATCTGTACCCCGGAACTACCAACAACCATTCTTGTCCCTGTTCTAACCATGTCTCCATAATGGCCACAACATCACAGTCCCAAGTACCAATCCACGTTCCAAGTTCACCTACCTTATGCCTGATGTTCCTTGCAATGAAATAGATACACTTCAACCCACCATCCTGTCTGCCTGCGACCTTCGTACTTTTCTCAATACCTTGCGATCCTCAACGCTGGCTTTTGGACTACATCTCATTTTCCCACCACCCTGACAAATAGTTTAAACCCCTCTGAAGAGCAGGTGCAAATTTCCCTCCCAGGATATTAGTGCCTCTCTGGTTCAAGTGCAAACCATCCTGTTTCTGCAGGTCCTACCTTCCCCAGAATGTGCTCCAATTATAGCTTACTTGTTAACGTAATATTATTACAACAAGCTTGTTTTGCATCGTGAGTGTTTCCATATTGATAAATTTAAAAATTTTAATTTAAAGTAGAAATTCAAGTTAGATGGGCTACAATCTAAATCACCCATTAATATAAGAATACAGATAAATGGAAGGAATATTAAATAATTAATTTGGGGAATTGAGGAGTGTTTTGTGTAATTTCAGGGATTGGCAGTGAAAGACAGGATTTCAGAAGTAAAAACAGCAGTTCATGTGATCTTTGATGGGAGTAGTTCACAGGTAATGTTTCTTCAGTAGAATTGTTTTTTCGGTACAATGGTAACCTAAATTTGAAACATTTCAGTTTTATTTAACAACGTTAAAAGACCAGTTTTTCAGGTGGAAGTAATTTTGGGGAACTGCATTTCGTCTCTTCTCTTTGGTTGTCTCCCCAGGATCAAAGATACCTTGCTTCCATTCCAGCTTGATGGATTCTGAGATGGCTGATAAAACATTGCAGACAAGGGAGACAGGTCATGCCTGGAGGTTTTGAGTGGATGAGTTGTTGAGATTGTAAATACTCTCTGTTGTCTTGACTTTGTCCCTGTATTTTCTGGACAAAGTCTCTTTCACTGCCTTCCCGAGTGAAGCTTGGTCACGGGCCAGTGTTTCCCATGAGTTGGCAGGATATTAGACCTCTTCAGGGGTGCTTTGAGGTGATATTACAACCTTTCTATACTCCTCATGGGAGTCTTCTGTCGTTGCCGAGTTCAAATACTAAGAACCTTAGTGAGGCTGCACTTGAGATATAGTGTTCAATTCTAGTTGCCACACTACCAGAAGGATGTGGAGGCTTTGGAGAGGGTACAGAAAAGATTTACCAGGATGTTGCCTGATATAGAGGGCATTAGCTATGAGGAGAGGTTGGAGAAACTTGGTTTGTTCTTACTAGAACGACAGAGGTTGAGGGGAGACCTGATAGAATTCTACAAGATTATGGAAGGCGTGGACAGTCAGAAACTTTTTCCCAGGGTGGAAGAGTCAATTACTAGGGCCATAAGTTTAACGTGCGAGGGGCAAGTTTTAAAAGAGCAGATTTTTTACACAGAGAGTGGTGGGTGCCTGGAACTCGTTGCTGGGGGAGGTAATGGAAGCGGATAATGACTTTTAAGGGTGTCTTGACAAGTACATGAATAAGATGAGAATAGAGGGATATAGTCTCTGAAAGCGTAGGGGGTTTTATTAAATCAGGCTTTAGTTAAGATTGGTGCAGGCTTGGAGGGCCAAAAGGCCTGTTCCTGAATTGCAATTTTCTTTGTTCTTTGTAGTTGCTTCAGGAGTTTGGTATCAGATATATGAGTGACATGTCCTAACCAGTAGAGCAGGTTTTCAGTGATTAGTGCTTCAATACTGGGTATGTTAGCTTGGGAGAGGTTGCTGCTGTTGGACGGTCTTTTTTGTCTTACTGGGGGTCAGTGAAACAGCATACCCATCTGCTGCTTCTTATGATTATGGATCGAATGCTTAGTAATCCTATGAAATAACAGTTCCAGTGCAGACCTTGAATACCTGTTATCTTAAAGTGTTGTCTCGATTGTCTGCTCTGGTCCAAACTCATTAACTGTGTGACTGAGATTCCATAATTTTCAGTTGCAGTTTATGTCACATTTAAGACTATTTTTCTATTATGCCAATTTTGTTCTTAGTTATTTAATGTTATAGCAACGTTTAAGTTGGGCACTCTGTTTGAGAATGAATAAATTGAATTTCTACATGACACATGTTGTGTTTCCATATCTTGGTCAAAATACAAACATGTGTCAGTGTATGCATCAGAATGTGCAGGACTGGGTTGCAATGTTTCCTGAAGTTTCATAATCCTGCCAATGAAACATCTGTAGGGAGCTTAAGGGTTGCAACTAGTAACTGAGACAGCATTCTCTGCTTTCACTTGCAGAGCATTCTCTTGTTGTCCACCCAGGGTCTCACTTATACTTCTTCCTTCTTCACGTGCAAACAAATGATATCCTGCTGATTTTTTTTTTCCCATTTGACTTGCATACACCAAGGGCAAAATTTTCCCATCCCAACCACCACGGGAATTGTAGTGGATGGAAAACAGTCCATGCAAAGGTCCATTGATCTTGGCGGGATTTTCTGGTCTTGGGGCAAGCATGGCTGAAAAATCCTGCCCCAGGTATCTCACGTCACAATTCTGCCTGGCATTTACCGTCGCACCTTAACTTACAGCATTGTTTGAGAGCACTGATTGAAAGAAAAGCAGGTATGGGAAAGACAGAGCTACTCCGCCAGTAACATATTCTCTTTCTACCAAGCTGATTGCTCCAGCTTTTCCAATCACAGGTTTAGTCTCTCCCAATCTTGCTGCTCCTCCAGAGACAAGGGACGATCTTATGATCTCATTCCACCCATTTTTCAGCAAAGTGAGGTTGTAAAATCAGGAGTGAGTGCAAAATTGAGAATTGCGCATTTTTACTTACCATTCCTGCCTTAGAGCAGCGATGCTGATTGGTTGTTGCAAGGAAGATTTGCAAGGCTCAACCACTATTTCCAGAAGGTGGTCTGCAGAGGAGCTGTTGTGAGGGAGTTAGGCTGGTCTAAAATGTTTATGCCACTTGGGCTTTCCAAGCCAAGGTGGGAATGTCTGTGGGATCTCCCAGTTTGCCATCCATAGATGTGTCCGTGAGTTAACAGATGCCCTGTAAGCCCAGGCTGAGCAGTATATTGACTTTGAACTGGGCCAGACCCAGCACAAGACTTGGATTGCAGGATTTGCCGCTATAGTGGGAATGCCTAATATACAGGAGGCAATTGACTGCACACACATCACCCTGAAGTCCCCTGACTGGAACTCCCACTGGTTTGTGGACAGGAAGAGATTCCAGTCCCTTAAAATACAGTTGCTCTGTGACCACAGAATGCACATCATATGTGTGTGTGTGTGCACAATACTCAGGCTGCATGCATGCACGATAGCTTCTTTCTGAGCAGCTCAGATATCCCAGCGATATTCGAGGAGCAGTCTCCTATGCAGCACCTTGTCAAAGGCCTGCTGGATATCTAAATAAATTATATCCACTGTTTTCCCCTTATCTAACTTCTTTGTTACCTCCTCAAAGAACATTAACAGACTTGTCAGACATGACTTCCCCTTGACAGAGTTGTGCTGACTCGGTCCTATTTTATAGAACATAGAACATAGAACAATACAGCATAAACAGGCCCTTTGGCCCACGAGTTGCGCCGATCACATCTACCAATCCACAGACCTATCTGTAACCCCCGATCCTATTCTTTTCCATATACTCATCCAGAAGTCTCTTAAAAGACCCCAGTGAGTTTGTCTCAACAACCTCTGACGGCAGTCGGTTTCATTCACTCACCACCCTCTGAGTGAAAAACCTATCCCTGACACCTCCTTTGTATTTGCTTCCCTGCACCTTAAATCTGTGTCCTCTCGTAGTGACCATTTCAGCTCGGGGAAAAAACTCTGACAGTCCACTCTATCTATCCCTCTCAACATTTTATAAGCCTCTATCAGGTCGCCTCTCAACTTATGTCTCTCCAGTGAGAAGAGTCCCAGCTCCCTCAACCTATCTTCATAAGGCCTGCCTCCCAATCCAGGCAGCATCCTTGTAAATCTCCTCTGAACTCTTTCAATAGCCTCTACATCCTTCCTATAATGAGGCGACCAGAACTGCGCACAATACTCCAAGTGGGGTCTGACAAAAGTCTGATAGAGCTGCATCATTGCCTCCTGACTCCTAAACTCTATTCCTCGATTAATGAAGGCCAGTACACCGTACGCCTTCTTGACCACTTCCTCCACCTGCGAGGCCGATTTAAGAGTCCTGTGGACCCGGACCCCAAGATCTTTTTGCTCTACAACACAGCTAAGACTCCTATCCCTTATATTGTACTCCTTCATCCCATTATTCCTGCCAAAATGGACCACTACACATTTATCTGTGTTGAAGTCCATCTGCCACTTCTCCGCCCAGTCTTGCATCCTGTCTATGTCCCGCTGCAACTTTTGACATCCCTCCAGACCATCCACAACACCACCGACCTTTGTATCGTTGGCGAACTTACTAACCCATCCCTCCACTTCCTCATCCAGGTCATTTATGAAAATGACAAACAGCAGGGTCCCAGAACAGATCCCTGGGGCACTCCACTGGTTACCGACCTCCATGCAGAACAAGACCCATCCACAACCACTCTCTGCCTTCTGCCGGCAAGCCAGTTCTGGATTCACGAGGCCAAAGCCCTTTGGATCCCATGCCCTCTCACCTTCTCCAGAAGCCTTGCATGGGGAACCTTTTCAAACGCCTTACTAAAGTCCATGTACACTACGTCCACCGCCCTTCCTTCGTCAATGTGTTCAGTCACATTTTCAAAGAACTCCACTAGGCTTGTAAGGCATGACCTGCCCTTGACAAAGCCGTGTTGACTATTTCTGATCAAGCTAAACTTCTCTAAATGCTCATAAATCCTGTCCCTTAGGATCCTTTCCATCAACTTACCAACCATAAGGTCAGACTCACGGGTTGGTAATTTCCCGGCTATCTCTGTTCCCTTTCTTGAAAATAGGAACCACATCCGCAATCCTCCAGTCCTCCAGAACCTCTCCTGTCTCCATTGATGATGCAAAGATCATCACCAGGGGTTCTGCAATTATTTCCCTCACCTCCCACAGTAACCTGGGGTGCATCCCATCTGGTCCCTGCGACTTATCTATCTTGATAGAATTTAAAAGTTCCAACACATCTTTCTTAACGTCTACCTACTCAATCTTTTCAGTCTGCTGCAAACTTGCAGTACAATCTCCCAGATCACTTTCCACCGTGAATACCGAGGCAAAGTATTCATTAAGCACCTCTGCCATTTCTTCCGGTTCCACACAAACTTTTCCCCCTTCACCTTTTAAACGTCCAATCCCTTCACTTCTCATCCTTTTACCCTTCACATATTTGTAGAATGCCTTGGGATTCTCCTTAATCTTACCCGCCAAGTCCTTCTCATGACTTCTTCTGGCTCTCCTAATTTGCTTTTTAAGCTCCTTTCTACAAGCCTTATACTTTTCTAGATCCTTAATATCTCCTAGTTCTCTGAATCTTTTGTACACCTTTCCTTCTTCACAAGCTTTGTACACCATGGTTCCTGCGATCTACCAAAACCTTCTTGTCTCATCAGAACGTTGTCGTGCAGAATGCCAGACAAACATTCCCCGAAAAAAAATTCTCTCTCTATCCCTCCCTACCCCCGCTGCCCCTTCCTCCCTCCCTCCATATATTGGCCGTGATTCTCCCAAAAGCACTGAATTGGCAAGAAAACTGTAATAGATCCCGACTGTTTTGTCAGTTCAGCTTTTCACCCGAATCTCCCCACTCTGTGCACTGCTGAAGTCCCAGCCGTGAATATCATTCAAATCTGGCGGTGCGGGTCGGGGGGACAGAATCTATTTGCACTGGAGTCTGACAGTTCTGTAACTCTGCGCATTGCAGTATCTCAGATCTGTCAGAGTCTATTTGTTGGCCAGCCTGGGACCACCGCAGTGCTGCCTGTCCAACCCCTGGTCCAATTCCTGGGCCAGTCATGAGTTCCCCCTGCCCTGACCACCCTAATGTCCAGTTCACCATCCCCAGCAGTGGCAATCCCCCCACCCTCCTCAACCCGGCTGACCCTCCTCCCCCTCCCTGCCCATTGACCACTTCCTCCCCACCCTCCAGCCAGCCTCAGTTACTGTTCTCCCTCCATCCCAGACCGATCCTGTCTGCAGAGTGGCAGCAGGACCCCCACCCCCACCCCCACCAAATTCCCCTACACAATGGTTCTTGCCCCCTTGGCTGCCTAATGCTCAATGGGCAGTGCCAAGATGCCCATGGACATGGGCACTTTGCCCCTTGAGCAGTGCAAGGAGAACAGGCTTGCATTGCCCCCTTACTTGCCTCTCTCTTCATTCTGTTGAGGTCTCCCACTAGTTCCCTGAACGTGAGGAAGTAGTCAAACTGGTGAGGTGGGAGATTCAATCAGGACTGGTAAGTTCCCGATAATTAGATTTAAACAACACTTAAAACATATTAGAAAAAAAATCAAATTACTTACCTGCCTTCCCATCAATTTCCAGCATGGTCTGACCTGGCTGCTGTTCGCTGGCTCTCAGAGTTACATTCCCAGCGCATGCACAAATCCCAGAACAAGACTGGCAACACGGATCTCCCACTGTCAGAAAAGTTGTGGGTCACAATTGGAGAATTGTGGCCATTATCTCTTCGTCACCCTCTTGTCTATCTCTTCCTCCACTCTATGTCTCGCTGCCATTCTCTATCACCCCAAATTCTCTAGCTCCCCTCTCTCGTTCTCCTCCATTCTCTCCTATATCTCCCCTGCCACCAATTATTCCCTTTAATTCCTCTGAGTCTTTGTTAATCCCCTCTGCACTTTCTATCCTCTCAATTCTGTCTCTCTCCCTGCATTGTCCCTCACCGATCTCTGTCTCTTTCCTCACTCTCTCTCCACAATCTATCTCTTCCCCACTCTCTCACACCTCTTAACACTTCCTTTTTCACCCCATTCTCTCTCTCCACCCACTCTCACTCCTGAGCACTCACTTTCTCTCCTCTACATTCTCTTCCCAGACGCTCACTCTCTTCCTCTCCTCCAGCACTCTCCCGCTTTCTCTCTCCCCACACTCGCACTCTCTCTGCCCACTCTCTCGCTTCCTCACCCCCTTTCTCTTCCTCCCCCACCCTCTTTCTTCCTCCATACTTTCTCTGTCTCTCCCTGCCAACTCTTTCTTTCCACCCTCTCTTCCTCTCTCTCTTCCTCTGTCTCTTTCGTTCTCTTCCCTCTCCCCCCTCACTCTCTCTCCCTCTGTCTCCTCCACTCTCTCTTTCCAATCTCTCTCTCTCTCCCCCCATTCTCTCCCCCTACCTTCTCCTCTCCCCACTACCCCACCAAGCCACTTCTCTCACTCCCTTCCGACCCAAACCTCCTGTCTCACTACCTCCCTCTCACCAGCTCTCTCCATAACCCTACACACTCAGCTACCCACTCTCCATTCTTTCTTTCCCTCATTCTCTCTCTCTGCCCTCTGTCTCATACCTCTCTCTTCCCCACTCTATTCTCTCTCTCTCTTCTCCCTGCCATCTCTCTCCCCTACTTTCCCCAACTCTCCCCAACTCTCTTACCCCATTTGACTCTCCACTTACTCTCCCTCTCTTCCCCCCAACTTTCTTCCTCCACTTTGTTGATCACCCCACTCTTTTTCCCCACTCTCTCCCCAATTTGCTCTTTCCTCTGTTTTCTTCCCCTCCACTTACTGCCCCCCCCGACACACTCTTTCCCAATCTTTTTCTCCTCCCACTTACTCTTTCTCAGTCTCCCCAAATTCTTTCCCTCTCTCTCTGTCTCCCACTTTCTCTCCCCAATTTCTGAATCTCCCCACATACTCTTTCCTCCTCACTTTTTCATTTCTTCTTTCCTCCCCACTTTCTTTTCCCCAATCTCTCTCTCAACCTTCCACACTGTATCCTTCACTTCTTTCTCCCCATTCTTTCTTCTCTTACACTCTCTCTCTCCCCACTTTCTTCCCCCACTCCCTCTCTCTCTCACCCATAGTGTTTCCCCCAACTCTTTCTTTCTCCTCTCTCTCTCACTACCTGCTCTCACGACCCTCCATTTTCTCTCTTCCTCTGTCTTGCTCTCTCTCTCTATCACTCTCTCTGTCTCTCTGTCTCTCTCTCTCTCTCCCCCTATCTTCCCTCGTTCCCCACACACATTCTTCGCCTCTCTCTCCCAATTCTCTGTATTCACCCTCTCTCCACTTTCTCTTTTTCACTTTCCCTCCTCCCTTTTCCCACTAGACTCTTGCCCCACTTTCCCCCAATGCTCTTCCCCACTGTGCCTCTCTCTGCCCATTCTCCCTTTTCCCCCTCAACTCTCTCTCCCCCCACTCTCTTGATCTCCTCTCTCTCTCTCTCTCTCGCTCTCTCTCTCCCCCCCCAACTCTCTCTTCCCTCCCACTTTCTATCTTTCCCCTCAACTTTCCCTCTACACTCTCTCCTGAATCTCTCGCTCTCTCCTACTCCCTTTCCCCACTCTCTCAACTCCCCATTCTTTCTTTCTCCCCCCCAACTCGTACTCTAGCCCCCAGTCTCTCTCCCTCTCCCCACAAATTCATTCTCTTCCCCCAGCACTCTCCCCCACTCTCGGTCCCTACCCCACTCACCCTCTCTCCCAGCTCCCTTTCTCATTCCATACACTCTTTCTCCCCTCACATTTTCTTCCCTCCCACTCCGTTTCCTCCTCACTCTCTCTCTCTGTCCCCAACTCTCACTTCTCCCTACTCTTCTCTCTCCCCCAACTTGTCTCTCTCTCTCTCTCTCCCCCCTCATTCTTTTTCTCTTACTCAATTCTCTCTCCCCCCACCTCTTTCTCTCCCCCCACTCTTTCTCTCCCCCCACTCCTTCTCTCCCCCCACTCTTCTCTCCCCCCACTCTTTCTCTCCCCCACTCTTTCTCTCCCCCCACTCTTCCTCTCCCCCCACTCTTTCTCTCCCCCCACTCCTTTCTCCCCCCCACTCCTTCTCTCCCCCCCACTCCTTCTCCCCCCACTCCTCTCTCCCCCCACTCCTTCTTCTCCCCCCCCACTCCTTCTCTCCCCCCACTCCTTCTCTCCCCCCACTCCTTCTCTCCCCCCACTCCTTCTCTCCCCCCACTCCTTCTCTCCCCCCACTCCTTCTCTCCCCCACTCCTCTCTCCCCCCACTCCTTCTCTCCCCCCACTCCTTCTCTCCCCCCACTCCTTCTCTCCCCCCACTCCTTCTCTCCCCCCCTCTTCTCTCCCCCCACTCCTTCTCTCCCCCCACTCCTTCTCTCCCCCCACTCCTTCTCTCTCCCCCCACTCCTTCTCTCCCCCCACTCCTTCTCCCCCCCCCCACTCCTTCTCTCCCCACTCCTCCTCTCCCCCCACTCCTCCTCTCCCCCCCCCCACTCCTCCTCTCCCCCCACTCCTCCTCTCCCCCCACTCCCTTCCTTCCCCCACTCCTCCTCTCCCCCCACTCCTCTCTCCCCCCACTCCTCCTCTCCCCCCCACTCCTTCTCTCCCCCCCCACATGGTGTCTCCACCCTACTCTCTCCCCTGTCTCTCTCTCGTCCCTCTCTCACTATTACACTCTGTCTCTCCCCAACTTTCTCTTCAACTTCCTCTTTCCAGCTCTCTCCCACTATTTCTTTCTATATCTCCCCATTATTTTTCCCTCTCCCCTTAGTCTTTCTCAATCACACCTGCATTCCTCCAACTTCTATCCCCAACTCTCTGTCTCCCCCCACACTCTCTCTCTCTGTGTCTGTCTCTCTCCCTCCTCCTTTCCCATGCTCTCTGCCCACTCTCTCTCTCTCATTCTCTCTTCCCACTCTCTCTCTCATTCTCTCTTCCTCTCCCCCCCACTCTCCACCAACTCTTTCTCTCCTCTCCACTCTTTTTCTCTCCCCTTCTCTCTCCCATTACTCTTTCTCCAAACTCTCTCCCCACACTCTCCTCTTCATTCTCTCTCTCTCTTCTCTCACTGTCTCCCCCTTTCCCTATTGTCTCCACCCTCCGCTCTCCCTCTCGCCCCCACTCTCTCTCCCCGCCTTGCTTTCTCTTTCCAAGTTTTGTCTCTCCACATACGTATACTCTTTGTCTCATTCCCCTCTCTCTCTACTCTCTCACTTCCCATACTGTCTCTCCCCCCAATCTCTCCCCCAACTCTCCCCCCAATCTCTCCCCAATCTCTGTCTCACCCCCTATACATTCTCTTGCTTGCTCTTTCCTCCCCACTCTTATCTTCTACACCTTCACCCTACCTGTTATACCTCACTCTCACTTGCTAGCCCTCAATTTTTCACTCTCTGCCCCATTCTCCCCCCACACTCATTCTTTCCCTCTCCCCCAACCTTCTCTCCCACACTCTCTCTCTCCCTGTTCACCTACTCTTTCTCTCCACTCTCTCTGTCCCACACTCTCTCCCAACTCTCTTCTCCCACTCTGCCTCTGTCTCCACATTCTCTCTCTGCCCACCTCTCGCCCCTCTCTCTTTCAGTCTCCCTCCACTCTGTCTCCACCCATTCTCTCTCAATCCTCTTTCTCCCTCAGTGACACACTCTCTCTCTCTCTTCACTCTCCTCCAGTCTCTTCCCTCCACTGTCTCTCTTCCCAATCCCTGTCCCTCTCTCCCATACACTTTGTCTCGCCCCACTCTATCCTCACTCTCTTTCCCCCATTCTCCCCCTTCTACTCTTTCTCCTCACCCTCTCTCTTCCTAATCTTTGTCTCTTCCCCCACACAGTCTCTCTCTCTCTCACACATCATCTCCCAATTTTCTCTCCCCCCCTTTTGCTCTCTCCTCCCCATTCTCTCTATCTCCACTCTAGCTCCCCAGTCTCTGTCTCCCCCCCCCCAAAACACTATCTCTCTCCCCCACTCTGTAATTCTCTGTTCCTCACTTTCTCTTTCTCACACTCTCTTCCCCCACACTCTCTCTCTCCCACAGCACTCTCCCCAAACTCTCTTCACCCACACTCACTCTCCTTCCCCTCTCTCCCTCTCGCTTCTCTCCCAATGTCCTCCCAGTCCCTTTGACTCCTCCTCACTCTTTCTTTTCTCCACACTGTCTCTCTGTATCCCCACTGTCTCTTTCCCCATTCTGTCTCTCTCCCCCTACTTTCCCTACCTCTCTCTCTTGCCGGCTGTCTCTTCGCCACCCTTTCTCTCTCCAACTCTCTCTCTATCCCCTCTCTCTCTCCCCACTACTCTCTCTCTTTGCCCTCTCTTTTGCACATCTGTGTCTCTCTCTCTCTTTCTCTGTCTCTTTCCTCCCACTCCACTCTCTGTCTCTCTTTTCTCCACATTATCTCTCTCCCCTCACTCCGTCAATCCTCACTCTCTACCTCACATTTGCTCTTTTCTTTTTACCCCCCCCCCACCCCCCCCCCTGGCTCTCTCCCCACTCTATCTCCCAAACTCTCTCACGCTTCTCTTTCCCCCCTCCCTCTCTCCCTCTCTCTCTCATACACTGTCTCCTCCCCATTCTCTCCCCATCCACTTTCTTTATGCCCCCAATCTCTCATTTTTGCCAGCTCTCTATCTCTCTCCCTCCACACTCTCTCCCTCCACCTCCCTATCTGTCCCAACTGTCTCCTCCACTCTCCATCTTCCTCCCAACTCTCCCTCTCATCTCTCTTCTTTCTCTCCCTGCACTCTTTCTCCCCCCACTCTCTCACCCCCTTATCTCTCCCTCATTCTGTCTGACCGTCTCTTCTGTCTCTCTCTACCTCCTCCTACTCTCTCCCCCCACCTTCAGTCTCCCCCCATTCTCTACATCTCTCTCTCTCGCCAGCTGTCTCTATTCTTCCACACTCTCATTGCCACACTCATTCTTTCTTTCTGCCAGTCTTTCTTCCTCTAAATTCTTTCTATCCATTCTCCCCCACTCTTTCTGCCCTCTGTCTGTCTCGTACACACCCCTCTCTCCTCCTACTCCACTTTCTCTGCCCCCCCATTTTCTATTCCTCCCCTCACTCTCTCCCCCTCCACTCTCCCTAGGCCACACAATCCCACAATTCTCTTCCCACTGTGCCTCCCTTTCTCCATTCACTCATTCTCTCCTCCTCCCAACTTTCTTTCTCCCCTTCCATTCTCTCACTTTCCCCACTCTCTCCTCTTCCCCATTCTGTCTCTCACCTCCCCCCAACTCTCTGTCTCCCACCCAGACTATCTCTCTTTCCCTCCCTGTCTCCCCCACTTTCTCTTTCTCCATCTCTCTCACCAGTCACTCTTCTCTCCCTCCACTCTCTCGTTAATCTCTGTATCTCTCCCCACACTCTCACTTTCTCTCTCCTCCACTCTCTCTCCCCCATTCACTCTCTCTCTCTCCACTCTCATTTGCCTTCTTTCTCCAGTCTCTTTCTTGCTTCTTTCCCCACCCTCCTCCTTTCCTCCCATTCTTTCTCTATCTCCCTCAACTCTTTCTTTCAAGACCCTCTCTCTCTCCCCACTCGCTCTCTCTCTCCCCACTCGCTCTCTCTCTCCCCACTCGCTCTCCCTCTCTTTCTCAGTCATCCCCTTCTTTTTCTCGTTTGCACTCTTTCTCACTCAGCCTCCTCCCCACTTTTTGCTTCCCCACTCTCTCTCTGTACTCCACTCATTGTACCCCCACGCTCTCTCTCGCCAGCTCTGTCTGTTCCCATGCTCTCTCTCCGAAACTCTTTCTCTGTCAAAACTGTCTCCCCCATTCTCTTGATTCCTCTCACTCACTCTCTCTTTTCTCCATTCTCTCCCTCCCACTCTCTTCACCCAAACTTTTTCTCCTCCACTCTCCCTTCTAATTCTTTCTTTCCTCCCTCTCCTCCCCATTCTCTCTCTCCCCTCACTCTGTCTTTCTCTCTCTTGATCCCTTTCTTACATTCTCTTTTCCCCACTCTCCCACAACTCTCTTCTCTCATTCTGCCTCTCTCTCCAACCACTCACTCTGTCTTCCTACTAACTCTATCTGCCCAACTCTCCCTCTCTCTGCCAATTCTCACTCGCCCCTCTCCCCCTCCAACTCTCTCCCTTTCCCCATTTTCTCTCTCCCATCCTCTCTCTCTTTCTCCACCACTCTTTTTCTCTATGAACTCTCTCTTCCTCTCCCCTTCTCTCATGCTTCTCTCTCTCCCCCCACATCCTTTCTCCTTCCATTCTCTCTTCATCTCTTGTATCTCTCTATTCTCCCACATTCTCTCATTGCCACTCTCTCTCTCTGCCATTCTTTCTCCAAACTCTTTCTATCCATTTTCCCCCATTTTCTGCCTTTGTCCTGTGTGTCTCTCGCACATACCCCTCTCTCCTCTCACTCTACTTTCTCTTCTTCCCATTCTCTATTCCCTCCTCACTCTCTCTCTCTCTTTCTCTCTCCCCACTCCTTCTAGCCCCCACTTCCCACAATTCTCTTCCCATATTCTGCCTCTCTTTCTCCACCCACTCACTCTCTCTTTCCCCCCCCCAACTTTGTCTCTCCCCTTACTCTTTCTTCCCCCACTCTCTCCTCCTCTCCCCTCTTTCTTTTCCTCCCACATTCTGTCTCGCACCCCCCACATCTTTATCACACCCACTGTGTCTCTCTTTCTCTCACAATCTGTCTCCCCGACTCTACTCTCTTCCCCCCAACTTTCCCCCTATCTCTTCTCTCCCCCATTCTTTCTGCTCTCCCCACTTTCTCTCCTCCCCCATTCTGCCTCTCACCTCCCCCGTCTCCCTCTCTCTGCCCCGAATCTCTCTCCTCCCATTCTCTCTCCCACTCTCTCTCTCTCTCTCTCTCTGCCATCTCTCTCTCCCCACTTCCACTCTTCTCTCCCTCCACTCACCCCCCACTCTCTCCCCTCCCCACTCTCTCTCACTCACCCCCAACTTTCAATTCTCCCCCACTCTTTCTCCATTTCTCAACTTTATCTCTCTCTCTCTCCCCATTACTCTCTTTCTCTCTCTCTCCACATTCTGTCTCTCTTTCTTTCATACACACACACTATCTCTCTCCTCCCCAGTCTCTCACCCACAGCCATTCCCTCTCTCCCTGCCACCTTCTCTGTGCCCCCAATCTCTCACTCTTGCCAACTCTCTTTCTGTTTCCCCATATTCTCTCCCTCTGCCTCTCTCTCGCTCTCTCAACTGTCTCTCTTCCCCTCTCTCTCACTCCCTGCTCTCTCTGTCCAACCATTCTTTCCCCCAACTCTCTAACTCCCTTCTACCTCCCCGACTCTCTTTCTCTCTCTCTCTCTCCTCTCTATTTCTCTCTATCTCCTCTTCACTCTCTCTCTCCATCTTATCTCTCTTCCCAATCTCTGTACATCTCTTTCTCACCAGTTCTGCCCACACTCTGTCTCTGTCACACTCTCTCTCTCTGCTCTCTTTCTCTCTCATACAGAGGCCTCTTCTCCCACTCCACATTTTTTTCTCCCCGTTCTCTCTACCTCCCATGCTCCCATAATTCTCTTCTCATAACTAGCCTCTGTTTCTCCACCCACTCACTCTCTCTTCCCCCAACTTTCCCTCTCGACTACTCTTTCTCTCCCCCCCCTCTCCACACCCTCTCTCCTCCCCATTCTGTCTCTCGCTTTCCCCATCTCTTATCACCCCCTCCACTCTCTCTCTCCTCCACAGACTCTCTCTCTTTTTCCCCACTCTTTCTTTCTCTACCCCCACACATTCTCTCTCCCATCTCTCTCCTTTCTCTCTACCCCTCTCTCTCTCTCACCCCTCTCTTTCACTCCCCATTTCTGCCCCCTTCCTCCCGTCTCCCAGTCTTTTCTCTTTCCACTCACTCTTTCACTTATCCCTGTCTCTTCCCCTCACTCTCACTCTCTCTTTCTTCCCCATTTTCCCTGTTTAGCCCTCCCACTCTCTCTTCCCCATTCTCTCTCTCCCCCACTCACTCTCTCTCCCCCTCAGGCTCCCTTGCCCTCTCTCTCCCCACCCTTTTTTCCCACATTCTTACTTTCTCCTTCAAGTCGTTCTTCCCCCCTTCCCCACTGTCTCTACCCTCTATCTCTCTCAACCTTTCCCTCTCTCTCTCTCTCCCCTGACTCTCTTTCTGTCTTCCCCACTGTCTCTCTACCCTCCACTCTCTCTCTCCCCTCCATGTCTCTATCCCATACTCTCTCCCTCCATCCTCTCTCTCTTGCTCTCTCTCTCTCTCTTTCTCTCCCCCAAATGTCTATCCCACACTCTCATTTCGCCCCCATTCTCCCTCTCTCTCTCTTCTGCTCTGCCATATATTCTCTCTCTCTTATGTTCTCCTCTCTTTCTCTCAACTCTCTCTCTGTTTCTCCACCCACTCACTTTCTTTTCCCCCAACTTTCCCTCTCGACTACTCTTTCTCTCCCCCCCCTCCACCCCTCTCTCCTCCCCATTCTGTCTCTTGCTCTCCCCATCTCTATCACCCCCTCCCCTCCTCTCTCTCACTCCCCTCCAGATACACTCTCCTACCCCCTCATTCTCTCGCCTCTTCTCCTCCCAACACTCTCTCTCTTTCTTCCCCCCCCTCCATTCTCCCTCTCTTCCCTCCCACACTCTTCATCTACTCTCCACTGTCCCTCCGTCCCCTCCTACTCTTTCTCTCTCCACTATCCCCTCCCTCTCTCATCCCATTTTGTTTTCTCTCCTCCACTCTCTCTTTCTCCTCACTTCTCTCCCCCTCTATTCCCACTCACTCCCCTCTATGTCCCTACTCTCCCTTCCTGTCCAGCACCCCTACACATTGTCTTTCGACGTCCTCTCTGTCTATCACTTTTCGTACTCTCTTTATCTCTCACTGGCACTCCCTCTCTGTCTCCCTCAACTTTTTCACTATCTCCCCACCCCTCTCTATCTCTGCCACACTTTCTAAATCACTCCACATTTTCCTTTTAGCTCCCTCTAGTCTTCCTCCCCTTCCACTCTCTCTCTCTCCCATTCTCTTGCTGTCTCCCCCACACACACTCTCTCTCATTCCTCATTCTGTATTCCTCCTATTACACTCTCTCTTTCCCCACTCACCCACTCCCCCTTTCTCTCACTTGCACCCTCTCTCTCCCCCTGCACTCTCCCTCTCCTACCACTTTCCTTCCCCCACAGTCTCTCTCCCCCATTCTCTCCCCCCTCTCTCCTCCACTATCTCCCCTCCTCTCTCTTTTTCTCCCCCACTCTCTCTTCTTCCTCCACTTTCTGTTCCTCCCCGTCTCTCTCTCTCTCTTTCTACTCCCCACACTCTCTTTTCCCTGCTTTCTCCTCCCCATTACTCTTTCTCCTGACTCTGTCTCCCTTGCTCATCTGCCACTCACTCTCTCTCCTCCCACACACACGCTCTCTCTCTCTTCCTCCACTTTCTATGTACCACCAAATCTCTCTCCTCCCCACCTCGCTGCGCTCTCTCTGTCTCTTTCTCTCTCTCTCTCTCTCCCCTCCACTGTATCTCTTTTTCCCCCATTCACTCTTCCCCCATAAACTCTCCCCCCAACTCTTTTCCTTATTCCCTAATCTTTGCCCCCACTTTTTCCTCCACTGTATCTCTGTCTCCCCACTGTCTCTCCCCCATTCTCTCACCCCCCACTCTCTCTCCCCAAAGTTTTTCTTTCTCTCTTTGCCCCTCACACTCTCTGTCTCCCTCTTTCCCCTCTTTCCATCTTCCCCTTTCATCCCTCTGCACTTACTTCTTCACCCCCTCTCTCCCCCACTCTCCCTTTCTAGCCCTCAATCTCTCTGTCTTCCACTCTGTCTCCCCTCCACTCACCTTCTTTCTCCACTGTGGCCTAGGTTGATGCCACAGCCTTATTTTGGGGACCCTCCCAGGCTCACACTGGGCACAGACTACACATTGCTGGCAGTGTCTGGCTATCTCTCTTTCCCTATGCCCTTCCATTACCAACACCTGCTCATTTGTTTAATCATTTTATTTTTCCTGATGTGTGCTAGCTCATGGTAAACTTTCAGTAAGGTGGAGACCCTGGAGAGAGCGCAGAGGAGGTTTACCAGGATGCTGCCTGGTATCGAAGGTTTGGGTTACGAGGAAAGGTTAGGCAAATTGGGGCTGTTTTCTTTAGAAAGACAGAGACTGAGAGGAGATCTAATAGAGGTGTACAAGGTTATGAAGGGTATAGATAGAATAAACAGTGGTAAGTTTTTTCCTAGATTGGAAACAAATATTACGAGGGGCCATGGGCTTAGGGTGAGGGGGCAAGGTATAATTTGAATGTTAGAGGGAGGTTTTCCACAAAGAGGATTGAAGAGGTATGGAATGCACTGCCAAGTAAGGCGGTGGAGACAGGCATACTGGAGTTATTTAAGAGATACTTAGGCACATGAGCGGAATAGAAATGGATAGATATAGAAGATTGTTTTAAATAGGGATCAAGAGCCTTAGGACGTTACTGGGAATTAACTGATTCGTACGGACCTTCCAACATACCTTTTTGGCTCATTTGCTTTATTTTTGAGCTTCTGGGGATTCCCTCAAATATGTGCGTAAGATATGCATGTTATTGATGTTTTTCTCATTTATTCCACAAGTGCTTCAGTCTGCCTTGTTGTCTAACAAGGGGCATACACGCGATGGGTTGTGCGAGAGCTGCTCTTGGATTTTTTGAGAGTAGCCTAGTGCTTCATGTCGTTAGTGTACGCTTAAACTGGACCAGTTGATGGGCAACATGACAGCTCAGTGACTATCACCGTTTGCTATGCAGATACATGGATTTGGGCCAGTATCGGGAGCTTGTGCATTCTCCCTGTGGTTGCGTGGGTTTTCTCCGAGTATTCCAGTTTCCTCCCACACCCCAAAGATGTGCTCTTAGGCTGATTGGTGAAACAAATTGTCCCTAAATTGTCTACCCAATCTGGTTTCCAATGTGGATTTCCATAAACATAGACAAGAGTCATGGATGGAAGAGGGAACTCACACTGTTAAAATGGCAGCGCAGGCTCATTGGGCCAAAGGGCCTGTCTCCTGTGCTGTGTTGTTCTTTGTTCTTTGTTCACCTTATACATTGCGGTGCTACTCTACACTCGTCCTTTCTCCAGATGTTATCTAAATCTTTTACAGCTCCCTCTCTCTTTCACTCCTCTGCTTTTCCCTCTTGCTGCTACTTGCACTTTCCCTATGCTATCTGAATCTTGCTCATATGCAACTATTTATTTCTTCCCCCTGCATTCTCTGAGTCTATGTTGTGAGGTCTTCGGTTGCCCTGTCTGTGTACTTGTTGCACGGCTGCTGCGGTGTCTAACATTTTCTGTGCAGTTATCTTGATTACTGCAGCTTCTGCTGGTGCTTTGGCTGCCTCTACAAACTCCCTTGCACAATTCTTATGCTGTACACGTCCCCCTGAGGATTCCCATTGAGCCCAAGCTACCATATAGTTGTGAATTGTCCCAAATGCGTAACGGCTATCAGTGTAGATATTAGCCCTCTTTCCTTGGCTAGTCGCAATGGCTCCATTAGGGCTATCAATTCTGTACTTGAGCTGACTTCGTTCTTGGGATCTGACTTCATTTTAGCACAGTACCTGTGCTATACACTACCACTCATGCTCTATTGGCAATCAAGTCGATAAGGTTGTTAAGAAGGCATACGGAGTCTTAGCTTTTATTGGTAAGGGAATTGAATTTCAGAGCCGCAACGTCATGTTGCAACTGTACAAAACTCTAGTGCGTCTGCACTTGGAGTATTGTATGCAGTTCTGGTCCCCGCATTATAAGAAAGATGTGTAGGCATTTGTGAGGGTACAGAGGAGGTTTACCAGGATGTTGCCAGGTATGGAGGGCAGGTCTTATGAGGAGAGGCTGAGGGATTTGAGGTTGTTTTCGTTAGAAAGAAGGCGGCTAAGAGGAGACCTTATTGAAACATACAAGATGATTAGAGGTTTAGATAGGGTGAACAGTGATAGCCTTTTTCCTAGGATGGAGAAAGCTAGCACGAGGGGGCATAGCTTTAAATTAAGGGGTGGTAATTATAGGATGGATATCAGAGGTAGATTCTTTACCCAGAGGGTGGTAAGGGTATGGAATGCCCTGCCTTCGTCAGTTGTAGATGTGCCAAGTTTGGTGGCGTTTAAGAGGTTAGTAGATAAGTTTATGGACGAAAAGGGAATGGTTTAGTTTGGAGGTTCATGGCTTTTTCCTAATTGGACGGCGCAACATCGAAGGCCGAAGGGCCTGTTCTGCGCTGTAATGTTCTATGTGGGACCCCCTCATGATACATCCTAGATCCATCTACATATAATTCCATTACATCTTCTCCTTCTAACAGTTCTTCTGCTATTTTGCCACTTTCACCTTCATCAACTTCTTCTTAGTGACAATGTTCCATACCTTCACTAGCGAACATGTATGTGTGGTTGAGGCCAGAGTCTTTTACGATTTGTATTTACTATTTGTATTTATCCACCAAGAGTAACAGACTCTCTTACTTTATTCGGCAGCTGTTGGAAACTGCCCTTAATTTTTCTGCTTCTAGTAGCTGCACAACAGAGTGAGGGAAATGGAGCATAATCGGGTCTGGAAACTTTACTGGTTCTGAAGCCTCTATTGCCCAGATGGTGGAGTCCAATGCCTGTGTGCAGTCCTGCTACTATGGGACTCCATTTTGCTGAATAATAACTCTACTGGCCACATCATGCCCCATGTTTCTGGCCCGCTACTATCGTGTAGTGAACCCCCTCGTTGTGGCAAGAAATGTGGAAGGATTTGATCAGGGCTGGGGCCACTGTAAGGGCATGTTTTATCCTTCCAAAGGCAGTGTCCTAATTCCCCCACACCTCCCCAGACACTTCTAGTAAGGGTTTAACAAGTTCTGAGTAATTGTCTACAAAACTCCTGCAGTAGTTAAATAATCCCAGTGTTTGTCTGATCCACCTGACTTTCTCCCCTCCTTGATGCTATCAGAATGTTATGGAGTCATACTGGTTTACAGCATGGAAACAGGCCCTTCGGCCCATCTTGTCCATGCCGCCCTTCTTTTAAAACCCCTAAGGTAATCCCAATTGCCCGGATTTGGCCCATATCCCTCTATTGCCATTGTACCATGTAATCATCTAAATGCTTTTTAAAAGATAAAATTGTACCTGCGTCTACTACTATTTCTGGCAGCTTGTCCCAGACACTCATCACTTTCCACGTGAAAAAATTTCCCTTCTGGACACTTTTGTATCTCTCCCATCTCACCTTAAACCTATACCCTCTAGTTTTAGACTCCTCTTTCTTTGGAAAAAGATATTGACCATCTAGCTAATCTGCACCTCTCATTATTTTATAGACTGCTATAAGGTCACCCTGCAGCCTTGTACGCTGCAGAGAAAAAAGTCCCAGTCTATTCAGCCTCTCCTTATAATTCAATCCATCAAGTCCCGGTAGCAGCCTTTTCTGCACTCTTTCTACTTTAATAATATCCTTTCTGCAATAGGGTGGCCAGAATTGCACACAGTATTCCAAGTGTGGCCTTACCAATATTTTGTACAACTTTAACAAGATGTCCCAATTCCTGTATTCAGTGTTCTGAGTGATGAAACCAAGTATGCCAAATGCCTCCTTCACCACTCTGTCCAACTGTGACTCCAGTTTTGAGGAGCTACGACCATATATTTTGTCCTGTAACTCTCCCCAACGCCATACATTAACTGAGTAAATCCTGTTCTGGTTCAGTCTACCAAAATGGATCACCTCACATTTGTCTGAATTAAATTCCATCTTCCATTTGTCAGTCTGCTGGCCCCTGGTTATCAACATAGTGGAGCATGATGCTCTGTGTTCCATTAAGGTCAATTTGGGCTGTTCTGAAACAATGCTTTTGTCGGTGTTGTATTGTTACAAAGAAAATATGGTTAAAAATAATTAAATTGAATTTGGCCAATTGGTCTCCTCACCTTCCAGCAGTTTTAAACTGTACATGAAGCCTTATAGAACAATTGAAATATATCAGGCAATCTTGTGTCTCACTAAAAAATATGGTACAAAATCCTGCTGGTGCTTCTGAATGAGAATTTCTAAAATCAATGTCTTTTGCAGCTTCTGGCAAATAATCAGAATGCAGTGCTCCCTCCAAATAAATGGGGCTCATTTTAGTTCAGTTTGAGTCCCACCATGGTTCTATTGGTGATTACTGTCCCTACAAATCATCTGTGCTCTTTTCCTCCCCTCTTCCTGCATGTGTCTTACAAATGTAATTTTCACTTCGTGTTGTTGTTTTGCCACTTGATTTTTTTTGTTTACTAATTATCATGTATAGTTCTTGTTTATAGCTTGACCCATCTATTAGGCCTTCTGCTCAACCACAGTTGCATCCAAATTAAATCCTTTTCCACCATTTTCTTAGTCAGTTTTATATTAAGGTCAGCTATAGTTTGTACGATTGATCCCTTGGACCCCCACTGTAAATTCCTATACTGGTGCCTGTTTTATTACAACTGGCCATCTTGGCCACTTTTACACTCCTCTCCTCTCATGAGCTTTTTCTCCCCCAGCGGCTCTATCCTCTCGCGAAATCATCCCTCACAGCTATCCCTCCTTGCTATAAGCGAGACCCTTCAATCCTTTCTGCCCATATTTTACACCGGTGCAGCTCTCTACTCTTGCAGAATCCTCCTTCCCAGCTCTACCCTCTCATGGAATCCTCCCTCGTGGCTACTCCCCCTCACTGTAAGCAAGACCCTTCAATCCTTTCTCTGCATTTTTCCCTGTTTTTTATGGGTTTGACATGTAAATGTCACTAAACTTCTTAAGTTTTCTCATCAATTCTATGCCACGACACATGGTATTACCCTTTGATTTCCTTCAAGCTCACACAGTCAGAGTCTTGCTCCATATAGTTCTTTTAGTACCACAACTTATAGCTGGTTAATGATTAGTGTGGAATCGCTCCTCTAACTATGGGTGGTGAATTAAATGTACTGATCCAAATTAGAGCTACATAGTTGCCGATCATCCGGTATTGTACCCTTGCTCCACAGTGCCAAATATAGGAGGGAAATAAAATGAGTCGAGCCTTGGAGACCGTGTCAAACTTCAAGAAAAGTATTTATTTCACATGCACGAGGGAGAGATGAGAGCTGAAATCTCAGATTGCCTACGAGTCCTCTCTACTCATTGCAGATTCGTACAACTGTTGTACTTTTCGAGTCGCAAAGGTTTACATTATTGTTTTAATTCAAGTTGGATATAAAATGGCTGTTCTAATCTCATTATCCAAACTACAATGTTCAGTATATCTCTGTTAATCATTTCTCTGACAGTTTCGTTTAAAACAAAGACAAAGAGCAAAGAAAATTACAGCAGAGGAACAGGTCCTTTGGCCCTCCAAGCCTGCATTGACCATGCCACCGGCTTAATTAAAACTCCCTATCCTCCCACTGACCATATCCCTCTATTCCTATCCTATTCATATATTTCTTGAGATGCCCTTAGAAGTCACCACTGTATCTGCTTCCTCTACCTCCCCTGGCAACAACTTCCTGGCACCCTCTGTAAAAAATCTGCCTCGTACTTCTCTTTTAAATCTTGTCTTTGCATCTTAAAGCTGTGCCCCCTAGTAATTAACTCTTCCACCGTTGGAAAAAGGTTCTGACTGTCTCTATCCATGCCTCTCATAATCTTATAGACTTCTGTCAGGTTTTTACTTGCCATCAACCTCCATCGTTCCAGTGAGAACAAACGAAGTATCCCCAATCTCTCCTCATAACTAATGCCCTCCATTCCAGGCAATATACTGGTAAATCTTTTCTGTACCCTCTCCAAAGTCTCCATATACTTCTAGTCGTGTGGCGACCAGAATTGAACACCAAGTGAGGCCTAACTAAGGTTCTAAAAAGCTGCAAATTGACTTGCCAATTTTTAAACTCAGAGCTCCGGCCGATGAAGGCTAGCATGCCAAATGCCTTTTTGACTATCTTCTCCATCTGTATTGCCACTTTCAGTGACTATATACCTGTACACCCAGATCCTTTTGACTACCAATACTCTTAAAGATTCTGCCATTTACTGTATATTTCCTTCTGTATCAGACCTGCCAAAATGCATTACCTCACATTTATCTGGATTAAACTCCATCTACCATTTCTCCACCCAAGTCTCCAACCGATCTATATCCTGCTATATTCTTTGATGGTCCTCATCGCTATCCCCAAATCCACCAACTTTTGTGTAGTCCGCAAACTTACTAATCAATCCAGTTACATTTTCCTCAAAATCATTTATATATATATTACAAACAGCAAAGGCCCCAGCTTTGATCCCTGAGGAATATCACTTGTCATCTTTCCACTGCTACCCTCTGTCTTCTTTGACCGAGTAAACACAGTAAGAAGTCTCACAATATCAGATTAAAGTCCAATAGGTTTATTTGGTAGCAAACACCAATAGCTTTCGGAGTACTGCTCCTTCATCAAGTGAATGGGAGTTCTTTTCACAAACAGTGCTTATAAAGATACAACTTCAATCTTTCACAGGATAATGATTGGAATGTGAGTCTTTACAGCTAATCAAGTCTTACAGGTAAAGGGAATGTGAGTGGAGAGAATGTTAAGTACAGGTTAAAGAGATGTGTATTGTCTCTAGACAGAACAGTTAGTGAGATTTTGTTTTTACAGAATAGTGATTGGAATGCGAGTCTTTACAGCTGGTCAGCTCTTTGACCAAGCTAGAGTTGCCAGCTCACCTCTGATCCCATGTGACTTCACCTTCTGCACCCATCTACCTTGAGGGACCTTATCAAAGGCCTTACTGAAGTCCATGTAGACTCTACCCTCACCAATCGTCGTCACTTCCTTGAAAAACTCAATTAAGTTAGTGAGACACAAACTCCCCGTCACAAAACCATGTTGCTTCTCACTAATAAGTTTACGAATTTCCAAGTGGGAATAAATCCTGTCTTGAAGAATCCTCTCCAATAATTTCCCTATCACTGATGTAAAGCTCTCCAACCTGTAATCAACTAATTGTTCTTGCTTCCTTTCTTAAACAAAGGAACAACATTGACTGTTTTCCAATCCTCTGAGATCTCCCCTGTAGCCAGTGAGGATACAAAGATTTATCTCAAGGCCCCAACAACTGGCTCACTTGCCTGTCTCAGTATTCTGGGGTATATCATATCAGGCCCTGGGGACTTGTCCACCTTAGTGTTTCTCAAGAACCGCAATACCTCCTTTTTGACTCAACACGACTGAAACTATCAAAGCGTTGTGTTTGCCTAACCAATTTACCACAGTGTGTTAATCATTCCCCCCTTCTGCTAAGTGATCATTTTTACAGAAGTCTATGACTTTCTGAGACTATATGAAGCTTGGCTATCTTAATGCCAGTTCTCCCATTATCATGATAATTCAGAAAGATCTTCTGCACATTAGAAGTTGCTGACATGCATTAATAGCTATCTGTTGGCAGAGTAAACTTCAAGCTGTTTGTGTTAACCCTTTTCTTCCCTCTGGTGAGGCCTAGCTCTATAAAAGATAAAATATAAAGGAAATGAACCTTGACATTGCCTTGTAATGCTCCACCACTCTTCCCTAACTCTCTCCAACCATTCTGACTCTTCCTCTTCCCACTCAATTCTCTCTTTCTTCTCACCATCCCTCTCCATCCTCTCTCATTCCCCTCTCTGTACCCCGATTGTCTCTCCACCCAATTTTCTCTCCCGCTCTTTCCTCTTTCCCCATTGTCTTCCGCCCTCCCATTCTCTCCCTCCTCTCTCACTCTCCTCTCACTCTCCTCCCCATGCACTCTTTCTCCCACTCTCTCCCCCCATTCTCTGTCTCCCCTCCACCTTCTCCACTTGCCCCCATTTTCTCTTTCTCCCTCTCTCTGTCTCTCCCTCTCTCTCTTTCTCCCTCTATCTTGTTGGTTCGCTCTCTCTTCCCTCACACTTTCTCTCTCTCTCTCTTTCTCTGTCTCTCTCACACACACAGTTTTCTCCCCTCACTCCATTCTCTCTCTCTCTCTCCCCTTTTCCCCCACTTCGTCTTTCCCCAATTCTCTCCTCCAATTCCCTCTTTCCCTCCACTCTCTCCCTTCCTCTCACTCACCCTCTCTCTCTCCCCATACTCTCTTTCTCCCCTGCAATCCCTCATCCCCTACTCTTGTCTCTGTCTCTCTCTCTCTTCTCCCCCCAGTATCTCTCTCCCCCAACTCTCTTTGCCACCAGTTTCCTCTCTCTCTCTCTCTTTCTCACTTCCCATTTCCTCCCCCTCACTCACCCTGTCTCTCTCCCTGCACTCTCTCTCTCCTCCCCAATATCTCATCCCCATTCTTGTCTCTCTGTCTGTCTCTCTCTCTGTCTCCTACTCTCCCTCACTCTCTTTCTTGTCAATCTCTGTCTCCTACTCTCCCCCACTCTCTTTCTTGTCAATCTCTGTCTCCAACTCGCTATCTCTCTCCCTCCTCTCATTCTCTCTCTCTCTCAACCTCTGTCTCTCCTTCCCACATTTTCTCACTCCTCCCCATTCTCTCTGACTCTCCCCAATCTGTGTCCCCACTCACCCTCACCCCTCACTATCTTTCTGCCCCCATGCTCTCCCCCTACTCTTTGTCTGATCCCACTCTCCTGCTCCCCTATCCCCTCTCTTTCTCTCTCCACCCACTGTATCCCCTCCCCTACTTTCTCTCTCTTTGCCCAATACTCTCTCCACCACCCCCCCACTTTCTCTCTCGCTATCTCCCCACTCCTTGTATGCAACTACTCTCTCTCTCTCTATCACCCCATTCTCCCTATTGCCCCAATTTCTCTCTCTTTATCCCCCTTCTATCCTTTTCTATCCACCCACACCCTCTATCTCTCTCCCCTGCTGTCAACCTCCCTCCATTCTCTTCCAATTTCCCTCCAACATTCTCTCTAACCCCCCACTCATTCTGTATCTCACCCACTCCTTTTCTGCCCCCACTCTCCCTCTCTGTTACTTACTCTTTCCCTCTCTATCTGTCCACGCACTCTGTCTCTCTCCCTTCGCTGTCTATCTTCCTACCACCACTCTCCTCAATCTCCCCCAACTTGCTCTCTAACCTCCCCCAATCTCTTTTCATTTCCCAAACTTTCTCTACCTCCCCACTTTCTATCCTCCCCCACTCTTTCTCTCCCCCACTGTCTCTCTCCACTCCTCTCTCACTCTCTTTCTATCCCACTCTCTGTCCTCCTATTTTCCCTCTCCCCCATCTCCCCTCTTTCCCACTGTCTCTATCTGCCCATTCTCTCTTTCTACCCCCAGTCTCTCTCTCTCTCTAACACTTCACTCTCTCTCTCTCACTATCTGTCCCACTGTCTGTCTGCCACCACTGTTCCTATCGCCCACTCTCTCCCTCTATTGCCCCTCTTTCTGCCCACAGTCTTTATCTCTCTCCCCTCACTGTCTATTTCCCTCCCTCCACATTCTCCCCCAACTCTTTCTCTAAGCCTCCCACTCTCTTTTCACTCCCCATTCTCTATCTATTTCTCCCCAGTTTTTCTCTCTTGCTTAATCTCCCCCGACAATCTCTATTCCCCCCCAAATGTCTATCCTCCCATTTTCTATCCCGCCACTCTTTCTCTCCCCCTACTCTCTCTCCATCCTTGCTCTTAACCACTCCAGTCTCTCTATCCCCCTCTATTTCTCCCCATACTTTCTCTATCCGATGCCCACTCTCTTTCTCTCTCTCTCACCCTCATTCTTTCTCTCTTCCACCCACTCTTAGAATCATAACAAGATTCTCCCTTAAAGATCTTCCCAAAGAATTACAATCTCTACAGTGCAGAAGGAGGCCATTTGGTCCATTAAATCTAGATCATCCACAATCTCACACAGTCCCTTTCTCTATGACTCTACTTCGTTACCTTAACAATCCTCCTTTCGCTAACGGGCATTTTGGCATGACCAATCAGTCCAACGCACAAATCGTTGGACTGTGGAAGGAAACTGAAGCACCCAGAGAAAATCCACGCAGACTGGGGAGAAAGTGCAAACTGCATACAGACAATGACTCAAGCGGAAATCAAATCTGGGTCCCTAGCTCTGTAAGGCAGCAGTGCTAACCACTGTGCCACCGTGCTGCCCCATTTCGCCTCCTTTCCCTCCCCATTCTCTTTCTATTCCCCACCCTCTCTTTATCTCCCCATTTTCTTTCTATTATCCCCATGCTCTCCCACTACTCCTACTCTCTCTCTTTATCCCTCAATTTCCCCGTTCCCCCACCCCCACCACCTCATTCTGCCTCTCTCCCCTCTCAACTGCCAGCACTGCTACACTCCCAGCCTCTGAGAAGCCACTCAATCAATACTTTTCAACGTTTTATACACCTCTATATCAGGTCACCTATCATCCTTTGTTCCTCTAAAGAGAAAAGACTGAGCTCTCTCAACCTATCCTCATAAGGCATGCCACCCAATCCAGGCAACATCCTTGTAAATCCCTGCACCTTTTCTATGGCTTCCACATCCTTCCTGTAGTGAGGTGACTAGAACTGAGCACAGTATTCCAAGTGCAGCATTATCTCCTGACTCCTAAACTCAATTCCTTAATTTATATTATATTATCTCTCTTTGTCTGTTATAAACCATGTCCCAGGCTGCTCTACCAGCCCGACTCCGGCTCATTGCCCGTCTGGGGAGAAGAATATGTCCCTCCTCTCCTCCATCCCCCATACATGTGGGGGGATGGTGGAGTGACAGATGTCCCAGTGCATACCCAGTGCACTGGGAGACTGGGACACCTGTGCAATCGCACTCCTAGAGCTCAGCAGCCAGCTACCTGGCATGTTATATACCAGCCATTCCCTCTTTTTGCCTTTTTGTCTAATGCCATATAATTGTGGCTGGGAGTTCACCCCAAAAATGGGCACAATTCTCTCCTGTTCTCACACTTGGTCACATATAGAACTTTTTTCATAATAATTGTTCCCAAAAAATTCTAACTGGGCTATCTTACAAAAAGACTTGAAGAGCCGAATGAGCAAGAAAACGGATAACCTGAGTTTGAAGTTGAATCTTACGATACTTCTTTGGACAGAAGCATGATTCTCACTAGTTTGAAGGAGTGAGGCAGAGCTGAAGCTCACTCATGAAGCCAGCTTTAGATTGCTCAGGCGCTATTATGCAGATGCCCCAGTTTCCTAGTGAACTGAGAGACAGACTGTCATCCTCCCATCCTCCAACTGACATTGTTTCCTCCCCTCTCCATCCTATCATCTGTGGAACTGTAACTCCCATCTGCCAATTACTCCCCGTTCTTGCCTTCCCCCACCGATCACCCCCTCCTTGCATACTGCTTCTCGACACGTCATCTCACCCCTCCTCCTCCCCAGAGCTTTCCCTGCAGAGGTGCCTCAGTGCCTCCCCTCCTTGCACCCCAGTTTCCTCCCTTGAATGGGGTGCAAAGCTTATTTTTTGCATTGCATGCAACCTTACCTCGTGCCCTAAGTGTCATAAAATTCTATGGATAAATTTGGTAATGGTTTCATCGTGAGGACCATGAGTGAACCTCGTCAGCTTTTTGGCCTTTTCCCAGCTCACCATGCTGATCGACTGGTGCAGTGAGCTGGTAAGATTCCACCCAACGTCTGCTTTGTTCATGTTGAAGCAGAGCTATTTTTCTGAATCATGGCACATGGGCATTGCTGGTTGGCCAGCATTTTTATTGCCCATTCCTTATTGCCCAAAGGTTGCTGAGAGTCAACTAGATTGCTGTGGTCGAGCCATAAGTCGACCAGATCAAATAAGGACGACAGATTTCCTAATCTGAAGGACATTAGTGAACCAGATGTGCTTTCCTGATAATTGATGACGGTTTCATGGTCATCAGTAGATTCTTAATTCCAGATTTTTTAAGAAGTTGAATTCAAATTCAACCATCTACTGTGGCAGGATTCGAATTTGGGCCCTCCCAGAACATTAGCTGAGTTTTGGGATTAATAATCTAGTGATAATGCCACTGAGCCATTGCCTCTTTCTATGGCTGTTGGTTGGTCTTTCTTGTTGATAAGTCTTTAACAAAATGGTGTGTGAATTTCACAAGTGGCTATGATTATGCATATTTAGTTAGATATTTGCTTACATTTTAGGATTGATTGGAGCTGAGCACTGCCAGCAGTCACATGATTGATATACTTCAGCTTTATGTCTAACTTCAAAAATATACCTTTAAAGTTTGTAATACATTCATATCTGTATCAGGCATCACCAACAAAATATCAGCATGTTACAGTTTCATAGCTTAGAGGCAAAAGAGAAAGCAGCTCCTAGAACAAAGAACAAAACAGCTCGGAAAACAGGCCCTTCGGCCCAACGAGCCCTCGCCGCCACCCCAATGTTCCCACCTCTACCTGTGATCCCTGTCTATGTTTATAGATCTATGGATTAAAAACCAAATTTGAGACAATTTAGGGAGAATTTGTTTTGCCAATTAGCCTAAGAGCACATCTTTGGGATGTGGGAGGAAACCGGAGCACCCGGAGAAAACCCACGCAAGCACGGGGAGAATGCGCAAACTCCCACAGACACAGGGCCCAAATCCATGTATCTGCACAGCACAGCGATAGTCACTGAGCTGTCGTGTTGCCCATCAAATGGTCCAGGTCAAGCGTACACTAACAACGTGAAGCATTAGGATACTCTCGAAAAAAAAATCCAAGAGCAGCCCTCTCATGACCCTCGCATGTATGCCCCTCGTTAGACAACAAGGTGGACCAAAGCACCTGTAGGATAAAAACAAGTACATCAATATCATCATCTATTTACACACTTCCCAAGGACTCCCCAGGCTCGTGATCCCTATTTTAAATCAGTTTTCTATACCCCTCCATTCTGTTCATGTGCCCATCTAAGTATTTCTTAAATAACTCCAGAGTGCCTGCCTTCACCACTTTACTTGGCAGCGCATTCCATTTCCCCACCACCCTCTGTGTGAAAAAACTCCCTCTAGCATCCAAATTATATCTTACCCCCCTCACACTAAGCCTGTGACCCCTTGTGTAATTCGAGTCTATCCTAGGAAAAAGCTTAACCCTGTTTATTCTATCTATACCCTTCATAATCTTGTACACCTCTATTAGATCTCCTCTAGTCTACGTCTTTCTAAGAAAAACAGTCCCAATTTGCCTAACCTCTCCTCATAACTCAGACCTTCTATACCAGGCAGCATCCTGGTAAACCTCCTCTGCACTCCCTCGAGACTCTCCACGTTCTTCCAGTAGTAAGGCAACCAGAACTGGACGCAGTATTCCAAATGAGGTCTAACCAACGTTTTATACAACTGCAACATTCTAGGCCAGCTCTTGTACTCTATACCCCTTCCTATAAAGGCTAGCATACCATTGATATAGCCAGCAGGCTTCCATGGTCTAAACCTGGCACCATCCCCACAACTCATCTGCCAGTTGCCTGGACCAATCATCTCCACCTCCCCCTCCCTTCCCCTGCTTTCCCACAGCTGGACTGATTACCATCCACTTACTGATTGCTATGCACAGTGTACAGCAGTGCCCCCTTCCCCCCAATTGGTCCCCCAATTGGCCCGCCAATCTGGACCATTCCCCAGTAGGTCCCTGCCTCTTGACACTGCCCAATGTCTGGTGGGCAATGTCATGATTTTAGGCTGGCAGAGCCAGGGTACCACTCTGGCAGTGCCCACGGAGGGGAGTGTCCCCGAACTCCCATGGTGGGGCTCAATGGTATGCAGTTCTACCAGTGAGGCCATAACATCTGGCCGCCGTTGATGGAGAACTTTATCTGATCTTTGCTGGAGAGAATCCCTAGTGAGGCCACACAGGCAAGTGAGATTGGACGATTTAGTCCTGGGCTCACTAATAATATTTGACTTCATGCCGGAAGCATGTGCAAAGTTGAATGCACTGGATATCCAGTGCCAGTAAGATTACCAGCAGTGGTAAATTGGACACAAACCTGATTTCTCAGCTGTACCGCCATCTTACTGGCTTATCCCATCCCAGAGCGGGGGAGTTAATCTTGAGATTGTCCCTGTTGTGTTTCAGATGAGATTAAGTTTTCCTGTGTCCTCTGATACTGTTGAAAAAGATCCCTCATGCTATGTTTGAAGAAGTTTGGTGTACTTATCTCTGCGTCCTGCTTAGCAGTTATCCGCCAACTAACATTCTCCTAAGCATCTTAGTGCGGTCATTTTCATTGCCGTATTTGGGAGTCAGCTATATGCAGACTGCTATGTCTTCCACTATGTAATGTGACTACACCTCAGAAAAAACATTTTCAATTGATTGTAAAATATTTTGACATATTTGGATTGACAAATTTGACATTTGGAATACTGCGTCCAGTTCTGGTCGCCTTACTACCGGAAGGACATGGAGACTCTGGAGAGAGTGCAGAGGAGGTTTACCAGGATGTTGCCTGGTATGGAAAGTCTGAGTTACGAGGAGAGATTAGGCAAATTGGGACTGTTTTCCTTAGAAAGACGTAGACTTAGAGGAGATCTGATAGAGATATACAAGATTTTGAAGGGGATAGATAGAGTAAACAGGGTTAAGCTTTTTCTTAGGATGGACTCAAATAGCATGAGGGGTCACGGGCTTAGGGTGAGGGGGGTAAGGTATAATTTGGATGCTAGAGGGAGTTTTTTCACAGAGGGTGGTGGGGGTATGGAATGCGCTGCTAAGTAAAGTGGTGGAGGCAGGTACTCTGGAGTTATTTAAGAAATACTTAGATGGGCACATGAACAGAATGGGAATGGAGGGGTATAGAAACTGATTTAAAATAGGGATCATGAGCCTTGGGAGTCCCTGGGAAGTGTGTAAATAGATGATGATATTGATGTACTTGTTTTTATCCTACAGGTGCTTTGGTCCACCTTGTTGTCTAACGAGGGCATACACACGATGTGTTGTGAGAGGACTGCTCTTGGATTTTTTTCGAGAGTATCCTAGTGCTTCACGTCGTTAGTGTATGCTTGACCTGGACTATCTGATGGGCAACACGACAGCTCAGTGACTATCGCTGTGCTGTGCAGATACATGGATTTGGGCCTGTGTCTGTGGGAGTTTGCACATTCTCCCCGTGCTTGCGTGGGTTTTCTTCGGGAGCTCCGATTTCCTCCCACATCCCAAAGATGTGCTCTTAGGCTAACTGGCAAAACAAATTCTCCCTAAATTGTCTCAAATTCGGTTTTTAATCCATAGATCTATAAACATGGACAGGGATCGCGGGTAGAGGTGTGAACATCGGGATGGTGGCGTGGGCTCGTTGGGCCGAAGGGCCTATTTCCCGCGCTGTTTTGTTCTTTGTTCTTTGTTGTTCTTTGTATATATATAAAATGGCATTACTAAATTGAATATAAGCAAATTATAATAAGTTATTAGTGAGACCCATTGATTTATATAACTTCCTACAAATGACAGGTCTTGGTTGCTGAAAGCCAACTTTCATCACCACACAGTAAAAAAACAGAATATGAAAAGAAAACTCACACCAAGACAGGGACACGAACGGACCCTGAACAAGCCTCAATGTCTCCAACAAAGGTAAGTCTTCCGTACTTTCTTTATAATCTACAATGTGACAAGTAACTTCAGCGAAAAACTTACTTTATAAAACCTAATCCAGTACAGCCATACATTTGAAGAGAGATTTTTATTTGTGCAAAAAGACTAAAAAGAGACTGAAAACACACAATTCCTTCACCTTGCACCACTTGGAGTGACGTACCTGGGGAATTTTCCCATCCCGCCTGCCACAGGAATTGCCAAGGTCCCATGACCTCGCGTGGGATTTTCTGGGGTTTTAGGGCGAATGTAGCTGGAAGGTCTCACCCTATAATGGATAGCGCAGCTTTTTTTGGGGCATGCATGACTTGCATTCCTATGTAACATTTAGTGAGTTTTAAGTATATTTATTAGTTTCATAACTAGGTTTACATTAACACTGCAATGAAGTTATTCTGAAAATCTCCTAGTCGCCACATGCCGGTGCCTGTTTGGGTAACTGAGGGGGAATTTAACATGGCCAATGCCCCAACCAGCATGTCCTGCAGGCTGTGGGAGGAAACTGGAGGAAAGCCACACAGTTACGGGGAGAACATGCAGACTCCTCACAGATAGTGATCCAAGCCGGAAATCAAACCCTGGTGCCTGGGACTGTGAGACAGTCATGCTAACCATTATGCCACTGTGCTACGAGGTGAAGGGCCTGTGTAGGGGTATACCCAATATTTGTTGGAATGTCCAATTGGTTTATGTGACACCAAGATCCTTAACTTGAACAATACCAGCCCTTACAATAAGTTCCTGGATCATTCTACAAGCAACAAATGTCCTCTAAGATGGTCTCCACTAATGTTTTAGAATCAAATTCAAGATAAGAACTGGATTATCCCAATCATTGTCTCCCCTTTCTCTGCCATTGATCTCAGTACAGAGCAGCAACTCCCACCAATCATCTGCCCAACAGGTCCTGCCCCATCCTCTTGGCACTACCCATTGCTTATTGGGGAGTCCAAGATGCCCCCTTTAGCAGTGCCAGTGTGCCTGGCTGATATTGCTAGGCTGGCACTGCCTATGGAGCATCCTGTTATCCCAACTCCTGGACGGCCTCAATGGCCCCTGTTCCCACCAGCATGATGTAGAGATGCCAACATCTTCATGCACAGGTTCAAACAAGACTTCTTCCACCGCACGGGATCTTCAACCGAGACTATACACTAGATACATTGATGACATTTTTTTCCTTTGGACTCATGGTGAACAATCATTGAAACAACTATATGATGATATCAACAAGTTCCATCCCACCATCAGACTCACCATGGACTATTCTCCAGAGTTGCATTCTTGGACACACGCATCTCCATCACGGATGGTCACCTCAGTACCTCACTGTACCGCAAGCCGACAGACAACCTCGCAATGCTCCAGTTCTCCATCTTCCACCCTAAACACGTTAAAAAGGCCATCCCCTACGAACAAGCCCTCCGTATACACAGAATTTGCTCAGATGAGGAGGATCGTGACAGACACCTCCAGACACTGAAAGATGCCTTCATGAGAACAGGATATGGCTCTCGACTCATCGATCGACAGTTCCGACGTGCCACAGCGATAAACCGCACTGACCACCTCAGAAGACGAACACGGGGCACGGTGGACAGAGTACCCTTTGTTGTCCAGTACTTCCCCGGAGTGGAGAAGCTACGACATCTTCTTCAGAGTCTTCAACATATCATTGATAATGATGAACATCTCGCTAGGGCCATCCCTACATCCCCACTTTTGCCTTCAGGCAACCGCGCAATCTCAAACAGACCATTGTTCGCAGCAAACTACCCAGCCTTCAGGAGAACAGTGACCACAATACCACACAACTCTACCACAACATCTGCAAAACATGCCAGATCATCGACATGGATGACATCATCAAATGTGAGAATACCATTCACCAGGTACACGGTACATACTCTTGCAACTCGGCCAACGTTGTCTACCTAATATGTTGCAAGAAAGGATATCCTGAAGCATGGTACATTGGGGAGACTATGCAGACACTACGACAGTGGATGAATGAACATCGCTCGACAATCACCAGGCAAAACTGTTCCCTTCCTGTTGGCGAACACTTCAGCGGTTACGGGCATTTGGCTTCCGACCTCGGGTAAACGTTCTTCAAGGAGGCCTTCATGACACACAACAGCACACAGCCGCTGAGCAGAGACTGATAGCCAAGTTCCGCACACATGAGGACGGTCTTAACAGGGATCTTGGCTTCATGTCACACAATTTGTAACCCCATAACTTACCTGGGTTAGCAAAAGACCTCACTTACTGTGCTGCCTGGAGACAATACATATCTCTTTAACCTGTGCTCAGTGCTCCTTCCACTCACATTGTTAGCCACTTTAAGACTTGAAGGTGTAAAGATTCGCATTCTAATCAGTAATCTGTACCAGTCTGGTGGTACGATATAAGATGATTAGAGGTTTAGATAGGGTGGACAGTGATAACCTTTTTCCGAGGATGGAGAAAGCTAGCACAAGGGGACATAGCTTTAAATTAAGGGGTGGTAGTTATAGGACGGATGTCAGAGGTAGGTTCTTTACCCAGAGGGTGGTAAGGGTATGGAATGCCCTGCCTGCTGCAGTTGTAGATGCGCCAAGTTTGGTGGCGTTTAATAGGTTAGTAGATAAGTTTATGGATGAAAAGGGAATGGTTTAGGTTAGAGGGTCATTGCTTTTTCTTAATTGGTCGGCGCAACATCGAAGGCCAAAGGGCCTGTTCTGCGCTGTTATGTTCTATGTATGTGTGCTATTGGAGACCAGAACACCTCATTCGCTTGACGAAGGCCATAGAGTTGAAACTTTCGAGTTTACAATCAAACAAATCGGTTGGATTTAAACCTGCTGTTGTCAGACTTCTTACTGTGTGTGCCCACCAGCATGGTCAGCTGCCTGTTCATCATCAGTGGGGAGGAGTTGTGAATCCTGCAGGAGTGAACCACTCTTGGCTGGGGTTGGGGGATGCCAATCTTGGGTATCTGAAAGCAGGATCTGTGATGGAAAATAAAATGTCACGGATGGTGGATGGTTAGCAAGAGGTCTGTGGTCACACAAGCGTTATCTTACTAATTAAACCAGATAACAAAATGCGGATATGTGCGAAGGAATTGGGAATAGACATAAGACAAGGATATGTTGCCATTCTCAGTGTTTTCAGTGAGACGCCATTATGACAGAAAAGAAAGAATTGGAATCATAGAATATGTACAGTCCAGAAGGAGGCTATTCGGCCTATCGAGTTTGCACCAACTCTCCGACAAAGATTCTCCGAACACACCCTATCCCGTAACTCCAAGCATTTACCCTGCTAATTCCCTTAATGACATCTTAAGAGTCACTAGACTGGTCAGTAAAAATTTTACGACCAGCTTGAACAAGTACGCCATTGCAGTAACTGACTTCATTAGTAAGTGTGTAGAAGGCTGTGTGGCAAAGAAGAAAATCCATGTGTTTCCAATCATGGAAATCATGGATGAAGAGAACTATCCACTAGCTGCTGACGTGCAGTCTGAGGTGTTCAAGTCAGGTACAAAGAACAAAGAACAAAACAGCATGGGAAACAGGCCCTTCGGCCCAATGAGCCCACGCTGCCACCCCGATGTTCCCACCTCTACCCATAATCTCTGTCTATGTTGATAGATCTATGGATTAAAAACCAAATTTGAGACAATTTAGGGAGAATTTGTTTTGCCAATTAGCCTAAGAGCACATTTTTGGGATGTGAGAGGAAACCAGAGCAGCTGGAGAAAACCCACGCAAGCACGGGGAGAATGTGCAAACTCCCACAGACACAGGCCCAAATTCATGTATCTGCACAGCACAGCGATAGTCACTGAGCTGTCGCGTTGCCCATCAAATGGTCCAGGTCAAGCGTATACTAACGATGTGAAGCACTAGGTTACTCTCGAAAGAAAATCCAAGAGCAGCCCTCTCTCGACCCATCGCATGTATGCCCCTTGTTAGACAACAAGGTGGACCAAAGCACCTGTAGGATTAAAAACAAGTACATCAATATCATCATCTATTTACACACTTGCCATGGACTACCCAGGCTCATGATCCTTATTTTAAATCAGTTTTCTATACCTCTCCATTTCCTATTCTGTTCATGTGCCCATCTAAGTATTTCTTAAATAACTCCAGAGTGCCTGCCTCCACCACTTTACTTGGCAGTGCATTCCATACCCCCACCACCCTCTGTGTGAAAAAACTCCCTCTAGCATCCAAATTATACCTTAGATAACCCTGACTTATACAAGGAATCTAGATATGATTGATGGAGATCCATCAAAGGTGCCAAAAGATCGTACCGGACTATGCTAGAATCCCAGGTTAGCTACATGGACTCCCACCAACAATGGCAAGGTCTGCAAGATGTAACAGGCCACAAGATGAAAGCAGGTATGATCACTGGCTCCAATGCCCTCTCCCCGATGAGCTCAACTTTGCTCTTTTTGAGCAAGAGGTTAGCAAGAGCATGCCCTCCATCCCAGAAGCCTCAGATGAACCTGTACTGGAGGTTACCATTGCCAATGTCAGAACAGCCTTTCAGTGTTAATCCATGAATGCAACTCGTCCAGATGCGGTACTCAGACAAGCACTCAGGTCCTATGTGGACCAGCTGGTCGGTATATTTGTAGACATCTTCAACTTCTCTTTGACCAATCTGAGGTCAAGTAGACAATCATCATCCTGGTATCAAAGAAAAGCCAGGCATCATTTTGATTAATGACTATTGTCCGGTGGTTCTCACATCCATCATTATGAAGTGCTTCAAAAGGATATTCATGGCATGAATCAATTACCACTGGTGAAATTGGGAAGTCAGATGGCAGCCAGTGGGCTGTCTGAGATTTAATCCATAATTGAGGTGAGATTCCTGCCATCTCTCCTCCCTGTAGCTGTGACCATTAAATTTCATCCATTCTGTTTGCTTAAATTTTTATTTTTAGCTGTAATGTTATGAAGGGAAAGGACTCATTGTTCTCTGGGACAGTGTTTGGAAGTGCTGGTGGCTGAGTGTGAATTTTTCAATTTGCTTTTTTTTCTCTCTTTTTGAATGCTTTTTGCTGTTGTAGTTAGGTGTGGGGCTAGCTGGGAAGGGAACTGGGGAGTATAAAAAGAAAGTGGCAGTAGATAGCGGGCAGCATTGGGAGCGGGCAGTGGAGTGAGTAGGGAAGCAGAGTGAGATATAAGGTCTTTGGCTCGTGGGGTTTAAGGGAGAGCAGGCTCAGGCACAGTGTGCTACTGATTTTCCAGTTGCATTCACACCTCCAAAAGTGTTCATGACAATGGCAAGGATTAAAGGAAGATGCCTCACCTGCGTACAGTGTCATATGTGGGAGTTCCTGGAGGCAAGACCTCTCCCGAAAGTCCACGTATGCGTCAAGTGTTTGGAGCTGCAGCCTCTGAGGGCTCAGGTCAAGCAACTAGAGTGGCAATTGGAAGATGCATTTTTAGTCAGGGAGAATGAGACAATCATGGAAGGGATGCAGAGTAAGGTGGCGGACCCTGAGCCTACGTGGGGAGGAGGGTAGGGGGAGTCTGACCCTTACAGGTTGATTACTGTAAGGAAAGGGAAAAAGGAGAGGGGAGACAGTCCAAAGACTTCCCCAGTGGCAGTCCCCCAAAACATCGAGGGCGGAGAGTTTAAAAATATGGCAAGGCAGGAGGACCAGAGTACCTCAAAGGGAGGAAAAAGGTTAAAAGGGAGATAGTGGTGGGGGATGGGAGGGTTAAAGGAATAGATTGGTGCTTCTGTGGTCCAAGGCAGGACTCCAGGTTGGTAGTTTGCCTCCCTGGAGCAGGGGTGCAAGACGCCTTTGACAGGGTAGAGGACATTTTGAAGAGCGAAGGGACCCAGGCGGATGTGATTATTCACGTAGGAGAGAAGGATGTAGGAAGGAAGAGCAGGGAGTTGGGGGATAGGCTGAAGAGCAGGGCCTCCAGGGTGGCGATCTCAGGGCTGGGTAATAGTGGAGCCAGGAGAAATGAGATCCTACAACTGAATGTGTGGCTGAAAGACTGGTGTAGGGCAGAGGATTTCATATTTGTGGATAACTGGGAAGTCTTTGTGAAAGAAGGCACCTGTATAGAAGGGACGGGGAAACACTTAAATGGGAAGGGCGTGAATATCTTAGCTGGGAGGTTAGCTGGAGTGTTTCGGCAGGATTTAAACTAATATGGAGGCGGGGATGGGCTGAGACCGATAGCTCAGTAGAGAGCGAGATGGGAGACAGAGTAAGCTTGGATGAGAAGAAATACAACAGGGAGAAGGAGGTTCTGAGCGGGCTTGGAGGTCTGGAGTGTGTCTGTTTCAATGCGAGGAGCGTAACGGGAAAAATGGATGAACTTAAGGCCATAATGTTTGCGAGGAACTTGGATGTGATTGCAGTGATGGAGATGTGGTTAAAGGAAGGGGAACAGTGGCAACTGAACATTCCTGGGTATAAGTGTTCCAGGTGTGACAGAGGAAGGCCCAGAAGAGGGGAGGGAGTGGCGCTGTTAGTTAAGGAGAGCATCACGGTGGTGCAGAGGGAGGGCAACACAGAGGGGTTAGGAGCAGAGTCGCTGTGGGTGGAGTTGAGTAATAGAAAGGGGGCAATTACTATGCTAGGGGTGTATTATAGGCCACCCAGCAGCCCACGGGTAGTTGAAGAAGGCGTATGTAAAGACATTTTGGATCGGTGCAGAAAGAACAGAGTCACTATAGTGGGAGATTTTAATCTCCTGAGGGTGAATTGGAAGGTACCTAGAGCTGGGGGTTTGGATGGGCAGGAATTTGTAAAATGTGTACTGGAAGGATCGTTGGAGCAGTATGTGGCTAGCCTGACTAGAGAAGGGGCTATATTGGATTTAGTTCTGAGTAATGAGCCAGGGCAGGTGTTGTGGTAGGGGAACATGTGGCTAACAATGACCACAATTCTGTCCACTTTAGTGTACAGATGGAAAAGGATGCTTGTTGCCCTAGGGGCAGAGTGCTGAATTGGGGGAAGGCTAACTACGGTGGGATTAGGCAGGAACTTATGGAAACTGGGAACAGTTTGAGGGTAAGTCCACGCTAGGCATGTGGGACTCTTTTTCAAGGGAATACTGAAAATGTTGCAAGATAGATATGTGCCAGCTAAGAGGAAAGATGGGAAAGGTAGGATTAGAGAGCTGTGGATTACTAGGGATATCGAGGACTTGGTTAGGAAGAAAAGAGAGGCGTATGATAGGTCAAAGCAGCTGGGAATGGAGACAGCGTTGGAGGAATATGGAGAGAGTAGGTGGGAGCTCAAACGGGGAGTTAGAAGGGCAAAAAGGGGGCATGAAATGATTTTGGCAGATGGGAGTAAAAAGCCTTTGGATTTTCCTTAATCCTATGTTAGGAATAAAAGTGTGGTTAGAGGAAAAATCGGACCTCTTAGGGACAGAAGAGGGGAACTGTGCTTAGAGCCCGAGGGAATGGCGGAGATCCTGAATGAATACTTTGCGTCAGTATTCATGAAGGAGAGGGGCTTGTTGACAGCTCCTGTCTCTGAGGGAGCTGTGGACCAGTTGAGGGAAATATCCATACTGAGGGAGGAAGTGTTAGAACTTCTAGGTAGCATTAAAACTGATAGATCTCCGGAGCCTGATGGCATTTATCCCAGGCTGCTTAGGGAGGTGCGAGGCGAAATTGCTGAGCCTCTGACGCAAATCTTTGTCTCTTCTTTGGACACAGGTGAGGTCTCAGAGGACTAGAGAATAGCTAATGTTGGACCGTTGTTTTAAAAGGGTAGTAGGGGTAACCCTGGAAATTATAGGCCGGTGAGTTTGACATCAGTGGTAGGGAAGCTGTTGGAGGGGATTCTTAGAGATAGGATGTATAGGCACTTAGAGCGTTGCGATCTGATTAGAAATACGCAGCATAGCTTTGTTAAGGGGAGGTTGTGCCTTACAAATCTGGTAGAATTTTTTGAGGAGGTGACAAAAACGGTGGACGAAGGACGAGCTGTTTATGTCGTCTATGTGGATTTTAGTAAGGCGTTTGACAAAAGTCCCTCATAGGAGGTTAGTTGAGAAGGTCAAGGCTCATGGGATACAAGGACAGGTAGCTAGATGGATAAGTAACTGACTTAGTAATAGGAGACAAAGTATAATAATGGAAGGGTGTTTTTCTAGCTGGAGGTCGGTCACTAGTGGTGTGCTGCAGAGCTTAGTACTGGGACTAAGTACTGGGACTGGGTATTTGTAATATATATAAATGACTTGGAAGAGGGAGTAAGTGGAGTGATCAGCAAGTTTGCAGATGATACAAAGATGGCTGGACTTGCAGATAGTGAGGAGCATTGTCAGGCGATGCAGCAGGACATAGATAGGCAGGTAGTTTGGGCAGATAGATGGCAGATGGAATTCAATCCTGATAAATGTGAGATGATGCATTTTGGGAGAAAGAATATAGTGGGGAGGTATATGATAAAGGGTAGACCTATTAAGAGTATAGAAACGCAGCGGGACCTGGGGGTGCAGGTGAACAAGTCTCTGAAGGTGGCAGAGCAAGTGGAGAAGGTTGTGAAGAAAGCATATGGTATGCTAGCCTTTATAGGAAGAGGTATAGAGTACAAAAGCTGGCCTTTAATGTTGCAGTTGTATAAAATGTTGGTTAGACCTCATTTGGAATAGGTCTTCCTATTCCAAACCAGAAGGACGTGGAGAGTCTGGAGAGAGTGCAGAGGAGGTTTACCAGGATGCTGCCTGGTATGGAAGGTCTGAGTTACGAAGAGAGGTTAGGCAAATTGGGGTATTTTCCTTAGAAAGACGTAGACTTAGAGGAGATCTAATAGAGGTGTACAAGATTATGAGGGATATAGATAGAGTAAACAGGGTTAAGCTTTTTCCTAGGATGGACTCGAATAGCACGAGGGGTCGCGGGCTTAGGGTGATGGGGGTAAGGTATAATTTGGATGCTAGAGGGAGTTTTTTCACACAGAGGATGGTGGGGGTAATGGAATGCACTGCCAAGTAAAGTGGTGGAGACAGGTACTCTGGAGTTATTTAAGAAATACTTAGATGGGCACATGAACAGAATGGGAATGGAGGGGTATAGAAAACTGATTTAAAATAGCGATCATGAGCCTGGGCAGTCTCTGGGAAGTGTAAATAGATGATGATATTGATGTACTTGTTTTTATCCTACAGGTGCTTTGGTCCACCTTGTTTGTCTAACAAGGGGCATATACATGATGGGTAGTGAGAGGGCTGCTCTTGGATTTTTTTCGAGAGTATCCTAGTGCTTCATGTCGTTAGTATGCACTTGACCTGGACCATTTGATGGGCAACACGACAGCTCAGTGACTATCACTGTGCTGTGCAGATACATGGATTTGGGCCTGTGTCTGTGGGAGTTTGCGCATTCTCCCCGTGCTTGCGTGGGTTTTCTCCGGGCACTCCGGTTTCCTCCCACATCCCAAAGATGTGCTCTTAGGCTAATTGGCAAACAAATTCTCCCTAAATTGTCTCAAATTTGGTTTTTAATCCATAGATCTATAAACATAGACAGGGATCACGGGTAGAGGTGGGAACATTGGGGTGGCGGCATGGGCTTGTTGGGCTGAAGGGCCTGTTTCCCATTCTGTTTTGTTCTTTGTTCTTTGACTTTTCCCAGCTCGGGTCACTGTCTGTGTGAAGTTTGCGCATTCCCCTTCTGTTTGTGGGTTTTCTCCAGGTACTCCGGTTTCCTCCCACAGATGTGCGGTTAGTTGATTGGCCATGCTAAGAAATTGACCTTTAGTGTCTAGAGATGCGTAGATTAGTGGGTATAATATGTAGGGATATATTGGTAGGGACTGGGTGGGATTATGGTCAGTGCAGACTCAACGGGCTGAAGGGCCTTTTTCTGCACTGTAGGGTTCTATGATTCTATAATTCTTGCCTTCTAATCTGCCTGGATCAACTATAGTTTACCCATTAGTGCAACAAGTCCATTGCAGACGCCATCTCCCTGGCCCTACACTCAATCCTGGAATGCCAGATAACAAAGACACCTATGTCAGACTCCTATTCATAGCTCAGCCTTTAACATCATTATTCCTAAGAAACACACCTCCAAACCTCATGGCCTGGGGCTCAGCTCCTCCCTCTGGACCCTAGACTTCCTAACCCACGGACGGCAGTCAGTAAGGATAGGCAACAAAACCTTGTCTACGATCATCCTCAACACCAGTGCTTCATAAGGCTATATCCTCAGCCCTTACTACTTATACATCTGACGTATGGCCAAAGTCTCCTCCAACTTGGTTTTCAACTCTGCTGATGACACCACCTTTGTGGGGTTGGATCTCAGTCAATGAGGAGACACAGTGCAGGAAAGAGATAGAGAATCTGGTGAAATGGTATAATAAGAATAATAACCTCTCCCTCAATGTCAGTAAAATGAAGGAACTAGTCATTGACTTCAGTATGCGCAATGGAAGACATGTCCTTGTCTATATCAAAGGTAATGAAGTGAAAATGATTGGGAGCTTCAAGTTTCTAAATGTTCAGATCACCAACAATCTGTCCTGATCCTCCCACACCAATGCTATAGTTAAGAAAACCCACCACACCTCTACTTTCTCAGAAGACTAAGAAAATTTGGCATATCCATTATGACTCCCACCAATTTCTACAGATGCACCATGGAAAGCATCCTTTCTGATTGTATCACTACTTGGTATAGCTCCTGCTCTGACCAAGGTTGCAAGAAATTACAATGGTTGTGAATGTAGCCTAATCCATCACGTTTCTTCCCTGCTGCCATCGCTTTTTTGAATGGGCCTATTATACATTCAGCTGATCTTTCTCTTCACCCTATTTCAACACTGTATTCTGAACCCACTCCTTTCCTTCTCCCATTGTATTCTATGAACAGTATGTTTTGTCTGTAACAGCTCTTAAGAAACAGTACTTTTCAATCTGTCCCCCCAATGTATGTGACAATAATAAATCAATAAAACAATTGGACCACACAGACACCTGGGAATGACCATCTTCTACTGGAGAGAATCTAACCATTTCCTTTTGATACTCAATGGCATTACTTTTGCTAAATTGCTGACCATTAACATCAAGGGGTTACCATTGATCAGAAATTGAACTGAAGCAATCACATAAAAACTGCAAATGCATCAGAAGCGAGGAATTTGCATCCTGTTTTCCCAAAGCCTATCCAGCATCTACAAGACTCCTATCAGGAGTTTGATAGGCATGTGCAGTTCCAAAAAACTCAAGAAGCTCAACAGTATCCAGGACATAAGAACATAAGAAGTAGGAGTAGGCCATCTAGCCCTTCAAGCCTACCCCGCCATTCAACAAGATCATGGCTGATCTGAAGTGATCAGATCCACTTTCCCACTTTCTCCCCATAATGCTTAATTTTCTTGTCTATCAGAAACCCATCTACCCGTGATTTAAATATATTCAGTGAGGTAGCCTCCGCCACTTCAATGGGACAGAGAATTCCAGAGACTCACCACCCTTTGAGCGAAGAAGTTCCTCCTCTACTCCGAAAGCAGCCTATTTGATTGATACCCCATCTACCTTAAATATTCATCGCCAGCACCAAAGTGCAATGACATCAGCATGGATATTAACAAGATGCATTATAGAAGTCCTTCAATAGCACCTTCCAAGCATACAATCTCTACCACTGGTACAAGGGCAACAGACGTACGAAAACACCCCCAGCTGCAAATTCCTCTCCAAGTCATGTACTATCCTGACTTGTGTGATGATAGTGTACCCTTAAGAAGTTTTTTAAATCATGATCACAGCCTTAGATGATGTTATTGCTGGAAGGAGGAAAAAAAAAATTATGGGCAGATGACCAAAGTTTTCAGCTTTCAGCTTAGTTTCAACTTAGTATTGAGGCAGTCTTAAAGGCAAGCTGGAAAAGAAGTATCTTTTTCCCTCTGTTTTGCTTTGAATATTTTACCAGTTAACTGAAAGACCATGTTACCATGCTGCAGTAAAGAATTTGCTTTGGTGTTTTGAGGAGCTCATCTGTATACAAACTGCTTGGAGTTTTCAAGATCGTTTGAAATCAGCATTCAACCTAGCGACCTGGATTCCAGTATTATGAGCTTTAGCCTGTGCAGTGATAAATCTGTTTAAAGAAGTTTGTTTGTTAAATATTGATTTTGATTGGAATGTCTGGTATATATTGGTTGAAGGTTATGCGTTATTGTGGTTGTTCTGTTTTTTGCTTGTAATTGATAAAATGTATTGCTAATTTTCATTCCGTATACTATATAACTATATTCTTAAGTAAACTTTGTTTGATATAAGCTCCCCAGTTTGTCTTTTGAGTCACACCTGAAGTGGAACAGATCATGCTTATCCTAGCCAAATTCAAGATACAAAACTTGTGATTTAGGCAGGTTTCATAAAATACTTTGGAGTTTCTAACCTGAACCATAAGACTACAACAATAACTTATTACTGGGTTAAGATATGGAATGTTTTAATGGCACTGCACAACTGCATGTGTAAACAGTTCAAGAAGCTGCTCACAACTGAATTTTCGAGGTGCCTCGGTAGTGGAGAGAGTGAATGTTGAAGGTGGTGGCTGGGGAACCAACCAAGCAGTTGCTTTGTTCTTGTTTAGCTTCTTGAGTATCTTCATTTGCTGTTTATGCTAATTGGCATGCAGTTAGCCCTGTATTGAGATTTCACCAGGTTGACACCTCATTTTTTTTTTAGGTATGTCTGTTGCTCTTTCTGCTATTCCCTCTTGCACTCTTCATTAAATCAGGATGGATCCTCAGGCTTAATATAGAGTGGTGATATGTTGGGCCATAAAGTCGTGTAGGGTGCCTAATGGATGTCCAGCTTTGAGTTGCTATATCTGTTTGAAATCTATCCCATTTTGCATGCTGGTAATGCCACACAAGACTTTGGATGGTATCTTCAGTGTGAAGATTGGACTTCGTTGCACAACTACTGTGCCATTGTTGCTCCTATCGATACTATACACCTGCAACTAGTAAAGTAGTGAACATGAGATCAAGTAGGTTTATCTCTCATCATATGTTAAATATCTAGTTGTTATGCCCTTTAGAATACATCCAGCTCAATCACTGGTGGTGCTACTGAGCCACTCCTGGTGGTTGACATTGAAATCTCCCATTTGGAGTACATTCTGCTGTCCCTGTCACTGTCAGTGCTTTCTACAAGTTCTGTTCAACATGGAGTATTGATTCATCAGCTGAGGAGGGATGGTAGGTGATAGTCAAAAGTAGATTGCTAACATTTGGGCTGATAGCATGAAATTTCAAGAGATCGGAATTGCTGTTGAGTACTGCTAAGGCAAATCCGTCCCGACTCTATAACAGTATGCTGCCATTACATTTACCAGTTGCAGGTGTATAGTCTGTCCATGCCTATTTGCCCTCAAGCTAGACCATTCCATTGGGCAGTTAAGAGTCAACAACATTGCTGTAGCTGAATATCTGGTGTCATATGTAGGCCAGGTCAGACCAGATAAGGATGACAGATTTCTTCCCTAAAGGACATTCATGAATCAGATGGGTTTTAACAATTCCCAACCACAGTTTCATCATTAGCCTTAATTCCAGATTTTTATTGAATTCAAATTTTACCATGTTGGGATTTGAACTTGGTTCACAGAGTATTATGCTGGGTTCTGTCTAGTGACAATATCATTACATCACTGACTCTCCATGGTGGGATAGGACATATCTAACAATGGTATTGCCTTTAACATTGTGGGGGCGATTCTCCCATTCTGACCAATTAACTTTTTGGTGCACCTGGAGATATGCATGTGTGCCAATTCGGGGGATTCGTGTATGCATTCCTGACACATTTGGGTCCCCCACTGTCAGAAATCCGGCACAGTCGGGACCACACAGGAAACTGGCAGGAACACTAGATAAGTCATTTTAATCTATTTTGAATATTATTTAAATATCATTATTGGGCCCTGGACTGAATTCTCCAGGCCTGATAGCAGTGCAGGCTGCACCAGTAAAATCATTAGCAGGAAACTCTACTGGAATGAAAGGGGGCATTCAGTGCCCTCCGAGAGGGTGACTCGTGGCACTCAAAGAAAGCTCTACTGCCAGACAGTAGAATTTTAGAGAGAACAGCTTCTTTATTGGCAGATTCCAATCCCTACTTCAGACAGAGCAAGAGATACAGTGAAAACAACCTCCCTCTGAAAATTCCAGAAGCAGACTGACTTGAGTTCCTTGTGAAAGTCTAGCTGTACCCAGTGATGTGACCTCACTTATCAGTCTATCAAATCAAGTACTACTTTGCAAAATGTCAGGAGAAAACACCAAATAACAGAATTCTGCATTAGTTCCGATTTAAACCAACATTAACATCAGATATGCTACTGCAGTAACAAGACAGTGCTGTTGAATTCAGACAAAACAGCTCCAATAAAATGGGAGAGACTAGTAAACACTTTCAGCACAGAAACATGACTAAAATACATTTTCTCACAGTAGCCTCACCCAAAGTCTGTAACATCTGCAGAAGGATGTGTTTTTGCTTCTCAGTCCCAGTGTGAAGCTTAGCTCTCAGCTGTAACTTGCAATATCTCAACATATAAGGCTTAAAGTTGAAATTTAGAGTAGTTTTAAAATTTTACTGTTTTGATGAATTGATTGGAATTTACATGTATGCTTTTGTTTTAATTCCAGCCAATTGCTCCATATAAACAGAAGACATCAGAAGTATCAATGATTGTAACTGGTACAGAAATGCTGGCTACAAAGAGTGCTTGCATGTCAGCTATAGTAAATTGTAAGTTCATTTGCTGGTGCTTCAAGGAATGTTTAAATGAGATTGGGAGTGGGGTGGGTGGGATCCTCAGCAGTATGGAAGCGGCTGAAAGGAGATGCAGTGCTCATCAACAGCTGATGACCTCAGGGCATGTTAGATATGTGGGACTGGAATATTATAGCCATAACTGAAACATAGCTAAAGGAGGGACAGGACTGGCAGCTTAATATTACAGGGTACAGGGCAGGATAGAGGTGGAGGAAAGAGAGGAGGGGGACTGCATTTTTGATTAAGGGGAGCATCATGGCAATAATCAGAGATGAAATAGCAACAGGATCCAGTGAGGCTTTGTGGGTGGAACTAAGAAATAAAAAGGGGATAGTGACCTTATTAAGGTTGTACTATGTGCCTCCAAATAGTCAATGGATATTAGAAGAACAAATATGCTGGGGAGACTTGCAGGTGTAATAGGATTGTTGCAGTTGGGGATTTTAATTTTCCTAACATAGACTGGGACTGCCATCATGTTCACAGCTTAGATAGGGTGGAATTTGTTAAGTGTGTTCAGGGAAGTTTTCTCAGGCAATATGAGGAATGCCCTACTCGGGAAAGGACAAAACTTACCCTTCTCTTGGGAAATAGGGCAGGGCAAGTGACTGACAGTGATGGTGGGGAATTACTTTGGGACCAGTGACTATGGTTCAATTAATTTTAAAATAGTTATGGAAAGAGACAAAACTGGTCCACAGATGCATTTCTATGATTTCTATGGAAGTGCAAGTTCTAAATTGGAGCAAAGCAAATTTTGATAAAATTGGACAGGAGCTTGCAAGGATTGATTGTTGTAGCTTGTTTGAGGGCAAAGGGATCTCTGGCAATTGGGAGGCCTTTAAAAGTGAAATAGCTAGATTTTAGGGTTGATCTGTTCCTGTTAGGGTGAAGGGCAAGGCTGGCAGGAGTAGAGAATCTTGGATGACAAAATATATTAAGTTTTGGCCAGGAAAAAGAAAGAGGTACAAGCAGCTGGTATCAAGGTTTCCTCCCACAGTCTAAAGATATGTGGGTTAGGTTGAATGGCCAGGCTAAAATTGCTCCTTAGTGTCCTGAGATGCATAGATTAGAGGGGTTAGTGGATAAATGTGTAAGGATACAGGGATAGGGTCTTGGTGGGATTGTGGTCAGTGCAGACTTGATGGGCCAGATGGCCTCTTTCTGCACTGTAGGATTTCTATGATATTTTCACTGTGAATGATGGGACGTTAGGATGAATCATGGAACAGAGGGACTTTGAAGTTCAGGTGCACAGTTTTCTAAAGATGGAGTCACAGGTAAATAGGGAATGATGAAGAATTTTGGTGTACGGTCCTTCATCAGTTAGGACATTGAGTAAAGAAGTTGGGAAGTTATGTTGCAGCTGTATGGGACATTGTGAGGCTGCACCTGGAGTGTTGTGTTCAGTTTTATCGTTTTGGAAATATGTTATTAAACTGGAGAGCGTGCAGAAAGGATTTATAAGATGTTGCCAGGACTCAAAGGACTGAGTTAGGGAGAGATTGAACAGGCTAGAACTTTTTTCTTTGGAGCTTAGAAGCCTGAGAGATGATCTCATAGAGGTATAGGATGAGTGCACTCAGTCATTTTCCCAGGGTCGGGGAATCGAAAACTAGAAGTCTAAGTTAAAAGGGGAAAGAATGATATCCTGAGGGACAACTTTTTTTATACAGAGGTGGTACATATATGGAATGAGAGGAACTGGTTGAGGCAGGGACATTGACAACAATTAAAAGGCATTTGGACAGTTACATGGATAGGAAAGGTTTATAGGGATATGGGCCAAATGCAAGAAAATGGGATTAACTTTGGGCATTTTGTTCGATATGAACCAGTTTGCGCCAAAGGGCCTGTCTCCATTCCTTACATTCTATGATTTTATTGGCATTCATCATTGGAAAATAGAGGTTTAAAGTTCTTTCTACTTGCAAATGAAGAATGATAGATGGAAAAAAGCATGCTTAATATTGTATTTCCTGGATGAAATAGTCTATATTGTTTCAGCAGTAAATGCTGAAATGCTGGAAATACATACCAGGTGAGTGAGCATTATAACAGAAGTTCACACTTCAATGGATATGCCACAAGATGTTGGTAACGTGGGACGTGTGTGTGAGTATGTCAGGCAGATGGACGCTTGGAAATGGAATCAATTTATTGGAATGGAAGACCCTTACTCTTCTCAGAATCTCTCAGGCTAGAAAGAATGAAAAAAGTGCAATGAGTTGGAGGGATGAAGAGAAAGAAATTTGCAAGGAAATTGCAGAGAGGACCAAGAATGATAGAGTAATTTTAATAAAGGACTTCAAGGTACTCAATATGGACTAGGATAGGAAAAGTGCAAAGGAACAAGAAAGAGCAAGAGCTTCTGGAATGTGTTCATGATAATTATATGCAGAAATATACGTTCCAGTGAGAGGGCAGACATTGTTTGATCTGGTTCTGGGGAATGTGTTAGTCCAAGTAAATCAAAGTTCCAGTAGGAGAGCATTTCAGAGACAATGACCATTGTATAATAAGGTTCAGGTTAACCATGGAGAAGGATAAGAAACAATCCCGAATAGGGATAATTAGTAATCCTAATGACCTTTAGGACAGGTAAGGAAATCTGTTGTGCCTCCAGACTCTCAGCAATGTGGTTGACACTTTAAATAAATGCCCACAGGCATGATTAATGCTAGTCAGCCAGCAATGTCCACTTCCCATGAAAGCATAAAAAGCAATATTAGAGGAAAGCCAACTTCGATAGAATAAGAATGCATCTTGGGAAGAGTGGCACAGTGGTTAGCTCTATTGTCTCACAGCGCCGCGGACCTGGGTTCAATTCTGGCCTCAGGTGACTGTGTGGAGTTTGCATGTTCTTCCTGTGTCTACATGGATTTCCTCCAGATGTTCCGGTTTCCTTCCACATTCCAAAGATGCACATGTTAGGTGGGTTGGCCATGCTATGTTGCCGCTTAATGTAAGGGAGATTAGAAGGCTAAACACATGTAGTTGAAGGTATAGGGCCTGGGGGGAGTTGTTGTTGGTGCAGGCTCGATGGGCCAAATGGCCCCTCTCTGCACTGAAGACATTCTATGATTCTATGTTCTGATTCTAGTGAGTTGGAATCAAAAGTTGGTGGAAAAGATGATGGCTGAACAATGGGTTATCTTCAAAGAGTTAGTATTGAAGGTAAAGTCAGGGTGTATTCCATTGAAGGGGAAAGGTAGGACAAATAAATCCAGAGCATACTGGATGATGCGAGAGATAGAGGTGAAGATGAAAAAGAGGATGCATGTGTATGACAGATGTCAGATAGAAAATACAAAGGAGAATCAGACTGAATATGTGTTCCAGTGAGAGGGCAGACATTGTTCGATCTGGTTCTGGGGAATGTGTTAGTCCAAGTAAATCAAACTTCCAGTAGGAGAGCATTTCAGAGACAATGACCATTGTTTCATAAGATTTAGGTTAACCATGGAGAAGGATAAGGAACAGTCCCGAATAGGGATAATTAGTAATCCTAATGACCTTTCTCAAAGAGGAAGTGCAAAAACTAATTGAAAAAGCAAGGAGAGAGAATGAAAATAGACTAATTATGAACACAAATGAGAATGCTAAGGTCTTCTATCAGCATACAGTAATAAAAAATGATAAAAGAAAGAGTAGAGCCAATTAGGGATAAAAAAGGAGATTTGCATGTGGAGACAGGAGAGGTCATGGAGATATTAGACAGTACTTTATCTCTGTCTTCACAAAGGAAGAAGATGCTATCCAGGGCAGGGTGAGAGATGAGATAACTGACACACTCAAAGAATTTACAACTGTAGATGTTAGAAAGGCTTACTTATTTAAAACAGGACCAGATAGGCTACATCTGAGGGACTGAGGGAAGTGAGAGTGGATATGTCAAAAGTACTTATGATAATCAGGGTAAATGGTGAAAGAGTGTTCCCCTCATGGAAGGCTCTTGTACCAGAGGACAAAATCTTAGAATAAAGGGACACAAATTTAAGATTGAGATGAGGAGAAATTTCTTCTCAGAGCATTGTGAGTCTTTGGAACTCTTTGCCACAGAGAGCTGTGCGGAAAGAGCTCCTTATTTAAGAACAAAGAACAACAAAATTAGAGAATTATAGCACAGGCCTTTCAGCCCTCCAAGCCTATACCGAAGTACTGCCCGACTGAACTAAAACTCCTTACTCTTCCAGGGACCATATCCCTCTATTCCCATTCTAATCATGTATTTGTCAACATGTCCCTTAAAAGTCACTATCGCATCTGCTCCAGCAGCAAGTTCCAGGGACCCATTACCTTCTGTGTAAAAAAAAAACTTGCCTTGTACATCTCCTTTAAACTTTGCTCCACCCACCTTTAAACCTGTGCCTCCTAGTAATTGACTCTTGCACCCTGAGAAAAAGCTTCTGACTATCCAGTCTGTCCACGCCCCTCGTAATCTTGTAGATGTTTATCAGATCTCCCCTCAACTTCCATTGTTCCAGTGAGAACAAACCAAGTTTCTCCAAACTCTCCTCTAAGCTAATGCCCTCATGCCAGGCAACATCCGAGTAAATCTTTTCTGTATCCTCTCCAATGCCTCCACATAGAACATAGAACATAGAACATTACAGCACAGAACAGGCCCTTCGGCCTTCGATGTTGTGCCGACCAAAATAAAAAGCAATGCCCCTCCAACTAAACCATTCCCTTCTCTTCCATATACTTATCAATTAACCTCTTAAACGCCACCAAACTTGGCGCATCTACAACAGCTTGCAGGCAGGGCATTCCACTCCCTAATCACTCTTTGAGTAAAGAACCTACCTCTGATATCCGTCCTATAACTCATACCCCTTAATTTAAAGCTGTGTCCCCTCGTGCTAGCTTTCTCCATCCTAGGAAAAAGGCTATCACTGTCCACCCTATCTAAACCTCTAATCATCTTATATGCTTCAATAAGATCCCCTCTTAGCCGCCTCCTTTCTAACGAAAACAACCTCAAATCCTTCAACCTCTCTTCATAGGACCTGCCCTCCATACCAGGCAACATCCTGGTAAACCTCCTCTGTACCCTCTCCAATGCCTCCACATCTTTCTTATAATGTGGGGACCAGAACTGCACACAATACTCCAAGTGCGGCCGCACTAGAGTTTTGTACAGTTGCAACATGATGCTGCGGCTCCTAAATTCAATCCCCCTACCAATAAAAGCTAAGACTCCATATGCCTTCTTAACAACTTTATCCACTTGACTGCCTACTTTCAGGGATCTATTGACACATACACCAAGATCCTTCTGTTCCTCAACACTATTAAGAGCCCTACCATTAGCCCTATACTCTACACATTTATTGTTCCTGCCAAAGTGCATTACCTCACACTTTTCCACATTAAACTCCATTTGCCACCTCTCGGCCCAGCTCTGCAACTTGTCCAAGTAATCCTTCTGATAGTGTGGCGACCAGAACTGAACATATATTCCAAATACAGCCTAACTAAGATTCTATAAAGGTGCCACATGACTTGCCAATTTTTAAACTCAATGCCCGATGAAGGCAAGCATGCCAAAGTTTTCTTGACTATCTTCTCCACCTATGTTGCCACTTTCAGTGACTTAGATGTATGTACACCCAGATCCCTCTGTTTATCAATACTCTTAAGAGTTCTGCCATTTATTGTACATTTTCATCTGTATTAGACTTTCCAAGATGCACTACCTCACATTTGTCCAGATTAAACTCCATCTGCCAGACTCGCCAACTATAAGGGCGTACAAATGGTTAGTGGATAGACATATGGAAAGCATTGGAATAGTTTAGGTTAGAGGGTCATTAGATTCGTTCCACTGGTCGGCGCAACATCAAGGGCCAAAGGGTCTGTACTGCGCTGTAACATTCTATGTTCTATGTCCAGTCTCTCAGTCCAAGTCTCCAACCGATCTGTATCCTCTGATGGTCCTTATTGCTATCCCTGTAATTTCAGTAAACTTTGTGTCGCTTGCAAACTTATTAATCAAACCAGTTACATTTTGTTCCAAATTGTTTATATATTTTACGAACAATTTATATATGTTACAAACAGTTAGTGTCTAGAAATAGTCTAGCCCATATTTTCAAAGACTGAGTGCATAAGATTGGGCATGAAAGCTCACCCAAAAAAGAGATCATGAACTCTCCTGTTTTCAAGATAGCTGGACACTCAGGGAAAATCATGTAAAATTCAGCCCAAGGTGTTTTCCTGATCAATTCTAGCTGAAGTGAACTAGGTCATTAAGGCAGGTGAGCTGGGATGATTGGGAGTGAAGCTCGCTAATTGCTTTGAGAATTGAATGCAAAAAAATGCAAATTGATGTTTTGGGCAGAGTCTCGATCACTTCAATTCTTTTCTTGGTAAAATGGAAATTTGCATGAAAATAGCGCTACTCCCCGCTCATTGGCAGCTCATTCCAGACACCACTTTCTGAGTGAAAACATTTTGTGTCTCTCACAAAGTTATGTCCTCTATTTTTAGACTCTCTTACCTTTGGAAAAGATGTTGACTATCTTATCTACACCCCTCATCATTTTATAGACCTCGATAAGATCACTCCTAGGCCTCCTATGGTCCAGAGGAAAAGGTCCCAATCTATCCACCCTCTCCTTATAACTCAAACCATTAAGGCTGGGTAGCATGCTCATAAATGTTTTAAGCACCCATAGAAATCCTACAGTGCAGAAAGAGGCCATTTGGCTCATTAAGTCTGCACCAACTGCGATTCCACCCAGGCCCCACCCCTATATCCCTACACATTTACCCATTAGTCTCTTTAACCTACATATCACAGGACACTAAGGGACAATTTTAGCATGGCCAATCAACCTAACCCACACATCTTTGGATTGAGAGGAAACCGGAGCACCTGGAGAAAACCCACACAGATGCAAGGAGAATGTGCAAATTCCACACAGACAGTGACCTAAGCTGGCAATCAAACCCAGGTCCCTGGAGCTGTGAAACGGCAGTGCTGACCACTGTGCTACCATGCCATCCAGTTTATCTTCAGTTTATCTAGTTCCTGGCAAGTTTTGGGAACTTTGGATAACTTGATATTGTGAACTGAGTGAAAGAGAAAAAGGAAGTATTTGTCAAAAGTAGGAAGCTGGGAACGTGCAGGGCAAGTGAGGAATACGAGGAAACTAGAAAAAAACTTAAGCAAGGAGTCAGGAGAACTCAAAGGGGTCATGAAAGATCATTGGCCGGCAGGATTAAGGAAAATCCCAAGGTTTTTTACATATATAAACAGCAAGAGGTAGTTAGGGAGAGGGTTGGCTCACTCAAGGCCAGGGAAAGGAGCCAGAGTAAATGAGTGAAGTATTAAATGAGTACTTTGGATCAGTATTCATCGAAGAGAAGTACTTGGTGGATGATGAGTCTGAGGAAGGGTGTTTAGATGGTTTGAGTCATGTTGATATCCAAAAGGAGGAGGTATTGGGGGGGTCTTGAGAAACATTAAGGTTGACAAGTCTAATGGATATACTCAGAATACTGAGAGAAGCAAGGGGGAAAGGTTGCTAGGGCCTTGAGAGAAGTCTTTTTATCCTCACTGGCTAAAGGGGAGATCCCAGAGTATAGGAGAATAGCCAATGTTGTTTCTTTGTTTAAGAAATGTCACAAGAATAATCCAGATAATTACAGGCCAGTGAGCCTTACATCAGTGGTAGGTAATTTTATGGAAAAGATTCTTTGAAATAGAATTTACTCCCACTTAGAAATAAGTGGATGTATTAGCAAGAGGCAACATGGTTTTGTGAAGGGGAGGTTATGTCTCACGAACTTGATCAGCTTTTTGAGGAAGTGATGAAGGTAGTTGATGAGGGTAGGACAGTGGATGTTGTCTACATGGACTTCAGTAGGTCTTTGACAAGGCCCCTTATGGCAGACTGGTATAATGTTGTAGTCACATGGATCAGAGGTAAGACCAATGAACAAAACAGCACGGGAAACAGGCCCTTCGGCCCAACGAGCCCGCGCCGCCACCCCGGTGTTCCCACCTCTACCCGTGATCCCTGTCTATGTTTATAGATCTATGGATTAAAAATCAAATTTGAGACAATTTAGGGAGAATTTGTTTTGCCAGTTAGCCTAAGAGCACATCTTTAGGATGTGGGAGGAAACCGGAGCACCCGGAGAAAACCCACGCAAGCATGGGGAGAATGCGCAAACTCCCACAGACACAGGCCCAAATCCATGTATCTGCACAGCACAATGATAGTCACTGAGCTGTCGTGTTGCCCATCAAATGGTCCAGATCAAGCATACATTAACGACGTGAAGCACTAGGATCCTCTTAAAAAAAAAAATCCAAGAGCAGCCCTCTCATGACCCATTGCGTGTATGACCCTTGTTAGACAACAAGGTGGACCAAACCACCTGTAGGATAAAAACAAGTACGTCAATATCATCATCTATTTACACACTTCACAGGGACTCCCAAGGCTCATGATCCCTATTTTAAATCAGTTTTCTATACCCCTCCATTCCCATACTGTTCGTGTGCCCATCTAAGTATTTCTTAAATAACTCCAGAGTACCTGCCTCTACCAGTTGGCAGCGCATTCCATACCCTCACCACCCTCTGTATGAAAAAACTCCCTCTAGTATCCAAATTATACCTTACCCCCATCATCCTAAGCCCGTGACTCCTCGTGCTATTTGAGTCCATCTTAGCAAAAAGCTTAACCCTGTTTACTCGATCTATACCCCTCATAATCTTGTACACCTCTATTAGATCTCCTCTAAGTCTACGTCTTTCTAAGGAAAATACCCCAATTTGCCTAACCTCTCCTCGTAACTCAGACCTTCCATACCAGGCAGCATCCTGGTAAACCTCCTCTGCACTCTATCCAGAGTCTCCATGTTCTTCCAGTAATAAGACGATCAGAACTGGACGCAGTATTCCAAATGAGGTCTAACCAACGTTTTTATATAACTGCAACATTAAAGGCCAGCTCTTGTACTCTATACCTCTTCCTATAAAGGCTAGCATACTATATGCTTTCTTCACAACCTTCTCCACTTGCTCTGCCACCTTCAGAGACTTGTTCACCTGCACCCCCAGGTCCCTCTGCATTTCTATACTCTTAACAGGTCTACCCTTTATCATATACCTCCCCCTTACATTCTTTCTCCCGAAATGCATCACCTCACATTTATCAGGATTGAATTCCGTCTGCCATCTATCTGACCAAACTACCAGCCTATCTATGTCCTGCTGCATCGCCTGACAATGCTCCTCACTCTCTGTAAGTCCAGCCATCTTTGTATCATCTGCAAACTTGCTGATCGCTCCACTTACTCCCTCTTCCAAGTTATTTATATATATTGCAAATAGAAGAGGTCCCAGTACCGAGCCCTGCGGCACACCACTAGTGACCGACCTCCAGCTAGAAAAACACCCTTCCACTATTACTCTCTGTCTCCTATTACTAAGCCAGTTACTAAGCTGGCAAGATGGATACAGAACTGGCTCAGTCATAGAAGATAGAGGGTAGAAGTGTATTTCTGAAAGGAAGGCTGTGACTAGTGGCGTTCCTTTGCTGTTTGTAATATATATAAATGATTTTGAGGAAGATGTAACTGGTTTGATTAGTGAGTTTGTGGCTGACACAAATGTTGGTGGAATTGCAGACCATCAGCAATACACAGGTCGGTTGTTAACATGGATGGAGGGATGGCAGATGGAGTTTAATCTGGACAAATGTGAGGTAATGCATTTTGGAAAGTCTAATACTTACAGGAAATATACAGTAAATGGCAGAACCCTTAAGAATATTGATAGGCAGAGAGATCTGGGTGTACAGGTACACAGGTACCTAGGATATTGTTTTGGTCTCTTTTTCTGAGGAAGGATGTTCTTGCCCTTGGGGGAGTGCAAGGTTTACCAGACTGATTCCGAGGATAGTGGGACTGATGTTTGAGGAAAGATTGACTCGGTCATGATTGTTTCAGCTGGAAGTCAAATGAATTGGGGGGGAAATCTCATAAAATTCGAACAGGACTAGACAGGGTAGATACAGGGAGGATGTTCCTGATATTGGGGAGTCCAGAACCAGGGATCACATCTGAGGATTCGGGGTGGAATGGAGGTGAGAAGACATTTCTTTACCCAAAGAGTGGTGAGTCTGTGCAATTCATTACCACAGGAAGTAGTTGGTGCCAAAACATTAAATGCCTTCAAGGGGTAACTAGACATATGACTTGGGGCAAATGGGATTGAAGCCTACGGGGAGAAAGCAGGAATAAGCTATTGAGTTGGACGACCAGCCATGATCATGATGAATGGAGCAGGCTTGACGTGTCACATGGCCTCCTCGTGCTTTTCTCTTCCATGTTTCTATGTCACTGAAAGTGGCAATATAAATGGAGAAAGTAGCCAGGGTATTGAGTTTAAAAACTGGCAAGTCATGTTGCAGCTTCATAAGATCTGTAGTTTGGTCGCATTTGGAATATAGTGCTCAATTCTGCTACATTACCAGAAGTACATGGAAGCTTTGAAGAGGTACAGTAAATATTTATCAGGATGTTGCCTGGTATAGAGGGCATTAGCTAAGAGGAGAGGTTGTAGAAATTTGTTTTGTTCTCACTGGAATGATGGAGATTGAGGAATGACTTCATAGAAGGCTCCAAGATTATGAGGGTCATGCACAGAGCGGATAGTCAGAAGTTTTTTTCCTAGAATTACCAGGGGGCATAGGTTTAAGGTGTGAGGGGCAAGTTTAAAGGAAATGTAGATGGCAAATTTTTTACACAGAAGATGGTGGGTACCTGGAATTCGCTGACGGAGAGCTGGTGGAAGCAGAAAAGCAATGATTTTAACAGGCATCTTGACAAAATACATGAGCAGGATGGGAATGGAGGGATGTGGTCCCTGAAGGGTAGGGGATTTTAATTCAGTTGGACAGCATAGTTGGTGCAGGCTTGGAGGGCTGAAGGGTGTGCTCCTGCTCTATGTTCTTTTTGTTCTTTAATAATATTCTTTCTGTAATACAATGGCTAGAATGTACACAGTATTTCAAGTATGGCTGTATCACGGTGATAGAAAAGAAGTTTGATGAGGACTTGTCTGTTAAGGTAGTATGGGCTGAGATTAGAAACAGGAGAGGAGAGGTCACCCTGTTGGGAGTCTTTTACAGACCTCCTAATAGTTCTAGAGAGGTTGAGGAAAGGATTGCGAAGTCAATTCTGATTAGGAGTGAAAGTAGTAGGGTAATTGTGATGGGGGACTTTAACTTTGCTAATATTGATTGGAATAGCTACAGCTCTAGCTCATTAGAGGGGTCAGTTTTCGTACAGAGTGTGCAGGAAGGTTTTTTGACTCAGTATGTAGATAGGCCAACTAGAGGTGAGGCTACATTGGATTTGGTGCTGGGCAATGAGCCAGACCAGGTGTTAGGCTTGGAAGTTAGTGAACATTTTGGTGATAGTGACCACAATTCGGTTACGTTCACCTTAGTGATGGATAGGGATAGGCATGAAGCTGGGGGCAGTAGTTATAGCTGGGGGAAGGGTAATGATGAGGCCATCAGGAGAGAATTAGGGTGCATAGATTGGACTAGGGAACTACAGGGACTGGGAACATCTGGAATGTGGTGCTTATTCAAGGAGCAGCTGCTGCGAGTCCTTGATAATTATGTCCCTGTCAGGCAGGGAGGAAATGGTCGAGTAAGAGAGCCTTGGTGTACGAAAAAAGTTGATTTGCTGGTTAAGAAGAAAAAGGAGGCTTATGTCAGGATGAGGCTTGAAGGCTCAGTTAGTGCAATGGATAGCTATAGATTAGCCAGGAAGGAGGTAAAAAGTGAATTGAGGAGAGCTAAGAGGGGACACGAGAAGATGTTGGCTGATAGGATTAAGGAGAATCCTAAAGCTTTCTTTCGATATGTTAAGAATAGAAGATTGGTTAGGGCAAGATTAGGGCCAGTCATAGACAGCAGTGGGAAGTTGTGCGTGGAGCCTGAAGAGATTGGTGAGGCACTGAATAAATATTTCTCTTCGGTATTCACGCAGAGTGCTGGAAATGTAGCTATGGAGAACACTGAGGTACAGGGTTGCAAATTGGGAAGTATTGTAGTAGATAGGGAGGATGTGCTAGAAATTCTCGAGGGTTTGAAGTTGGATAAGTCCCCTGGGCCGGACGGGATTTACCCTAGGATTCTCTGGGAGGCAAGAGAGGAGATTGCAGAGCCTCTGGCTCTGATCTTCAGGTCCTCGTTGGTTACGGGTGTGGTTCCAGAGGACTGGAGGATAGCGAATGTGGTCCCATTGTTTAAGAAGGGGAAGAGAGACCTTCCAGGGAATTATAGGCCAGTGAGTCTTACTTCTGTTGTGGGCAAGGTATTGGAGAGAATTATTAGGGATAGGATTTATAGTTATTTAGAGAGAAATGAATTGATTGGGGATAGTCAGCATGGTTTCGTGAAGGGTAGGTCATGCCTTACTAACCTCATTGAGTTTTTTGAGAAAGTGACCAGAGAGGTGGATGGGGGCAAGGCGGTTGATGTAGTATATATGGACTTTAGTAAGGCTTTTGATAAGGTGGCCCATGGAAGACTTCTACAGAAAATGCAGATGTGTGGAATAGAGGGTGATTTAGCTAATTGGATTAGGAATTGGCTGGCAGATAGAAGACAGAGGGTGGTGGTTGATGGGAGATATTCATCGTGGAGTTCGGTGACGAGTGGTGTGCCTCAGGGGTCTGTTTTGGGGCCCCTGCTGTTTGTAATTTTTATAAATGATCTGGATGAGGGTATTGAAGGATGGATTAGTAAATTTGCAGATGACACCAAAGTCGGTGGAGTGGTAGGTAGTGAAGAGGGGTGTTATAGTTTGCAGAGAGACTTGGACAAGTTGCAGAGCTGGGCCGAGAGGTGGCAAATGGAGTTTAATGTGGAAAAGTGTGAGGTAATGCACTTTGGCAGGAACAATAAATGTGTAGAGTATAGGGCTAATGGTAGGGCTCTTAATAGTGTTGAGGAACAGAAGGATCTTGGTGTATGTGTCAATAGATCCCTGAAAGTAGGCAGTCAAGTGGATAAAGTTGTTAAGAAGGCATATGGAGTCTTAGCTTTTATTGGTAGGGGGATTGAATTTAGGAGCCGCAGCATCATGTTGCAACTGTACAAAACTCTAGTGCGGCCGCACTTGGAGTATTGTGTGCAGTTCTGGTCCCCACATTATAAGAAAGATGTGGAGGCATTGGAGAGGGTACAGAGGAGGTTTACCAGGATGTTGCCTGGTATGGAGGGCAGGTCCTATGAAGAGAGGGTGAAGGATTTGAGGTTGTTTTCGTTAGAAAGGAGGCGGCTAAGAGGGGATCTTATTGAAGCATATAAGATGATTAGAGGTTTAGATAGGGTGGACAGTGATAGCCTTTTTCCTAGGATGGAGAAAGCTAGCACGAGGGGACACAGCTTTAAATTAAGGGGTATGAGTTATAGGACGGATATCAGAGGTAGGTTCTTTACTCAAAGAGTGATTAGGGAGTGGAATGCCCTGCCTGCAGCTGTTGTAGATGCGCCAAGTTTGGTGGCGTTTAAGAGGTTAATTGATAAGTATATGGAAGAGAAGGGAATGGTTTAGTTTGGAGGGGCATTGCTTTTTATTTTGGTCGGCACAACATCGAAGGCCGAAGGGCCTGTTCTGTGCTGTAATGTTCTATATCTATATCTATATCTATATCTATGGCCTTACTAATGTTTTGTACAACTTCAACAAGATATGCCAACTCCTGTATTCAGTATCCTGATCAATGAAACCAAGCATGCCGAATACATTCTTTGCCACTCTGTCCACCTGTGACTCCACTTTCAAGTTATGAACCTGTATTCCTCGATCTCTTTTGTTCTATAACTCTCCCCAACATCCTACCATTAACTGAGTAGGTCCTGTCCCAACTTGATCTACTAAAATTTATCACCTCACATTTATCCAAATTAAATGTTATTTGTCATTCATGTACCCACTGGTCCAATTGATCAAGATCACTTTACAATCCTAGATAACCCTCTTGTCTGTCATGAAGTAGAAAGGTCGAGAGCTTCAAGTTTCTCAATGTCTAGATCACCAACAATCTGCTGTGGTCCCCCTATGCTGTTGCTAAAGTTAAGAAAGCCCACCAACACCCCTCTTTCTCAGGAGACTAAGGAAATTTGGTTTGTCGACTGCAGCTCACATCAATTTTTACAGATGCAACGTAGAAAACATTTTTTCGAGATGTATGGCTCTTCCCATCCATTGACTCAGTCTACACTTCCTGTTGCCTTGAAAAGCAGTCAACGTAATCAAGACCCCAGACATACTCTCTTCTATCTTCTTATGGAAGAAAATCGATGAGTTATTGGCAAGCAGCATGGTTTTGTATGGGGAAGGTCATGTTTCACCAGCTTGATTGGGTTTTTTGAAGAGGTGACAAATTGATGAGAGAAGGGCTGTGCATGTAGTTTTTGTGGACTTTATAAGGCGTTTGACAAGGTTCCACATGGCAGACTGGTACAAAAATTAAAATCAAATGGGATTCGGGGTGGCTAGATGGATACGTAACTGGTTTGGTCATACGAGACAGAGAGTAGCAATAAAAGGGTGGTTTTGAGAATGGAAATCTAGGTGGTGTTCTGCTGGGGACCTCTGTTGTTTGTGGCATATGTAAATCGTATGGAAGAAAATGTGGATGATGTAATTAGTAAGTTTACAGCGACGTGAAGATTGGTAGAGTTGCTGATAGTGCTGGGCATTGTCAGAGGATTCAATAGGTCTATGAAATTGTGAGTCATAGACAGGGTGGATAGTCAGATGCTTTTTCCAATGGCAGCAATGTCAATTACAAAGGGGCACAAGTTCAAGGTGAGAGGGAGAAAGCTTAGGGGAAATGTGAAGCAGATGTTTTTTACGCAGAGAGTGGTGGGTGTCTGATTTTGATTTTGATTTGATTTATCATTGTCACATGTATTTATATACAGTGAAAAGTTTTGTTTCTTGCATGCAATACAGACAAAGCATACTGTTCATCAAGAAAGAAAAGAGAGAGTGCAGAATATAGTATTTTAGTCAATGTAGGGTTAGGGAAAGATCAACTTCGTGTGAGGTAGGTCCATTTAAAAGTCTGATGGCAGCAGGGAAGAAACTGCTCTTGAGTCAGTTGGTACATGACATCAGACTTTGTATCTTTTTCCCGATGGAAGAAGGTGGAAGTGAGTATGTCTGGGATGCAAGGGCTTCTTAATTATGCTGGCTGCTTTTCCAAGAGTTAATGGATGGGAGGCTGGTTTGTGTAATGGATTGGAACATGCTGCCAAAGGAGATGGTGGAAGCAGCACATTAGCACATTTAAGAGGCATCTGGATGGGCACATAGGGAAGTAAAAGAGAGAGTTTGGGATTATGATCGGCACAGGCCAAGGGCCTGTTCCTGTGCTGTTTTTTCCTTTGTTTCTTGGTTTGTGCTTACATCAGGAGAAAGATACAAAAGTCTGATTTTATGTACCAGTCAACTCAAGAATTATTTTTTTCCCTGCTCCAATCAGACTTTTGAATGGACCTACTGTATATAAAGCTAATCTTTCTCTGTTATGACTGTAACACTACATTCTGCACCCTCTCTTATACTTCTCCCCTATGTACTCTATGAACAGTGTATTTTGTCTGTTTTGTGCAAAATAAGCAATACTTTTCACTGTATCCCAATATATATGTGACAGTAATAAATCAAATCATTTTCACCCTGGCCAATCCATCTAACTGGCACATCTCTGGACTGGGAAGAAACTGGAGCACTTCAGGGAAACCCACTCAGACATGGAGAGAATATGCAAATTCCACAATCACCCACTGTGAAGCTGCAGTGCCAATGGAATATAAGTTAGTTGTCACATTGATGTACGTATGTCATTATCTTTTAATATTTTCAGTGCCAATGAATGTTTTGGCTGAAAAGTTAACTTAGGCATTACTGGCTAGGCTAGTGTACACTAGGCTAACCCTCCTTTATTTACCCTTGAGAAGTTGGTGGTGACCTATCTTGAACAACTATCATCCATCTGGTGTAGTTACACCCACAGTGCTGTGAGTGAGGGAGTTTCAGGATTTTGACCCAACAGTTTGTGTAACTTATTAGTGGGTAAGTGCAGGTGGTGATGTTTCCATGCATCTGCATTGTGATGATAGCAGACAGTTGCATCTTTTTTGATGTTTCTGTAGACTGTTTAAAATTCAGCTTTATGCTGCAAGTATTTGGTATGTCTGGAGAGAATTCAGCTCAGATTCTAGGACAGTAAAATAACTATTCATTTTGACCATGTAATGATTATTTAGGATTGAGCTATTGGATTTTTGTTTATAAATTGAAATTTTCCCTGGTTTTAATTTTAAAAAATTAGAAGATCTATTTAGGTATGCAGGGTCAAGTTTGCTAATAACTCCATCTTAATGGGTTGGATCTCAAACAAGGACAAGGCAGAGTACAGGAAAGCGATAGAGAAGTTGTGCAATGACAATAATTTCCCCCCCAACATTAGTGAAATGAAAGAGGTAGTTGTCGACTTCAGGAAGCATAGTGGAGGCCCCTGTCTACATCAATGTGAATGAAGTGGAAATGGTTGACAGCTTCAAGTTCTTCGGTGTCCAGGTCATCATCAAAGAATATTGTCTGACATCACTCTCAATGGGAAAATTGAAATGTTGCTATTGAACTCAAATATCACACAAAGATTCCACTAGCAACACCATGAGAGGACCGACGTGCACAGTAGTGACTTCACATTTTAGATTCCTCATTTCTTATTTTGAGCCCTTTCCACTTTTATTCCTTCATGTCCATGACCCCAGGATCTACTCTTGGATACCTGTCCTATTCCTTCATGTTCCAACTCCACTCATACCTTCTTGCATCTCAACATTTGACTCACCATTGCCCATCCTCAGCCTCCATGCAAGCTGCCATTCTCCAGCAACTTTCTCTTGTGCCACAAAGTTCAAAATGTGTTACAAATGAAAACCCACTGTTCGTGCATTACAAACACACCAATGAATTTATCTTTGCAAACTTAACCTGCCATGGGGAAAACAAAATTTCATTCTTGCTTAATTCAGTCACACTGAGTAGCAATTTCTCCTCACACCCAACCCAACATTGGAAACTCCCGCACAAGGTACTTTTCACTAGTCCAGCAATTTTTTAAAAATTGAATTTTGATTCCATCCAAAAAACAAATTCATATTGAATCCAATTCATGGTCCCCATGAGAGAAGCAAACAAGATCTGAGCTGACAAGATGAGGCATTGAACCCCATCTTGACCCCATCTTGGCTTTATGATGGACTGAGAAACATTACTGAAAGAAAAAGACAATGACAGACAATGTCAGACAGTTAAGGAATAAATGTGTGAATTCCAGAACTTGTTTATTCCAGTTTGGTGCAAGAGTGGTAAGGCAATTACGGCCAAACCATGAATTAGGAGGGAAATTAGAAATAGTATTAGATTCAAAGAAGGAGCGTGCAAACTGTCAAGGAAATGCAATAGGCCTGAGGATTGGTAGCAGTTTAAAATCATCAAAGGAGAAGCAAGGGATTTATTAAGAAAGGGAAATAGAATATGAAAGTAAGATGGTGGGGAACATAAAAACTGACTGTAAAACTTTCTATAGGTATGAAAAGAGAAAAAGATTGACAAAAACAAATGTAGGCCCCTTACAGTCAGAAATAGGAGAATTTGTAGCAGGGAACGAAGAAATGGCTGAGAAACTAAATTCGTACTTTGCTTCTGTCTTCACAAAGGAAGAAGACATGAATAATGTACTGGATGTTCTGAGAGAAACAAATTTAGTGAGGAGTTGAAGAAAATCAGCATTAGTACAGAAGTGGTTTTGGGGAATTGATGGGATTGAAGGTAGATAGGTGTCCAGGGCCAGATAATCTTCATCCCAGATTATTTAAGGAAATGGTTCTGGAAATAGTAGATTCAGTGTTAGTCATTTTCCAAAATTAATTGGACTCTGGACTGGTTCCTACAACTTGGAAGGTAGATAATATAAGCGTGCTAGTCAAAAAAGGACAGAGAAAGAAAACAGGGAACTATAGGCCAGCGAGCCTAATGTCAGTACTGTGAAAGTTGCTAGAGTCCATTATCGTTTCATAACTCTGTATTTGGAAAATAGTGGTATAACCAGACAAAGCCAGCATGTAGAAATCATGCGTGATGAATCTATTGGAATTATTTGAAGATGTGGCTAGAGAGTTGACTGAGGAGAACCAATGGATGTGGTTTATTTAGACCTTCTCTTTACAAGGTCTTATATACCAAACTACTATGTAAAGTTAAATAACATGAGATTGCAGATAATGCCTTGAGATAAATAGAAAGCTGTTAGCAGATTGTTGTTGTTGTTGTATTCCGTCCATTGTCATCAATGAGGACAGCAACACCATTAGTAATTTTGAGGCTGGAAGTGATGTGTTCAAAGATGACTGATCAGGCCAATTTGGGCACAAAATGTTCTGGCATATATTGGACAGACTTGTGTAGGCAATGTAGTTGTTGTACTGGTGGCTCTGGACTTTCACAGCTCGTGCTTAAGTTATGCTTCAGCAATGCACCTTGCTTCGTAAGCTTGACAGTCCTTGTGGGTGAGACAGTGCCAGGTAGAGCAGTTTTGTCCCAGGTGGTCATGTCTATGTCAAGCCACTTCAGGAGGCCTTGAATGTGTTCTTGTAACATTTCTTCTGCCCTCCATGTGAGCGTCTTCCAGCGGAGAGTTCCCCAAAAAGGAGCTGCTTGGGTATGCGCTCGTCTGGCATACGGATGACATGACTTGCCCACTGGGTCTGTGTCTCATCAGCAGTGTGTGGACTGATGGTAGATTTGCTCTAGAGAGAACTTCAGTATCTGATACTTTGTCTTGCCATCTGATGTGCAATATTCTGCTCATGTGGAAATGATTGAGCTCTGTTGCATGCTTTAGATACACAGTCCACGTTTCACAGGCATACAGGAAGGTAGTGAGTACCGTAGTGCTGTAGATCTTCAGTTTTGTTGCTGGGCTGATTCTTCAACGTTCCCATACAGTGGAGTGCAATCTACTGAAAGCAGAACTTGCTTTTGCTATTCTGTAGTTAACATCTGTATCAATAGTCACTGCTTGGGAGAGGGGGTTGGCCAAGATAAGTGAACTGGTCCACTGCCTGTAGTTTCTGCCCTTTGATTGTGATTATGGGATTGAGGAATAGATAGGGTGGAATCTCAGAGACTATTTCCCCGAGCTGAAATGGTCACTACGAGAGGACACAGATTTAAGGTGCAGGGAAGCAAATACAAAGGAGATGTCAGGGGTAGGTTTTACACTCAGAAGGTGGTGAGTGAATGGAACCGACTGCCGTCGGAGGTTGTTGAGGCAAACTCACTGGGTCTTTTAAAAGACTTCTGGATGAGTATATGGAAAAGAATAGGATAGGGGGTTCTAGATAGGTCTGTGGATTGGTAGATGTGATCGGTGCAACTCGTGGGCCGAAGGGCCCGTTTGTGCTGTATTGTTCTATGTATAGTGCATGAGGAGCAGGCTGATACATGAGTTCAGACTTTTTAATGTTGATGGTGAGTCCAAAGTTGTCACAAGCTGTGGAAAATTTGCCCACAGTGACTTGCACCTCTGATGCTCTTGCAAGGGTTTTTCCTATGCTGGAGAGCAGTGAGATTCCTCAGTGGTTGTTGCATACTTGCTGATTGCCCTTCCTCTTGTAGAGGTATATGATGGAAGCATCCTTAAGCTCCTGAGGAATGGATTCTTGCTTCCAAAAGGACTGGAACAACTGAGACTAGCAGCTTTGTAGATTTCTACACATATGGCATCTGCCTCTGGGGCTTTGCCACTGTATAGCTGGCTGACAGCTTTTGTGACTTCGGCTACTACTGGTGGGTCATCTGTGGTGCTATTGATATCGACCTGGGGAATCCTGTCTATTGTCTCATTGTTAATAGATGACCGTCCATTGAGGGTGGCTTCAAAATGTTCAGCTCATCTCAGCAGGTCTGAGCTCTCTCTGTAATGAGAGTTGTACCATCTCTGTTCAGGAGGGAGGAATTCCCAAGAGGTCTGCAGAGATGTTGAGGGCTTCGTAAAACTGTTTCAAGTCATTTCTGTCAGTGTATCCCTGTAGTTCATTTGCCTTGGTGCTCAACCAGGCATCCTGCATTTTACAGTTTATTCTGGACTGTCCTGCGAGCACTGGTGGGAAAAAAAGCATTTTTCTTGGCAGCTGATGGGTTGTTCTGACAGCTCGATGAAGATGGTATTTTTCAACAAGTAGAGCCCGTATCTTCTCATCATTCTCATCAAACCAGTCATACTGCTTTTGGGTACAGGGCCGGAGCATCTTCAGTGCAGATGAATGGACTGCATCCCTGAAGCATTCCCAGTCATCCTCAGCACTGCCTGTGAGGCATAAGTCAGCAAGCTTGATTTCTGAGTCTTCAGCCAGTTGCTGAGGTTATTTAGCTTGGCTGCATTGATTCTTTTCATAATCTTGCTTCCTTGTGGTCGCCTCTTAGATCTGTTACGGAACCTCACTTTGGAGACAATGAGTCTGTGATCTGTCCGGCAGTCAGCATCACACATGGTCTTGGTCACTCTGATATCATAGAATATAGAACAGTACAGCACAGTAAAGACCCTTCAGCCCTCCATGTTGTGCCGAGCTATGCCCAAATCCAAGATCAAGATATCACACTTCTATCACTCTGATGTGCTCCATATGCCTACCCAATAACCGTTTGAAAGTTCCTAAGGTGTCCGACTCCACTATCACAGCAGGCAGTGCATTCCACACCCCAACCACTTTCTGAGTAAAGAATCTGCCTTGGACATTCCTCCTATATTTTCCACCATGAACCTTATAGTTATGCCTCCTTGTTACAGCTACATCTACCCAAGGAAACAGTCTCTCTGCATGTCCACTCTATCTATCCCCCTCATTATCTTATAAAACTCTATTAGGTCGCCTCTCATCCTCCTCCGTTCTAAAGAGAAAAGCCCCAGCACCCTCAACCTTTCCTCATAAGACCTATCCTTCAAACCAGGCAGCATTCTGGTAAATCTTCTCTGCACACTCCAATGCTTCCACATCCTTATTATAGTGAGATGACCAGAACTGCATACAATATTCCAAATATGGCCTCACCAAGGTTCTGTATAGTTGGAGCGTAACCCCTTGGCTCTTAAACTCAAACCCCTTGTTGATAAATGCGAACATTCTAGAAGCCTTCTTCATGGCTGTATCCACTTGAATGGCAACCTTCAGACATCTGTGGATATGAACCCCAAAAACATCCTGCCTGTCTTTTTTCTTGAAACTTGCTAGAGTCCATTATCATTTCATAATTCTGTATTTGGAAAGCTTGTATAACCAGACAAAGTTTTGCAACACCAGTTTAAAATCCAACCAATTTATTTGATAGTAAATCCACGAGCTTTCGACACTATGTTGTGCCTTCGTCAGGCAAATGCAGTGTTCTGATCTGCAGAGGCACTCATATCCACACAGACAGTTACATACTGCTGATTAGAATGTGAATCCTTACATCTAACCTGCTATTCAAGTGTTAAAGTGGCTAACAATGTGTGTGAAGGGAATCCTGAGCATTGGTTAGAGAATTGTGTATTTTCTCCAGACAGCACAGTAAGTGAGGTTTTTTGCTAATCCAGCCACTTTATCAAGAATTTTTGACTTAAACTGAAACAATTAACTTCATTTTTTTCAAGGTGCCAACTAACTTTTAAATTTATTATTAGCAACTCCAGCAAGTAAAAACCGAAAGAAACCTCCTTTGGAAATGAAGAACTCTTCAGAAAGAAGTACTACACATAAAGTTAGATTGCAGGATCCAGAAACAGGAAAGAATGTTTATCTCACCCCTTCTGGAAAGAGTGCAACTAAACATTTTGAAGGAAGGAACTCTAAGGTACAGATGTAAAACAGAACTTAATTTGCATTACACCAAACAAAGGTTTGGGTTTTGATGAGGTTGTGGAAGATAAATAACAACTTATGCTATAGGAAAAGCAATCTGGAAGTTTACAAACTATGAATTGTGGCTGGATTTTCCATTCCCCACCAATGTATGTTTTCCATCAAAGTTTATGGTGTTTTGAATGGCTTGCCTGTACCAGACTAGGGAACATTTCTCTATCATTTTATTCTTAAATATCTAAATTTTGAACGTTTTCTGGAAATGTCTTTTGCCATCTACAGGTAATTGAATCGTATTACTTTATTTAAACCTGGGGTCTTATGAAATGAAGATTGTTATAATAATATGGAATATAAACTATGAAATTATTGCTCACTAAATTTTCTATAAGAGCTTATTCTGAACCACATTGATAGTTCATTTCTCTAATTTGCAACCATTATCGTCAACCTAAAGAAAATAAATGTTTCCATTTTTATTTAAGCATCTGCCTGTTGGGAAGTATTGCTGCTTCTCACTGGGAATTACTTGTAGGTATCTCTTGATCCATTATAATTCAATTACTGTCCTTCTGTTGCAACAGATCAATGCTGGAACCATTGGTTTTGTGTGGCATAGGGTTTCTTTGCCATTGGGAATAGTTTAATCTAATGTGGTGGGGGTGGGGAGGACTGGTGGAGCTCCAAAAACCTAGAGATAGGCCTGTAAATTTCCACAGAGTGGCAATCAGCATCGGATTATCATTTACCTGCCACTTCCAACCTTCCTGACTCAGGCTAGGTCAGACTGAAGAAGCAAAGTGTGTCCCTGGCTGTAGTGGCAAAGTGCAAAAGGAGGAGAGTGAAGGAGGATATATCCATATGGCCCTAGCTGCCATAAAACAGATGAGTATAAAGATGCTATTGTAAAGGAGAAAGTAAGTTTATATGGGAAATAAATGGAATTTAGAAGTAGGAGTTTCACCATCAACTGGGGAGTGGGGTGGAGAAGGCCGCTGGGGAGAGGAGTTGGTTCTGAACATGGGGATAGGTGGTTGATTGGAACTTGGGGATGGGCGATCCAGATCTCAGGACAGGATGTGATTGCGTTGCAGGGAATGATCGTGGTATGGGGGTTGGGGATGCCAAGTGAGGGATTGGGAATCCCTTGGGTGCTTGGTTATGCGGGGATGAGGGGACCCCTGGGGTTGATGGGGATGTAGGGTTTGTCCCATGTGGGATTTGGTTGGGTATTTACATAGTTACTCTGGACTTTGAAAGTTTTTTTAAACCTACTAAGTCATTTAGAACAACTGTGAGTGTAAAACTAGCAGAACCATCCAAATTTATTGATTTGTCAAGATGGTTCCCAGCCCAGTGCAATTATCTAGGAGAAATTAGCACTTCTGGACAATTGCCGGGTAAACCCAGTAAATCATAGAAACTTCCATGAGGGATTCCATAGCTTATAGAAGCATAGAATATAAAAGCAGGAGTAGGCCATTCAGCTCTTTGAGTCTAATTTTGATCAGGACTGACCATCAAAATCAATATCCTGAACCTGCCTTGCCCTAATATCTCTTGATCCCTTTAGCTCCCCAGAGCTACCTCTAATTTCTTCTTGAAATCACACAATGTTTTGGCCTCTATGGGAGTGAATTCCACAAATTCACCACTTCCTGGTTGAATAAATTTCCCCTCACCTCAGTCCTAAAAGGTTTACCCTTCAAACCATGACCCCTAGTTCTGGACTCCCCCATCATCAAGAACATTCTTTGTTAATTTAATCCTGTTAGAATTTTATAAGTTTCTATGGATCATATCTCTACCTACTAGGCTTATCTATAACCCTCAATTCTACTAAGTCCCACGTACTCATCCAGAAGTCTCTTAAAAGACCCTATCGAATCTGCCTTGTCAATCTGGATAATCATCGTTGTCCTCAATCTGGACAATCTGGATTGACTTGTTGTCCTCCTCCACTATATCCTTCTGTACCGCCTCCTTCCCAGTTGCTCTTCACCTCCTCTTCCTCCAAAAGGTCTCTGCGCTACTGTGCAAGGTTGTGTTGCAAACAACAGATCACTACCATGCGGGACACTTTGTTAGGGTTATACTGCAAGGCTCCACCACAGCGGTCCAGGCACCGGAATCACAACTTGAGCAGCCTAATGCACGCTCCGTGATTGAACAGCATGGATCTCGTTATATTGGTCCTCCACTTTAGTCATTGGCCTCCACACTGGCGTCATCAACCAAGTTCTCTGTGGGCATTCCATTTCCCCCCTGAGCTGTTCCTCGAAGACCCTTGGGGATGTTGGAGTTCCACAGCATGAAACTGTCATGCATGCTTCTAAGGTGCATCATGTACATGATGTGCAAACAGTAGTTGCACAGTAGCTGAACACTGATCGGGTGGAATTCCTTTCTGTTTATGAAGCACTGGGAGTTCTTTTCAGGGGACCCCAGGGCAACATGTGTACAGTCAATAGTTCCCTGTACATTTGGCATGCACACAATGGCAGCAAATCTTGCAATTCAGGTTTTCTAGTGGGCCTGGCCGAGGTCAAAAGTAATGTATTGCCCAGCCCTGGCGTACAGGGCCTCCATTATCTCCCTATGCACTTGTACACGGAAGATTGCAAGATGACACAGAGGTCCCCACTGGTGGCCTAAAAGGACCCAGTGCCATAAAAGTTGAGGGCAGTTGTGATCTTTCCTACCATCGGGAGTGGGTGCCCCAATATGTCCTGTGATGCCAAGTCCTACTGCAGACAGCACATAGTTTCTTTGTGGAGCTTCAGCCTTCGACAGCTGCTCAAATGACGTCTATGTGTAGAACTGTTGGGGTCTCCAGATCCTCACTCTTCTGGCCTCAACCTTGGGCAAAATGGCAACCGGCTCCTGCCTCTGGCAGCCAGCTCCTTCTCCTCCTGCTTCAGCCTGCTGGCTGGGCTGCCCTTGCCATGCTTGCAATTCCTCCTTCTTCTTGTCAGCAGCCATGATCAGTTTCTACTGTAATACAGGGGGAGGCCTGGCTGCTCTTTGTGTCAGTGAGAACTCAGTAAGAATTTAGCAACACCAATTTTTAATGCAACCGATTTATTTGATAGTAAATCCGCGAGCTTTCAACACTCTGTGTCTTCCTCAGGCAAATGCAGTGTTCTGGTCTGCAATAGCACACATCAGCACAGACAGTCAGAGATTGCTGATTAGAATGCGAATCCTTACATCTAACCTGCTATTCAAGTGTTAAAGTGGCTAACAATGTGTGTGAAGGGATCCTGAGCATTGTTAGAGAATTGTGTATTTTCTCCAGACAGCACAGTAAGTGAGGTTTTTTGCTAACCCAGGCAAGTTACGGGGGTTACAGATAGTGTGTCATGAAGCCAAGATCCCTATTAAGACCGTCTTCATGTGTGCGGAACTTGGCTATCAGTCCCTGCTCAGCAACTCTGCGCTGTTGTGTGTCACGAAGGCCCCCTTGAAGAACATTTACCCGCAGGTCAGAGGCCGAATGCCCATGACTGCTGAAGTGTTCGCCCACAGGAAGAGAACTGTTTTGCCTGGTGATTGTTGAGCGATGCTCATTCATCCGCTGTCGTAGTGTCTGCATGGTCTCCCCAATATACCAGGCTTCGGGACATCCTTTCTTGCAACGTATTAGGTAGACAACGTTGGCCGAGTTGCAAGAGTATGTACCGTGTACCTGGTGAATGGTATCCTCACGTTTGATGATGTCGTCCATGTCTATGATCTGGCATGTCTTGCAGATGTTGCTGTGGCAGGGTTGTGTGGTATTGTGGTCACTGTTCTCCTGAAGGTTGGGTAGTTTGCTGCGAACAATGATCTGTTTGAGGTTGTGCGGTTGTCTGAAAGCAAGAAGTGGGGGGGTGGGGATGGCCCTAGCGAGATGTTCATCGTCATCAATGATATGTTGAAGACTCCGGAGAAGATGTCGTAGCTTCTCCGCTCCGGGGAAGTACTGGACAACAAAGGGTACTCTGTCCACCGTGTCCCGTGTTCGTCTTCTGAGGAGATCAGTGCAGTTTATCGTTGTGGCACGTTGGAACTGTCGATCGATGAGTCGAGCGCCATATCCTGTTCTCACGAGGGCATCCTTCAGTGTCTGGAGGTGTCTGTCACGATCCTCCTCATCTGAGCAAATTCTGTGTATACGGAGGGCTTGTCCATAGGGAATGGCTTCTTTAACGTGTCTAGGGTGGAAGCTGGAGAAGTGGAGCATTGTGAGGTTGTCTGTCGGTTTGCGGTACAGTGAGGTGCTGAGGTGACCGTCCTTGATGGAGATGCGTGTGTCCAAGAATGCAACTGATTCTGGAGAATAGTCCATGGTGAGTCTGATGGTGGGATGGAACTTGTTGATATCATCATACAGTTGTTTCAATGATTGTTCACCATGAGTCCAAAGGAAAAAGATGTCATCAATGTATCTAGTATATAACCTTGGTTGGAGATCTCGTGTGGTGAAGAAGTCTTGTTCGAACCTGTGCATGAAGATGTTGGCATACTGAGGTGCGATTTGCCTGAGGAAGACACAAGAGTGTTGAAAGCTCGCGGATTTACTATCAAATAAATCAGTTGGATTAAAAATTGGTGTTGCTAAATTCTTACTGAGTTCTTACCACCCCAATCCAACGCCGGCATCTTTACATCATGACTACTATCGACTTTGTGTCAGTACCAGCAGTCACAGGCATCACAGCAACATCTACTGGCTCCATATGGTATGTCATTCTCAAATCTGGAAAAGGTGATATGGGTTTGGTTTTGGAAAGGGGGAGACATTGAAAGGGTCAATAGGGTCTCGAACTAGCTAGCACCATCCACCCACCCTCTCATCCCCCCCACATCCCACCCATCTGTCATCCACCCTCAGCATTACTGGCCCCAGCCAGCACTGAATTCAAGGGAAGCAGTGCTACCACAACACTGCTGTTTCCCCAAACTCCTGTTCCTCATGCATCCACATGAACTCACTCCACAAAATTTCCCCCTCCCACCCCCACCATTATCATCCACATGAACTGAGCCCACCCGTACTGACTGCTGACAGTGCTAGGACCTGACATCAGCACTAGGATCCAAGGTCGGCATTAAGACCTGAGTTCGGACACCAGTGGCAACTTGCCACCCCACCCCACCCCTCCGTAGCACACATGCAGGTCACCCCAACCCAGAACGCAATATGGTTGCTTTCGCTCCCTCACCCATAGCACAGAGCAAATCTCCTCACTCACCCTTACTATTGTTGCACATGCAGCAGACTTTTATTTGGCAGGTGTTCTACTTGCCAGTTACAGTTGCCATGAATAAGGTTATTAAGGTAAGTGAGGTGAAATGATTGCGCTAGTTATGTATGATAACATAATTAGCATGTAGAGACATGCTAATTGTCTTGCCCATTTTAAGTGATTTCCAGTTCACACCCTTTTTTGGGTAAGATAGGATTGGGAGCAAAAATGGACACCATTCACATTCGTCCATTTATTCCTGATTTTACAACCTCACCTCACTGAAAATCAGGTGTGATGAGATCATAAAATCACCCTCTTTATTGTCTCTTATAATTTATATAGTACATCACTCTCACGAGTAACTTCTTGCCTTTATGATTTCTCACCCAATTTGCTTCTACAACCTGGTTTCCTGAATTATTCCATCTTTTCTAATGTGCTAATATCATCATTAATTAATCGAATCACTTTCAGGTAAAAGGTCATTTGGGCCATCAAGTCATAGTCAAATCCCCAACAACAATCTAGACTATAGTTAAATCATTTCATCTTTAATGGCCACCCAGGTGCCATTACAAGTGCAATTCTTTGAAAAAGGTGTAAGGATATTCCTAATTGTGGATAAGGTTTTAGAAAAAAATAATCAGGTAAAATTATCAGGCATTTGGAGAGGTTTGAGTTTATTAAGGAAAGCCAGCTCCAATTAGGTAGCTCAAAAATGACTAACAACTGAATTTTTAATGAATTGAGAACATTGATGAATATATTGCAACAGATGTTGTCTGTTTGGATTTTAAGAAAGTATGTGATAGAGCATCACAAAAAGCTGGTTTACACAATTGAGGCTTATGGCTTTTACACAGCTTTAACAAATTTATTGGAGTTTTTCAGGATGTAATTTTTAAGGTAGATAAATGTGAACCAATAGATGTAGTATATTTGGATTTTCAAACGGCATTCGATACGGTGTCACGTAAGATGTTAGTACAAAAGATAAAGGCTTAAGCGATTGGAGGTGATGGATAAAGGCTTGATTACTGGACAGGAAACAGAGAGTAGAAAGAAAGGCTATTTTCCAGATGGCAATATATTACATAGTGGAGTGCTAGGACTTTACTTACTTAAAATTTGTCATAATAACTTAGACTAAGGCTGTAAAGAGATTTGGACAGTTAATTGATGGGCATGATGGTGACAGTGGGGTATAATGTGGGGAGGCATGAGGTTATTCACTTTGCCAGTAAGAATTGGAAAGCAGAATATTTTTTAAAATACATGAAACTTGGAATTTGATGTTCAAAGAATGTTGGTTCAGGGAACAAAAAGTTAGCATGCAAATATAGCAAACAATTAAGAAGGTAAACGGCGTTTTGGCCTTTTTTGCACAGGGATTGGGGACAAGAAAGTCTCGCTACAACTACACAGGATATTCGTGTATCAACACCTGGAGTACTATCTCTGTGTTTTTATACAATCAAATATAGTAAGTTATAGCTCTTGTTCAGTCTTTAGCAATAGCTTTTTCAGTCTTTAGTATTGTATAGTGCAAAAATGCTTCTATTAGTAATCGGCATAGGCTTAGAGGGCCAAAGGGTCTGTTCCTGTGCTGCACTTCGAGAGTCATAGAGTCTTAAAAGTTTATAGCGTGAAAACAGAGTCTTCGTTCCAACTTGTGCATACCGCCCTTTTTTTTTAAACCCCAAAGCTAGTCCCAATTGCGCACATTTGGCCCATATCTCTCAAGACCCATCTTACTCATGTAACTGTCTAAATATTTTTTAAAAGACAAGATTGTACTACTACCTCAGGCAGCCTGTTCCAGACACTGACCACCCTGTGTGTGAAAGAATGACCCCTCTAGACCCTTTTATGACTTTTCCCTCTCACCTTAAACCTATACCCTCTAGTTTTAGACTCCCTTATCTTTGGAAAAGGATATTGACTATCTAGCTGATAGTTGGACCTCTATAAGATCACCCATCAGCCTTCTGCACTCCAGAGAAAAAGTCCCAGTCTCCCCAGCCTTTCCTTATAACCATCAAGTCCTGATAGCATCCTAGTAAATCTTTTCTGCACTCTTTCTAGTTTAATAATATCCTTTCTATAATAGGGTGACCAGAACTGTACACAGTATTCCAATGTTTTATACAATTTCAATAAGATGGCCCAACTTCTCTGTTCAATATTCTGACCAATGAAACCAAGCATGTTGAATGCCTCTGTCCACCTGTGACACCACTTTCAAGGAGCTATGAACATGTACTCCTAGGTCTATTTGTTCTTTAACTCTCCCCAATACCCTGCCCTGGTTCAATCTACCAAAATGCATTACCTAACCACGTATATTTTGTTCCTTAATGCAGTAGGACATCGTTGTTTTCCAGCACTGTAATACATTCTTAATCAATTATCCATTGCCCCTGCTTTCTTCCCTTTCCATCTCTCCTAAACATCTTGTATCAGAAATATTAATATCCAGCCCTGATTTTCCAGAGCCAAGTCTTTATAATTGCCAGCCATCATATTCCCATTATGGTTCTCCAGGTCTTCGGATTACCAATCATATTTATAATTCTTCATATCTTCGCATGCAATCATAGCCTAATTTTGACATTACTATGTTGCCACTTACAATTAATTCTTACTTCAGTGTAATCCCTCTCTCAATTTTGTTGTGCACTTATTCACTCTCTCCAATATAAAAGGCCATAACTTCTAAGCTTCCCAATGTGAATGCTGAGGGGATACCTCAAAGATAAAACTGAGAGGGTATCTCATAGGAACTACAACTGTTGTCATGACATACGACTCTGCTGTCGTATGTCATGACAACAGATGGATGAACATCACTTGACAATCACCACACAATTCCATCCTGTTGGCGAATACTTCAGCAGTCATGGACATTCAGCCTCTGATCTTCGGGTAAACATTCTCCAAGGCGGCCTTCATGACATGCGACAGCGCAGAGTCGCTGAACAGAAACTGTTAGCCAAGTTCCGCACACGTGAGGATGGCCTCAACTGGAATCTTGGGTTCATGTCATACTATCTGTAACACCCATGACTTACTTGAACTTGTAACATCTCACTTACTGTCCTGTCTGGAGACAATACAGATCTCTTTACCTATGCTTAATGTCCACTCACATTATCTGTACCTTTAAGATTTGAATAGCAGATAGGGTGTAAAGACTTGCATTCTAATTAGTATTCTGTAAACTGTGTGTGCTTTATATGCCCTGTTTCTGATCAGAACTGTCCACCCACCTGATGAAGGAACAGCGTTCCAAAAGCTTGTGCTGTTTACTATTGAATAAATCTATTGGACTTTAACCTGGTGTTATGAGATTTCTTACTGTGTTTACCCCAGTCCAATGCTGGCGTCTCCACATTCCGATGTACATCAACAGATGTGTCATGCACACCAGAATGATCCAAAAGCTTCACCACTAACTTGACCCACCAAGGCAATATTCTCTGGGAAGGTGAACTGTGATATGGGAACTGTCCCAAAAGTAGTGGTGGATTTGGTGGTCTCCTCTTGTTTTCTGGAGTATTCTGAGCTGTCTTGTGGACTTTCTACTGGAGCAGAAGAGCAGCGATGCCAGATGGGCCCACTGCATCCGGGTCGTTACCTGCAACACAGAACAGAAGGGAGGGACAGGATTCTCACTGCAAGGGTGGCATCTGCATGCAACTTTCTTGAGATATCGCAAACATTTGAAGGATTGACAGGTGCTCACGTCTGTGTTGCAGCCTGACCTGGCTGTCAGTAATAGTGCGTTCATCATCCTCTCCTGTTAGATCCAGTGCCGTCTCCTCAAAATCAGATCAAACTTCTTCTGCCGTTCTTGATTAATATTCTTCTGTGGGGACAGAGGAGGCATGTAAAGAGTGATGTCTGAAAACATTCAGGAGGTAGCCCTCAAGAGTGGGAGAGGAGGTGATATATGCTCATGAGTAGGGGCTGGAAGCATTCAGGGTGTTGTTGGATCCCCCAGCAACGTCCTGCTTACAGCAGGGGTCACACTGAAGGGATGATACCAGAACAGAATGTGCACTCACCTTTGCTGCCCTTATAAGGTCATTGTGTTTTTTGGTACCAGAAGCCTGTTCTTTGTGCCAGTGACCTTTGCACTGACTGTCACTGCCTCCCATAGAATCCCTACAGTGCAAAAGGAGGCTGTTGGGCCCACCGAGTCTGCACTGACCACAATTCTATCCAAGTCCTATTTCCGTAACCCCAGATATCTGTCCTGCTAATCCCTGACATTGGAGTCAACTTAGCATGACCAATCGATCTAACCTACACATCTTTGCACTGTGGAAGGAAATTGGAAGAAACCCATGTAGGCATGGGGAGCATGTGCAAACTCCACAGAGACTGTGACCCAAGCTGGAATTGAACCTGGCACTGAGATAGCAATGCTACTTACTGTGCCACCATGCCTCTTAGGCTGCTCTGCTTTTGAACCTGGTTCAATGCCCTTCTGACTGGAAAAGGTTTCCCACCTGTCTTCTACCAGACCCAGCAATTTTGCCAGCACTCCTGTAAATCGCGGCACAGTTCCCTGCCTGCCTGTCTGTTCATCCTTGGGGCTTATTTACAACTCTTCCTTGATAAGACAATTCAGCCACAGGTGATTTGAGCAAGTCATGCGCACATTCAGGGATTCCAGCAAGATTACATGCAGTTTCCTTTGTTGTACTGAGAGGGAAGCCAAGGCAACATTTGCAGGTGTACTGACGGGGAAGGGAGCTGGAGGAGGACTGTGCTACTGTGATGGGATGGTGGGGTCACAGGGACATTCTGCAAACAGTAGGGAGATGGGGAGTTGCAGACTGTCATCAAGGACATGGGGGGGAGTGGAGGTGAGGGACACTGTGCCATCAAGAACATGAGAGGAGAGAGGGGTGTTGCAGACAGCTGTTGGGGATGTGGGGGCGCTGAGGGGGTGAGGGTCAGTCTGTGATTTGGGGTGGAAATGAGATGAAGAATGTTTTTTGGGATCCCTTTTCTTTCTCTGCCACTTTGGCTCATGTTCAACCCTGTGTGGGGGGTGGGGGGGCAGGTTGCTATAGGGTAGCATTTGTTGCTGGAAAGAGTTGAAACTAAGAGGGAGAGTCTCTGATGTCCATGGAGGGTAGGGGAGGCTGTATTCGCAGAGGATTACTGGCAGGAGAGCTACAGGTGCATTTTGGCCTTCCGCTACAAGCTACTGGTTCTCGAGTCATTTAGGTTTCACCCTCCACCCTTTGCAGGTGAGTTTCAGTTTCTATTTTTTTTATGTCTTAAGTGCATAACATCATAGATTTGAACTCACCCAAAAAATGGTGAAACTCTCCCATTTTTACACCTGTCCTCGACTTTAAATTTTTTTGGTAATCATCTCCTAGGAGTCTGTCAGCGAGGTACAACTGTAATCATGGGGTTTTTAATCTGCATCCAGATTGGAAAAATCAGATGGGCAAAGATAGCACAGATAAATTCATAGAATGTTTTTGGGATAGTTTCTTAGAATAGCACATTCTGGAGCTAACCAGAGGGCAAGCTATGCTAGACCTAGTCATATGCAATGAAATAGGATTAATTGTTTACCTCATAATGAAGGCATACTCAAGTATGCACCTAGGGCTAGTATTTTAAACTTGGAATAAAGACAATAATGAGGGCATGAAAACAGAGCTAGGTAAAGTAAAGTGACAAATATGCTTCAGGAATAGATCAGTAGAGTTTCAGTGGCAGACATGTTAAGTGATCTTTCAGAATACACATGACAATTAAGAATGAAAAATATTCTGAGGGTTGGTCCTAACATCTGTGGTTAACTTAAGCAGTTAAAGACAGTTCTAAACTTAAAGAAAAAATATATATTTGTGCAAAGATGAATGGCAGATCAGAAGATTAGAAAAAGTATAAAGAACAGCAAAAAATAACAAAAAGAACTGTTGATGACACAGAAATTCAATTAAGAAGGAAAGTTAGTTTGTAATACAAAGACGAATAGTGAGAGTTTCTGGAGATAAAAAGAAAAGAATAAGAACATCAGAAAGTCAGCATTGGTTCTATAGAATGTTCATATGGGGAATTGATAATGGAAAGCAAGCCTATAGTGGATGAAATAAACATGTTGTTTTACATGGTTTTCACTGTAGAAGATAGAAATAACATCCCAGAAATAGCTGTAACATCAGAAATAGAAAGGAGGGAAGAACTCAGCAACATTACAAGTGTTAGGGATATGGTAATGAACAAATTGTTGGGACTGCAAACTGGCAAATCCCCAGGTCTGGATGGATTTCACACTGAAGTCTTGAGAAAAGTAAATAATGAGATAGTTGATACACTGCTTTTAATTTTCCAAAACTACCTTGATTTGGAGAAGGTTCCATTAGACTGGAAAATGGCAAATGTAACTCCTTTATTTAAAAATGGAAGGAGACAGAAAGCAAAAAACCTTTGGTCAGTTAGACTAACATCTGTCATCGGGAAAATGTTAGAAGCTATTCTAGAATCATAGAATCCCCACAGTGCAGAAGCAGGCCATTCAGCAATTGAGCTTACATTGTAAACAATCCCATATTTACCTGACTAATCCACCTGACACCAAGGAGCAATTTAGCATGGCCAATCAACCTAACCCACACATTTTTGGACTGTGCGAGAAAACCAGGGTAACTGAAGAAAGTGCAAGCAGACATGGGGAGAATATGCAGACTCTGTGCGCTTTCTCCATGATGCAAGTGATCCAAGCCAGGACTCGAACCTGGATCCGTGGCGCTATGGGGCAGCAGTGCTAACCACAATGCCACTGTGCAGTTGGAAAACTTCAAGTAATCAGGCGGTGTTATCATGATTTTGTGAAAGGGAAACCATGTTTCTTTGAAGGAGTCACATGTGTTGTGAAAAAAGGGGAACTAATGGATGTACTGTACTTAAAATTCCAGAACGCATTTATTCAGGTGCCACCTGGCATAAATGGGTATTTTTCTCGTTTGGCAGTGGTGTGTCACAACGATCATTGCTGGAACTTTAATGTTTTGAAATTTATTAAAATAACTTGGATGAATGGACTGAAGCTGTGGGTGCTAAATTTCCTGGTGACGCAAAAATAGGTAGGAAAGTAAATTGCGAAGAAGATGTAAGGTGGCTACAAAGGCACATAAATAGGGAGAAAATGTGGGCAAATTTGAAATTGGCTGTTTTTCCATGAGGAATAAAAGATAAGCTAAATGGTGAGATATTGCAGAGCTCAGGTGCATAGGGATCTGGGTGATCTAGTTCATGAATCACAAAAGGCTGGTATGTAGATAAAACAAGTGATTAGGAAATCTAATAGAATGTTATTGTTTATTGTGAGGAGAATTGATTACAAAAATAGGGAAATTATATATCAGGTGTATGCGGCATTAGTGAAACTACATCTGGTATAACATTGATCTCCTTATATAAGGAAAGGTGTAAATGCGGTTCTCAGCATGGTTTCTTCTAGTTTGTTTTTATTCATGGTAATGGGCGTTACTAGCTGGGTCAGCATTTATTGCCCATCCCTAGTTGCCCTTGTTCAGAGGGTAGTTGAGAATCAACCAGGTGCTCCAGTATCCTCCCACAGTCCAAAGGTGCTCAAATTAGGTTGATTGGCCTTGCTAAATTTCCTTTACTGTCCAAAGACATGTGGATTTATACATGTTAAATGAGTGGGATTACAGAGATGGGGAACAGGGGAGGCCCTGGATGGGATGTTCTTTGGAGAATCAATGCAAACTCAATGGGCCAAATGGCCTCTTTATACACTGGAGTGATTCTATGGTTCTATGAGGGGACTTGATCAAAACCTTTAAATTTCTGAGGGATATTATCAGGGTGAATCTGGAGAGGATGCTTCCTCTTGTCAGAGAGTCTACAACAGGGATCACTGTTTTAAAAATAAGGGGTCACTCATTTAAGAAAGGGATGAGGAGATTTTTCTTCTCTGAGAAGATTGACATTCTCTAGAACCCTCTTCCTCAAAAGGCAGTTGAAGCAAAGTCTTTGAATATCTTTGAGATGTGGAGATGAAATGTTTGGATTGGGTTGGGCACAGTAAGAAGGCTCATAACACCAGGTTAAAATCCAACAGATTTATTTGGATTTACGAGCTTTCAGAACACTATTCCTTCATCAGGTGAGTGGAGGTAGTTCACAAACACGGTGTATAGAGGTAAAACACAATTGCAAGATAACTACAGATTGGAATGTGAAGAAAGATTGGAATGCGAGTCTTTACAAATGCAAACAGTGTGCATGGAAAGAGCAATAATCATAGATTAAAGAGATGTGAATTGTCTCAAGGCAGGACAGTTAGTAGAATTTTGTAATGCCACTATACTGCCTGGATATGTGATCCACTCCCTTTATGGATAAGACATTCATAGAACATAGAACACTACAGCCCAAACAGGCCCTTCGCCCACAAGTTGTACCGATCATATCAGTACCTACCAGGCCATAAAATTATCTGTAACTCCCAATCCCATTAAATCCCATGTACTCATCCGGAAGTCTCTTAAAAGACCCCAGCAAGTTCGCCTCTACCACCACTGATGGCAGCCGATTCCATTCACTCACCACCCTCTGAGTGAAAAACTTACCTCAAACATCTCCTCTGTACTTGCCCCGCGTCACCTTAAACCTGTGTTCTCTTGTAGCAACCATTTCAGCCCTGGAAAATAGTCTCCGAGAATCCATTCTATCTATTCCTCTCAACATCTTATAAACCTCTATCAGGTCTGCTCTCAACCTTCGTCTCTCCAGGGAGAAGAGACCTAACTCCTTCAACCTATCTTCATAAGGTATGCCTCCCAATCCAGGCAACATCCTTGTAAATCTCCTCCTCTACACCCTCTCAATAGCTTCCACATCCTTCCTATAGTGAGGCGACCAGAACTGCACACAATACTCCAAGTGGGGTCTGACAAGGGTCTTATAAAGTTGCAGCATTACCTCCCGACTCCTAAACTCAATCCCTTGATTAATGAAGGCCAGTCATATGCCTTCTTGATCACATCCTCCACTTGCGGAGTCGATTTAAGAGTCCTATGGACCCAAACCCCAAGATCCTTCTGCTCCTCAACACTGTCAAGATTCCTACCCTTGACATTATACTCCTTCATCCCATTGGTTCTGCCAAAATGGACCACCACACATTTATCTGCCTTGAAGTCCATCTGTCACTTCTCCGCCAGTCTTGTATCCTATCTGTCTCGCTGCAACTTATAACATCCCTCCAGATTATCCACAACACCACCAACCTTCGTATCATCGACGAACTTACTAACCCATCCCTCCACTTCCTCATCCAGGTCAATTTATGAAAATGATAAACAGCAAAGGTCCTAGAACAGATCCCTGGAGCACTCCACTGGTGACTGACTTCCATGCAGAAAAAAACCCATCCACAACCATTCTCTGCCTTCTGCAGGCAAGCCAGTTCTGGATCCACAAGGCCAAAGCCCCTTGGATCCCATGCCCTCTCACCTTCTCAAGAAGTCTTGCATGGGGGACCTTATCAAACGCTCAGTTGGAGCCCTTCATTGTATTTCTGGACATTCTTTTCACAGTTGTAATTCTTTTCTTCCATGTTGTAAATTATATTTGTAGAATGTAACTTGTTCATTCTGTAGGTACTGAGATTTTTCTTCTGAATATTCTTCTCAAGGAAAGTTGGTCGAATCCAACAAGCTTTTGCAATGTGACCCATTTGATACAATTTTTGCATTGACTGTTGTAGCTCCAATGTTCAGTCGCTGTGACATGCTTGTTGCTTTTTGACTTTTTATGGGCAGTTCCCAACTCATTCCTCCAGCAAATTTTAAACTGTTTTTAGCAGCCAGTTCCATCAACACTGCAATTTTGACTGCTGTCTTTAAAGGCAGCATGTTCAATAAGCAATTTTCTTTGGATAGCCTCCTATTGACTGTCACAAATTAGGCAATTTCAAAGAATATCTTCTGATGACTCACCAGACTGAGAATGTTGTGCTGGCATTTCTAAGTTTGCCACAAACTGAGTGATACTTTTGACTTCCATTTGATTACTTCAGTAGAACCTGTCCCATTCTGTGATGATCAGTGGTTTTGGAAGGTGATGTTCTTCAAAGATCTTGGTCAAGGCTTCGTAAGTTTTGGTTCTTGACTTTGTTGGTTGAAACAAATTCCAAAACAAATTAAAAGTTTTATATTCTATTGTACTGAGATAAACTGGTACTAGGAACTCATTCGCAATTTTATTTGTTGGAACAAAGTACTCAAATCACTATTATTTATTTTGTTCATTTAAAGCACCGTGGATGCTAAATGACTCGTCATTTCTCTTGCAGGAACTAGTGATCAAGATTGCTCAGTTTTTTACACTCTTCCCAGTACCCTCCTTTTAATCTGGGGACCATTGACTTGATGTATTTTCTGTATTCAAATGAACCTCCGATGCATAGCAGAGCAGTCACTCTTTTCAAATGTTCCAGATACTGCCTGGAATCTCACTCTTTGATCAGAAAATAATCCTACTTTAAAACTGTGCATAGGGCTTTTATCTTACTTGAGTCTTCCTTGACCTTCGCTTGACCCAAGACTGTAAAATTCCATCAAAGGTCAACGGACATTCCCATTGTCTACCGCTCATCTGCTCTGATTCCCATGGCGGGCAAGGTGGTAGAATTCCAGAATTTATCTTGAATCCTGTTGTTGCTTCCCCCCAAGCCTCTAATATTCAAAGTGAGGGGGCCTACAACAGCTTTCTGCCTTAGGATCTTCTGTCTATGAAACAAGATGCCACCTTGTCACCAATTTTCTTTATGTAGTGTCCTAAATATGTTAGGGGTTGTGGGTTTTAACAGAAAAGGAAAAGATTTGGTTTGGACAGATACATCCAATCACTTACATAACAGAGTTAATTGAAAGCTGTTCTCTACTCTGTAGAATACAAATCTGAAAGTAAAACAGTAGCCTGAGCACGCACCCAAATTAGATCAGCATCAAATTATGAGATTAGCTCTTAAAGAAACTTGTATCCTTTTTAAATATGTAACACTGAAGTACTGAGAATTGATTTGCTCCTTACTTCCTGGCTGACAAGGATTGCTTTTGTTATTGTACATAAGCTTTATCGATTCTGATTAAATCTCTTATCTATTACAGAAGATAACTGCTAGCAGAGTTGCAGATATACTACAGGAGGACGATGATGAATGTTTAATAACCCAGAATGCATTGCCAGGTAAAGAAAGCTCAAATTCATGTTGATTTCAGAAACCAGTTATATATCACGCATTTGTAATTAATGTTTGGCTTTCCTTCTTTTAGACAGACCAAATGATATTGTTCCTGACTCTCAGCCTGTGGTGCTGAAAGAAAAGCCTTTGTAAGTTCTTAAGTGCATTTCTGAAGTTCATTGAATGTCTAGTTTAAATTCTGTTTAAAAGTACATACGAGGATTTTTGAAGAATAAGTAGAGGTCTGTAAGTACATTTAAAAAAAATGTAGATGCTGGAATCTGAAATAAAAACAGAAAATGCTGGAAAATCTCAGCAGGTCTGACGAAGCTATGTATTTACTCAAAGCTAGTATAAGCTAGTATACATATACTTAAGCTAGTACAAAGTCTCAAAATACAGTGCACTGATTTTTAAGATGTGACTTTATTTAACCAAATGATTGAATAGGAAAATGATATGCGGACCCCCTGCACTCAAGGTAAAGGATGTGGTCAATGTTTAAAGAACAGTGCCACTATGAAGGCAATTGTACTTCCCAAAATCATTTTGCCCATCTTTCTGGTGGACATTATTCAGTAAACATTAATGCAAATGATTCAATAACCATCTTGTCATTAACTCCACTCATTAATTACAGATATTACCTCCCTTTCACTGCCCAGCAATGAGATGTTGGACAGTGAAGTGGGAAAATAATTCCCATCAAACTGAATCCTCATGACTCCACTCCGACCCTGAGAAATTCTTTATATCTGTTTGCCACCTGCATTATCATTCGAAGTTGTACGATCGTATTCATTAGATTAGCATTGGTAGCCATCTCTCCCACCCGATATCGCATTCCTCTGGGAGGCGCATTGTCATCAGTTCAAAAGGGGTTAGTGCTGAACAAAGAACAAAACAGCACGGAAACAGGCCCTTCGGCCCAACGAGCCCGTGCCGCCACCTCGATATTTCCGCTTCTACCCGTGATCCCTGTCTGTATTTATAGATCTATAGATTGAAACCAAATTTGAGACAATTTAGGGAGAATTTGTTCTGCCAATTAGCCTAAGAGTGCATCTTTGGGATGTGGGAGGAAACTGGAGCACCCGAAGAAAACCCACGCAAGCACAGGGATAATGCGCAAACTCCCACAGACACAGGCCCAAATCCATGTATCTGCACAGCACAGCGATAGTCACTGAGCTGTCGTGTTGCCCATCAAATGGTCCAGGTCAAGCGTACACTAATGACATGAAGCACCAGGATACTCTCAAAATCCAAGAGCAGCCCTCTCACGACCCTTGTGTATGCCCCTTGTTAGATAACAAGGCGGACCAAAGTACCTGTAGGATAAAAGCAAATACATCAATATCACCATCTAATAACACACTTCCCAGGGACTTCCAAGGCTCACGATCCCTATTTTAAATCAGTTTCCTATACCCCTCCATCCCCATTCTGTTCATGTGCCCATCTAAGTATCTCTTAAATAACTCCAGTGTCTGCCTCCACTACTTTACTTGGCAGCACATTCCATACCCCCACCACCCTCTGTGTGAAAAAACTCCCTCTAGCATCCAAATTATACCTTGCCCTAAGCCCGTGACCCCTCGTGCTGTTCCTTGAGAAGGAGTGGCTCTTTGTCATAACAATATTGCAGGCAAAGCCCACACCCAATTGTTTCTTTCCTGTAAAATAGTCTTGGCTAGACTGTTCTTTGATATCTTGTTCATCCACTCTACCATTTCTGAACTCTAGGGATGGTATGGCAGGTGAAATATTTGCTTTATTTTCAATATTTTACAGGCTTCTCTTAAAACTTTCCCTGTGAAGTGGGTTTTCCGATCTGAATCTAACTGAAGAGACATACTCCACCTCATTTACTAATATCAAAGCCACTGTTCTGACTGTAAAATCTCTTTATGGGAATGCCTCCACCCACCAAGTAAACTGATTAATAATTACCAGGTAATAGGTCTTTTCTTCCACTCTGGGTAAAGAGCCTGTAAAATCCATCTATAAAGTTTCCCTTGATCCTTTTTTTCCCTTGGTCCTCTGGAATTCCTCTTTTCTTTTTCCTGTGGTTGATTCCCCATCTTGACCTTGCCTCAACAATTTGGTTCCACTAGGATGCACTGCAGGCTCCTTTGACAAGATTACACCTATGGTCCCTGCCCATGTGTGCTAAACACAATAAGAAGTGTCACACCAGGTTAGAGTCCAACCAGTTTATTTGACAGTAATCCCACAAGCTTTCAGAAACGGTGTTCCTTTGTCAGATGTGTGGAAGGTGTGTGGAAGGAACCTGTGTAGGCTGTAGAGAATTATTTTTCCCAACTGGGAGACCCAGAGCTGGGGCTCTTGCCATGGCTTGTTTTAAATCTGAAAAGGCTTATGCTTTCATGTCTGCTCACACTTTACTCCTTTAATCAGGTCCTGTAAAGCTTTGGCGAGCACTTTAATATTTGTCTTACTCTTCCTGATGAGAAGTCTTTGCACGTAAAACATAACCTTCTATGGTCCTCTGGAATTCCTCTTTTCTTTACTGAGCTCTACAACATAGTAACATCTTTGAAATAGAAATCAAACCTTTCAATTTGATTCTGGATTGTAATTTATTTTGGTTACTCATTCATCTTAAATAACACCATCATTTGTTAAGAATGATTCCAAGCTCAGAAAATGTTGTGAGTTTTCAACTGTCCATTAGTGTCTAGTTTATCTCTTTTTTTTAGAAGCTTGTTCCTTCATCCATATCTATCACCAAAACTGTGTTTTACTTCTTAGAATCTCTTCAAATGTCACTTTTTATAACCATTATTGTTCTCTGTATTCACCAAATGAATCTCATCTTTAATCCTGTCCTGCTCTACTATCATCTGTTTCATAATGTCTCTTTTATTACCCTGTTCATTTCCCACATCTCATCTGTACCTATTCTTTTCCTTTAAGTGTTCATTTATTCCACTGGATCATTTCTCTCACCCTTCTTATTGCCAATCTGTCAATCATTAAACTCAGACTCCCATTCTACCTTATGTAATTCTTCACTAAATGCCTGAATGCTCTCTCTCTCCTCTGTTATGTTTTGATTTAAGCCAATGACTTTACTCTTTAAAAACTACTAAATCTTAAAACACAATGATCCAGAATGGGACAGAATGGATTAACTCTCTACTTATTTAAAAACGGGGTGTAGTACATTTTCTCAACCAAATAACATCACGTCAAAAACCCATACTTCTGACTCAAAGATTAATCCCTATCTTACCATTGCTAAGATTAATTCAAAACTAGATTTATCATAATCACTTTTAAATATCCCAACTCTCAATCAAACCTGCTAAAGACTATCACATTCTCTTCACCTCTTACAACTTTTCAGAAGCAATATTTTGCCATTTTTTTAGACTAATGCAGACACAGAGCCTAAATCTCTAAGAAATTCTTATCCTCTTTTTTTAAAGAATGAACTTGGTCATTGATCATCTCCCATAAATTAAGGAGTTTAAGACTCTAGTCTTTGATTTTAAAGTGTCTGCATTAGTCTTAATTCTGCTGTCACCTGCAATTCCTAAACATCCACATGAAGATACTCTTAGCTACAGTCTGTCTACCGCACACTCTCTTTCTCAAAGCAGATGACTGTGCATTCCGTTGATTTTTTTTTCCCCTCTCTGCTCTGATTTTTTAACCCCTTCTGTCCTCCTTTGAAAATTTCTCACTGGGTTTTTTCTCTTTGTTAATTCAAAATTTCACATTTCTCTCACCTCCTATTCTTTCTGGTTGTATAAGCTTGGTATCAAATCAAAAGTCTTTGCATCAAAAGTACCTGTTTTACCGCAAGAAGCCACGGGAAGGTGTTCTGACACTCTTTCCCTTGCAGTACAGGCTTCCCACCAGAGGAAGGCATCAAAGCATAGATTACAAAAGTAGGAATGTCATATTCGAATTGCATAGAATTTTGGTGAGGCCACGGCTAGGGTGCTATGTGCGGTTCTGATCACCACATAATCAGAAGGATGTGATTGCACTGACAAGGGAATTTCATCTGGGTGCTGGCTGATGGAAGATTTAAGTTATAAAGAGGGATTGGATCAGCTTAGGTTGTTTTCATTGGAGAAAAAAAATTGAGGAGTGACCTGATCAAGGTGTACAAGATTATGAGGTGCATGGATTGAGTTGATAAGGAGCAGCTGTTCCCATTAATTGAAGAGTCAATAATGAGGGAATATGGAACTTTTGAAGGGGTTGAAGAAAACCTTTTTATCCAGAGGATGGTGGCTGTCTGGAAGGGTGGGAAAGATGAGTTACTTCACATCCTTTAAAAAGATCCTGGATGACTCTCCCCTGCAGTACAGGCTTTCCTGGTAGTCGTGCTGCAGGAAAGGATGTCCTGAGGCATGGGGTACATTGGGGAGACCGTGCAGACAAGGGATGAATGAACACCACTCGACAATCACCAGGTTAGAGTGTTCTCTTTCTGTTGGGGAACAATTCAGTGGTCATGGGCATTCAGTCTCCAATCTTCAAGTAAACGTTCTTCAAGGCGGCCTTCATGACACATGACAGCGCAGAGTTGCTGAGCAGAGACTGATAGCCAAGTTCCCTACACATGAAGACAGCCTCAACTGGGATCTTGGGTTCTGAAACAATATCTGTAATCCCCACGACTTGCCTGGGCTTGCAAAATCTGACTAACTGTCCTGGTTGGAGACAATACACATTTCTTTAACCTGTGCTTAACCCTCTTTCCACTCACATTGTCTGTACCTTTAAGACTTGATTACATGTAAAGATTTGCATTCTGATCATTATTTTGTACATTGAGTTTGTGTCTTTATATGTCCTGAGTATAATATGTCCCACTCACCTGATGAAGAGGCAGAGCCCAAAAGCTGGTGGCTTTTGCTCCCACATAAACCTGTTGGACTTTAACCTGGTGTTGTGAGACTTCTTATTGCACAGGCTTCCCACCAGAGAAAGGCACTCTGACTTTTTCTCCCTGCAGCACAGGCTTTCCACCAAAGGAAGGCGCTTTGACTCTTTCCCTGCAGTACAGGTTTGGATGTGAGGATGGCCTCAACCGGGACCTTGGGTTCATGTCGCACTATCTGTAACCCCCATGACTTGCCTGAACTTGCAACATCTCGCTTACTGTCAAGTTTGGAGACAATACACATCTCTTTAACCTACGCTTAATGCTATCTCCACTCACATTGTCTGCACCTTCAAAACTTGAATAGCAGATTAGCTGTAAAGACTCGCATTCTCATCAGTATTCTGTAAACTATGTGTGCCTTTATATGCCCAGCTTCTGATCAGAACTCTCCATTCGCCTGACAAAGGAACAGCTTATGGCATTTACTATCAAATAAACCTGTTGGACTTTAACCTGGTGTTGTGAGACTCTTTACAGGCTTCCCGCAAGAGGACAGTGTTCTGATTCCTCAGTCATCTCCAAAGACTGTTGAATGTAGCCTGTTTGACTATGCACTTTCTCTCCATGTTATTCCTTTGAATCCCGTTCTAATCCCACTCGGGATTCTAACTACTCTCTTACCTCCATTTCTTGGGAACTTCTTGCTTTCTTTATTTTTTAACACCTCTTCGCGCAACTTCACTGTTGCGCCACCTTCACGTCACCTGGTGTGGCTCCAGGAGGGCACAGCTGTTTCTGGCTCTGCTCCCGGACTGATCCAGGATCTAACCTCCATCCTCTCTATCAAGTGCCCCAAATTCCTCATGTCATCTCCAACCCTTCAGCAACACAGTGCCCTACAACTCCTGCAATGTTCAGATGAGTCAGTTTATGGTCCTGATGGCCTGACAGAAGCTCCTCTAATTAGTAGGGGTTCTCAATATAAAAACATATTCCTACTTAAGAATCCTGTCCTGCCGCCAGAAGCCAGTGACATCACCCTGCTCCGCAGAGCCAAATTGTAGATGAGGGTTTTCTCTCAAAGCTATGTATTTGTTCAAACTTTAGCCTCAAAATGCAGTGTAGTGATTTTTAAGACGTGACTTTATTTAACCACAATGACTGAATGGGAGAATGATTATGAGGAAGCCTTGCACTAAAGTAAAGAATGCAGGCAGCCCATTTGTTGATCTAAAGAACAATGCCCTTGTGAAGGCAATTATACATTTGCAAAATCAAATTGGCCATCTTTCCAAGGGGCATTATTTAGGAAATATTAATATGAATGAGTAAATAACCTATCATTCATTCCAACCAAAACACTTCCTGACCTCATGGGATTTCATTTGTCATTAATTACTGACATTACCTCCCTTCTGTTGTCCAGCAATATGGGATGCTGGACAGTGAAATGGGAGAATGATTCCCATCGAATTGAATCCATGCGATTCCACTCCAACTGTGCGAAATTCTTTATGTCCGCCGCCTGTGTTATCATCGGATTTGTATGACCTTGTTCGTAAGGATAGCTTTGGTAGCTATCTTGATCCTGACCACTGCTGATAGCATTACTGCTTTCAGTGGATCTATTGTTTCTTCCCCCTCCCACCAAGGTGTGCTGCATTTTGTCACTGAAGTTCCACAAAATGTAACCAAAACTTTCAGAATGCTGTTCTTTTGTCAGGTGAGTGGAAAGTTCTGATCAGAAACGGGGTACATAAAGGCACACACAGTTTACAGAATACTGATTAGAATGCAAGTCTTTACAGCTAATCAGCATTCAAATATGCTCTGTTTCTGATCAGAACTTCCCACTAACCTGATGAAGGAACAATATACTTGTTGGACTTTAACCTGGTGTTGTGAGACGACTTCTTGTGTTTACCCCAGTCCAACAATGGCATCTCCACATCATTCAATAACAACAGCCCTGGCTGACTTACGTTCCCATAGTCCGAGATGATTCATTCTAAAATTAGTATCATATTAGTGTTCCTAAATCTATAGTTATATGTTAATTAGCCTAATTTGCCCCTTATATCTCATGGCAAGTTGCCTCACACCTTTTTAAAAGGTATGAGGCAACTCACCTTTCCCACCCTTTCAGACAGCATCCAGGTGGAAGTTTCTGCTAGTGTAATTGCACCCTTCCTATTTTGTGGTGACCAGAACTCGTCACAATATTCTAGCTGTGGCCTCACCAAAATTCGATGTCACTCGAACATGACTTCCATGTTTTTGTAGTCTGTGCCTCGATTAATGAAGGCAAGTGTTCCATATGACTTGTTCACCATCTTATGAACGTCCTCTTACAAAGAACAAAGAACAACACAGCACGGGAAACAGGCCCTTCGGCCCAACGAGCCCGCGCCGCCATCCTAACGTCTTAATGACATATAGAGACCAATATAGGGACAATTTGTTACCCAATCAGCCTAAGAGCACATTTTTTGGATGTGGGAGGAAACCGGAGCACCCGGAGAAAACCCACGCAACCACGGGGAGAACGCGCAAACTCCCGCAGACACAGGCCCAAATCCATGTGTCTGCACAGCAACAGCAATAGTCTCTGAGCTGTCATGTTGCCCATCTGATGGTCCAGTTTAAGCATACACTAACGACATGAAGCACTAGGCCACTCCTGAAGTAACATCCAGGAGCAGCCCTCGCACGACCTGCCGAATGCATGCACCTTGTTGGTCAACAAGGTGGACTGAACAGCCTGTGGAAACAATTAAAGTATTTAAACAGTCCTCCTACATCCCTCTATCTGCAGACCACTCATGTGGCTGTCCAAGAGACCCTTAAACAACCCTAGCGTGCCTGCTCCCACCACCTTACTCGGCAGTGCATTCCACACCCCCCACTACCCTTTGTGTGAAAAAATGCCCTCTAATATTAGTCTTATACATAGCCCCCCTCACCCTAAGGCCGTGAACCCTCGTTCTATCCGAATCTAATGGTGGAAAAAGCTTACCACCATTTACTCTATCTATACCCCTCATAATCTTATGTACCTCTAATAGATCCCCTCTCAGCCGACGTCTTTCAAGGGAAAACAACCCCAGTGCGTTCAACCTTTCCTCGTAAGACAGCCCTTCCATACCAGGCAGCATCCTGGTAAATCTCCTCTTCACTCTCTCCAGGGACTCCACATCCTCCTGGTAGTACGGCGACCAGAACTGGACGCAGTACTCCAAGTGAGACCTAACCAACGTTCTATACACTTGCAACATCAAACTCCTACTCTTGTATTCTATACCCCTTCCTATGAAGGCTAACATACCATTCGCTTTCTTTATCACTTTTTCCACCTGTACTGACACCTTCAGAGACTTGTGAACCTGCACCCCCAGGTCTCTCTGCGTCTCTATACTCCGGATAGTTTTACCTTTTATCCTATTCCACCTTCCATCTTCAGAAATCTATGGACAGACATGCCAAGGTTGCTTTGTCCCACAGAGCTTTTTAGTATCATGCCGTTCATTGAAAACCTCCTTGTTAAATTACTCCTTTCAAAATTTGTCCCCTCACAGCTTTTAGAGTTAAATTCCATCAGCCACTTATCTGCCCATTTGACCACCCCATCAATATCTTCTTGGTACCCAAGACATTCAATCTCACTGTTAACAACAGGTCAATCTTTGTGTCATCTGCAAACTTACTAATCTATGTCATTTGAAAATCTGTACTTCTTTGTCCCTAACTGGCTCAAATTTTATCATGTTGTGATTGTTATCACAAAAATGCTCCACCATCACCACCTCAACCACCCGTATGGCTTTGTTCCCCAGAATATTCCCCACTGTTCTCTCTCAAATTGATCCTGTCTCTTGTGATTCTTGAAGCTGTTTTAATTGTTGATCTTTGACAATGTTCTATTGTTAAGTTTGTTTTCGTCAGACTCTTCCATCCCTGATACAAGGCAAACACCAGCTGTTGTCCAATTCAAAAGTTCTTTATTTGTCTTACATATGCAAGCTGACAAATCTTTGCTACATAACTGCCATTCAGTGTTGGGTGTCAGTTAACAAAAGCATGCCGAGCAAAAAGGCAGTCCCCTTTTGTATAATTTACAATTCCAGCAGGCAAGTTTCAGCAAGCACACATCATCTGATGCAATCAAGGATAAGAACACGGGAAAGAACCTTCAGTTCCTAGCAAAAACAGCACCCCATCTGTCTAAAGCAAAAACAAGTAGTAATAAGAAAAGCTGCGTGAGAAAGAACATCCAAAATACACACCCTGGCTTGTTTTGGAAGCTGGAGTCTGTGGTTATCTTGTTTTGGGTAGATGTCAGTGTTGGACTGGATTAAAAACATAGTAAGAAGTCTCACAATACCAGATTAAAGTCCTGCAGGTTTATTTGGTAGCAAACATCATGAGCTTCTGGGGTTTTGCCCTTTTGTCAGGTGAGTGATGAAAGGGCAAAGCTCCGAAAGCTAGTGGCGTCTGCTACCAAATAAACCTGTTGGACTTTAACCTGGAGTTGTGAGTTTTCTTACTGTGTTATCTTGTTTGCTGTCATGAGCTGTTTTTCTGTTATTCTTGCAAACCCAGTAGTTCATATGAGACTTTACATTGGATATGAACTCTTTAATATCTCACTATCACAACCTCATCCTGCTACCTGCTCATTCCTGAAGTTGTTTTTAACTGTTGACATTATTTTCCCTCAAGCTTACCCTGTCTCCTGCTCATCACTGAATCTTTTTTTAATAGTGGATCTTTGGCATTGTTCTTTGTCAGGATTACCCTATCTTAGCCTTGTACGCCCAGTGCAGATGCTTTAGAGCAGAGTGTAGTCATAAAATTGTGGGTAAGTGGATTCCATGCATTTTGCACTAGCGCCAAACCTCATCCACCCACACTCCTATTCTTGATCATTTAAATTTGTGGAGTCAGTTCGAGGCCAGATCTTCCCTGCTCCCGGGATTTTCCAACCCTTGCGTAAATCAAGCACTCAGCAAGAAACACGACTGGTCTCCACAAATGGAGACCAAGTATTATGGTGACATCAGGGTGGCTCAGACATTCCCAATCTGGCCAAAGACATTCCCAATCTATCAGTGCCATCCTGGCATTGCGAAACTGGCAGTGCCAATTGGTGAAAACTACTACTGGTCTCCATTTGTGGAACCAAGTACAATGGCAGCACCAAGGTAGCTCAGAGCACCCTAATGGTCAGAGACATTGCTCATCTGTCAGTGCTATCCTGGCAGTGCCAAACTGGTAGTGCCAATTGGCACCCTGGCAGTGCACAATTGGGCATTGCCAGTTGTGCACTGTTAGGACGACAGGACAGTGCAAGAGGGCTGATCATGAATGGATGGGGCCTGAGAAGGTGAAGCCTGATGAGACAGGATCATCAGGGGGCTTGGACATAAGGTCAGAAGACATAGGAGCAGAATTAGGCCACTCGGCCCATCGATTTTGCTCTGCCATTCAATCATGGCTGATGTTTTTCTTGTTCCATTCTCCTGCTTTTTCCCCATAAACCCCTGATCCCCTTATTAATCAAGAACCTATCTAGTCCTGTTTTAAAGACACGCAATAATATGGCCTCCACAGCCTTTTATGGCAAAGAGTTCCCACAGATTCACCACACTCTCTGGCTGAATAAATTCCTCCTCATCTATGTTTTAAAGGATTGTCCCTTTAGCCTGAGGTTGTGCCCTCAGATTCTAGTTTTCCTACTCGTGGAAACATCCTCTCCACATCCACCCTATCCAGGCCTCACAGTATCCTGTAAGTTTCAATAAAATCCCCCTTCATCTTTCTAAACTTCAATAAATACAGACCCAAAGTCCTCAACCATTCCTCATACGACAAGCTCTTTATTCCAGGGATTATTCTTGTGAACCTCCTTTGGACCCTTTCCAAGGCCAGCACATTCTTTCTTAGATACAGGCCCAAATTGCTCACAATACTCCAAATGGGTTGACCAGACCCTGATACAGTCTCAGAAGTACATCCTTGTTCTTGTAGTCTAGCCCTCCCTACATGAATGCTAACATTGCATTTGCCTTCCTAATTGCCGACTAAGCCTGCATGTTAACTTTAAAAGAATTTTGAACAATGATTCCCAAGTCTCTTTATGTTCCTGATTTCCTAAGCATTTTTCCATTTAAAAAATAGTCAGTGTCTCCATTCTCCTTCCAAAGTGCGTAATGTTACATTTCCACATTGTATTCCATCTGCCACTTCTTTGCCTGGGGGTTGTCAAAGATCCACGATTAAAAATAACTTCAGCAGTCAGCAAGAGACTGAGTGAGCTTGAGAAAGAACAGTACCAGTATCAGTCAGCAAGAGACAGACTGAGCTTGAAAAAGAGCAGTACCAAAGATCCAGTTTCAGGAATGAGCAGGAGAGTATGAAGGGGATGGTCATGAAGAAAGAACAAAGAACAGTACAGCACAGGAAACAAACTCTTCAGCCCTCCAAGCCTGCGCCACTCATTGGTCCAACTACACCATTTTTCTGTATCCCTCCATTCCCACTCTGCTCATGTGGCTATCCAGATAAATCTTAAATGATCCCAGCGTGTCCGCCTCCACCAACCTGTTTGGCAGTGCATTCCAGGCCCCCACCACTCTCTGTAAAATATGTCCCTCTGATATCTGAGTTAAACCTCGCCCGCCCCTCCCCCCACCCCTCCCACCTTGAATCTGTGACCCCCTTGTGTTTGTCACCTCCGACCTGGGAAAAAGTTTCCCACTGTTCACCCTATCTATACCCCTCATAATTTATACACTCAATTAGGTCTCCCCTCATTCTCCATCTTACCAGAGAGAACAACCGCAGTTTACCTAATCTCTCCTCATAGCTAAGCCCCATCATACCAGGCAACTTCCTGGTAAACTTCCTCTACAGTTTCTCCAAAGCCTCCATGTCCTTCTGGTAGTGTGGCAACCAGAACTGGACGCAGTACTCCAAATGTGGCTTAACCAACGTTCTATACAGCTGTAACATCAGATGTCAATTTTTATACTCTATACCCAGTCCTATAAAGGCAAGCATGCCATATGTCTTCCCTTCTCCATCTATGCTGCCAGCTTCAAGGATCTGTGGACTTGTATACCCAGGTCCCTCTGTGTGTCTCTACTTTTGATGGTTCTGCCATTTATTGTATAACTCCCCCTACATTAGTCCTACCAAAATGCATCACTTAGCATTTATCTGGATTAAATTCCATCTGCCATTTCTCCGCCCAATTTTCCAGTCTATCTATATCCTGCTGTATTCTCCGACTATGTTCATCGCTATCCGCAAGTCCAGCCATCTTTGTGTTATCTGCAAACTTACTAATCACACCAGTTATATCTTCTTCCAAATCATTTATATATATCACATATAGCACAGGTCCTAGTACAGAGCGCTGTGGAATACCACTGGTCACAGACCTCCAGCTGGAAAAAGACCCTTCCACTACTACCCTCTGTCTTCTATGACTAAGTCAGTTCCCTACCCATCTAGCCACCTCTCCTTTTATTCCATGAGATTTAACCTTTTGCACCAACCTGCCATGAGGGATTTTGTCAAACACCTTACTAAAATCTATCTGGATGACATCCAAGCTCTACCCTCGTCAACTGTTTTTGCCACCTCCTCAAAAAACTCCTCCAAATTTGTGAGGCATGACCTCCATCTTACAAAACCATGCTGTCTATCACCAATGAGATTATTCCGTTCTAATTTGTGCATACATCCTGCCTCTAAGAATCCTCTCCCACATTTTCCTTACCATGGACATCAAGCTCACCAGCGCATAGTTATCCAGGTTATGCTTGCTACCCTTCTTAAATAATGGTACCACATTCGCTATTCTCCAATCCTCAGGGGCCTCTCCTGTGTCTAATGAAGAGATAAAGATCTCTGTCAAATGCCCAGCAATGAAGTGGGGGTAATCATGAAAGGGAACATTAAAAGGGGAGGGTCATGAAGGAGAAGATTCAGAATGGAAGGTCATGAATAGGATTCTGAAATAGGACCCATTGAGAGGATCCCAATGATTTTTGTTGGTGGGAGCAGAAGGGAGACATCCTTTCAATGAGGGGAGTGTGTGGAATAAGCTGAGGGGAGTGTGGGGATGTGATGTTTGTAGGGGAAGGGTCCTCAATTTAAATTTGGGATCCTCATAATAATGATGTCAATCTCTATGAAGCTAGGCTTACTGCATGTTGCAGACTCTCACCTCTCAAATAGTATGTAATTCACTATTTTCCTTAAAAAAATGACTAGAAGTAAGAAAACTATGATTTGTTTGCACCAACATGTTGGGCGTGAATCATAGCAGATTTCTTGGCCAAAGTGACATATAGGGTGCAATACTACTGTGCGATTGACCAGCATGGTGAGCCGGTAGGATAGGGCAGGAGGCGATAAATTGCTTTTGCACTCAGTTTCTCACCTCTCATGATCTAACCGGCATTACTTTACCAGCAAAATTAGCATCTTATTAACAAATCCTGGACTCTTATCATAAGGGCTCACTTACCTCAATCCCCTCAGCAGTTGAAGTTCTCACCAGGAAGAATCATTGATGGTCTTCATGAATGGTTACCAGATGTGATGGCCTTGTCAGTGGGTCCAAAGGCCATTGAACCCCTCAGTAGTTAGGGCCATTTTTACTTTATTGAGACCTGCGAATGGCGAGGATCCATTCCGCACCCAAATTGGGCGCAACGACGATTTAAATGTATTTGCATGCATTTGAATTGAATTAATGAACTGCCCATCCAACTCTAGCACCCATTTCCCCCTTTACCACCGTGTTTACCAATCCAAAACTGCGCTTTTAGGGACTTGCTGAATAAAAGTCTGAGTCAGGTGCCCCAGTCTCTGAAGAGCGCGTTCAATGCTTCCAGTGGCTCTCTGATTAAAATGGGGGGTGGGTGGGGTTAGGGGTGGCAGGTCACATCATTCTCTGGTTGGAGGAGGGAAGTCAAGCCAGATCATTGTCTTGGGGGTGGGAGTGGGTGGCGAGGGAGGCAGGGCAGATGGATTTCTGATGGGGGAGGGCAGATGTATCTCTTGGCAGGCGGGGGGGGCAAGATGGTCCGCTGCCACTCTGCGGGTGATTGGTTTGGGGGGTGGGTAGGGGAGGTAGGGGTGGCAATCGATCTGGGTAGTGCAGGAGGGATAAGGTGGGCACTGATGTGTGTGTGTGTGTGTGTGTGTGTGTGTCCCTTATTCACACCCCCCAACTACTCACACTCCCCTGCCACCCCCCTCACCAGAGTTTCATCAGTCCCACCTCAGAGATCCATCTGCTTCCCTCTCAAGATATACCTTATCTGTCTTCACCCCACCTTACCCAAGATACACCCTCGCTCCCACTTTTTGCTCCCAGACTGCTTTCTCCACATATTGCAGCTCGGGAGTGATCTAACACGGGTGTGCTTTTTCCAATTTTTTTCTGAGTGTGCATGCACAGTTCAGAGCTCCAGTCTTTCGGCAGCGCTAAGCCCTGCCCACAGCACGAATTGGACTGGAGATGCTGAGACCGTATAGGGGCAACTGAAAGCGGATTTCTAAGTCGGATCTGTAGTACGCCCAGAATCGTCACTTGGAATGAAATTGGTAAAATTGGGCCCTATGTGTGCATAGTATACTGGGGGATCAAGATCCCTGCGCAATGGCACTCTAGGAACTCAGCAGCTGACTTCACATGCAAGCTGAAGCTCCAATCCCCAACTCCAACCACCCCCTCCCCACCTCCCCCATTAATAGTGAGAATCCTATTTTGTAAAGAGTACCATAAATTCATGTTACTTATCTCGCTGAAAAAAATGATGTGAAAACTTACTATTTTCTTGCCCATTTGATGCCCAGAATTTTTGAGAAAATTCTGTCTTGAGTCATTTTGTTTTCAGCATTGAGTGACATCAAATTATTTGTTTGTGGGTTCTCTGGTTCATTTTGTTACTTTATTGGTGTTAAAATTATGCTTTAAATTTAAGTTGACAGTTCATTTCTTTGAAATATTTCTAGATTGCCTGGTCTTCTGGAGACTGTTCACAAAGGCAAGAGATCTTTATCCAAGAAGAAGTGCTGGGTTTCTGACAGTCCTGCTTCAAGTTGTAGTACTTTGGAAAGACAAACCTCATGTATGAAACATGCTTTCCAGCAAGGTAATGTATAAATTACATTGTTTGTTTTGATTAGTATCTGGTTTGTAATTTTTTAGAACATAGAACACTACAGCACAAACAGACCCTTTGGCCCACGAGTTGCGTCGATCACATCTATACCTACCAAGCCACAGACCTATCTATAACCCCCTATCCCATTAGTTCCCATATACACATCCAGAAGTCTTTTAAAAGATCCCAGCGAATTCGCCTCTACCACCTCCGACGGCAGCCGATTCCATTCACTCACCACCCTCTGAGTGAAAAACTTACCCTTAACATCCCCTCTGTATTTACTTCCCTGCACCTTAAATCTGTGTCCTCTCATAGTGACCATTTCAGCTTGGGGAAATACCCTCTGAGAATCGACCCTATCTATTCCTCTCAACATTTTATAAACCTCTATCAGGTTGCCTCTTAACCTACGTCTCTCCAGGGAGAAGAGTCCCAGCTCCCTCAACCTATCTTAATAAGGCAAGCCTCCCAATCCAAGCAGCATCCTTGTAAATCTCCTCTGCACTCTTTCAATAGCTTCTACTTCCTTCCTATAGAGAGGCGACCAGAACTGCGCACAGTACTCCACGTGGGGTCTGACAGTCTTATAAAGCTGTATCATTACCTCCTGACTCCTAAACTCTATTCCTCGATTAATGAAGGCTAGTGTACCATGCGCCTTCTTGACCACGCCCTCCACCTGCGAGGCCGATTTAAGAGTCCTATGGACCCGGACCCCAAGATCCTTCTGCTCTACAACACAGCTAAGACTCCTACCTTTGATATTGTACTCCTTCATCCCATTATTCTTGCCAAAATGGACCACTACACATCTATCCATATTGAAGTCCATCTGCCACTTCTCCGCCCAGTCTTGCATCCTGTCTATGTCCCGCTGCAACTTTTGACATCCCTCCAGACCATCCACAACACCACCGACCTTTGTATCATCAGCGAACTTACTAACCCATCCCTTCACTTCCTCATCCAGGTCATTTATGAAAATGACAAAAGCAAGGGTCCCAGAACAGATCCCTGGGGCACTCCACTGGTGACCGACCTCCATGCAGAAAAAGACCCATCCACAACCACTCTCTACCTTCTGCCGGCAAGCCAGTTCTGGATCCTCAAGGCCAAAGCCCCTTGGATCCCATGCCCTCTCACCTTCTCAAGAAGCATTGCATGGGGGACCTTATCAAACGCCTTGCTGAAGTCCATGTACACCACTTTTGCCTATGATTTTTTTAGATGAAGCAAATGTTCATATTTTTGTTCAATACAGTTGAAACAATAGACGTGGAATTTTGTTCGTTGTACATTTATTATGTTGAATACAGAGGTCCATAAGTTTACAAATGCATGTTCAAATTAATTACATCTGCTGATTAGATTGATAATTTAAATTCTCAGTGGCTCTACGGTTCAAAGGCTTGGCTGCATTTCTGAGCTGCAGCTCTGCAATTGCTAATGTAATTTGCAGAAATATGAAACATTAAGGTAAACTTTCTTTACTTTTTAAGCATTGCAGGCCTATAGAATAGTACAGAATAGGAGGAACCATTTGACTACTTTTCAGGACTGAATTTAAATCACATTTGGGTGATTTTTGCACAATCTGGATTTTCTCTATAGGCTCATCTTTTCTTTCAGTTAATTTTTTATTTGGGTGTTATACCATTTATCATCAACCATGATTTCTGGCACAGTATTCGACATTTCAGGAACTCACTTTCATTTGAGAATGGAAAGAAAATGGGGAAATACTTTGACTTGCTATCATCTATTTTTGCTTGGAACTAAAAGTTAAAACTCGTTCGCTGTGGAAAGATAATTTCTTCTAATCTCCCTTTGCATTATCTTGTGCTAATGTTCCAAAATAAATAACTTAAATAATAAAGAAAATTACAGCACTGAAACAGGCTCTTAAGCCCTCCAAGACTGCATTGACCATGCTGCCCATCTGAAGTAAAATTCCCGACCCTTTTGAGACCATATCCCTCTGTTCTCATTCCATTTGTGTATTTGTCCATACGCCCCTTAAAAATCACATTAAAAAATTAAAAATTAAAAATCTTATCTGCTTCCACTACCTTTCCTGGTAGCAAGTTCTAGGCACCCACCACCCTCTGTGTAAAAGACTTGTTTGTACATCTTCCTTTTACTTGCCCCTCACAAAAGAGCAAAGATAATTATAATGAAGCAGCCGGGGTAGATTGCTAACTTTGCCTTGCAGTGTGAAACTGGTGGTGTAGTTTGACCATCAGTGATTGCGACTACCCAACTGCATTTCCATTGGTTTTCAAGAGAGTCACTGACCTACGCTGGTCCTCCAGCTCCAGTATGCATCCTGTGCCAAGACCAACAAAATTGATTTCCCGGAATAGACATATGGGATACTTGCTATTACCAGTCATGGCATAGAGTTTTAAAGCAAGGAGGTCATAGAAATTTACAATGTTGAAACAGTTCCTTCAGCCCAACTTGTCCATGCTGCCCTTTTTTAAAACCCCTAAGCTAATTCCAATTGTTTGCATTTGGCCCATATCCCTCTATACTCATTTTATCCATGTAACTATCTAAATGCTTTATAAAAGACAAAATTGTACCCACTTCTATTACTACCTCTGGCAGCTTGTTCCAGACATTCACCACCCTTTGTGTGAAAAAAATTGCCCCTCTGGATATTTTTGGATCTCACCTTAAATCTAAGCCCTCTAGTTTTAGACTCCCCTACCTTTGAGAAAAGATATTAATTATCTAGCTGATCTGTACCCCTCATTATTTTATAGACCTCTATAAGATGACCCCTCAGCGTCCTACGCTGCAGAGAAAAAAAGTCTATAAGGAGAGTCTATCCAGTCTCTCCTCAATCCAACAAGTCTCTGTAGTATCTTAGTAAATCTTTTCTGCACTCTTTCTAGTTCAATATCTTTTCTATAATAGGGTGACCAGAATTGTTTAGTTATATCATAGAACCCCTATAGTGCAGAAGGCCCATTAAGTCTGCACTCACTCTCTGAAGAGTATCTTACCTGAGCCCCTTCCCCCACACTAACCTCCTTGCAATGGCTAATCCATCTATCTTACACATCTTGGGATAAGAAGGGATAATTTACCTCACCAATCCACCTATCCTGCACATCTTTGAACTGTGTGAGGAAACCGGAACACCCAGAGGAATCCTGCATAGACATGGGGAGAACATACAAGCTCCACACAAACAATAGTATTGAACTATTGGATTGCCATAAGTGGTGACCAGGAATTAGAACAATAGAAGTTAACAAAATGGAAATAGGTCCTTTGGCCCAGCATGTCCATGCCGTCCCTTTTTTTTAGCCCCTAACTATAATCATAATTAGTCATATCCGTAATAATCTGGCTCATATCCATCTGGACCTATCTTACCCATGTAACTATCTAAATGCTTTTTAAAAGTGACAATTGTTCCTGCTGTATTATTATCTCTGGCAGCTTGTTCCAGATGTTAGAGTTCTCTTGGGTTACAGTAATCTAAAGATGCACTGAATCGACTCTTAACACAAACAGTACTGGACACTAGGCATTAATGCAAGGTCTTTACTTACTTGTGCACAAGAAGAACTCTACAGTCAATGTGGAATGGCCAGAGCAGTCCTGGGGTAACAGAGGAATACCTCAGCAGTTGTAGTCAATTGCAGCAAATCAGGAACAAGAGATTCTTCATATCTTTCGTTGACATACACATCCACGAATCATAGCTCAGCCTTTTGCCTTTTCTTATCCAATCGAAAGATTTGAAAAAAACGTGCCGCTGTCATATCATTCCCCAGACTGCAAAAAGCGGATAAAACAGCACAGGAACAAAAAGGAAACAATGGCCTCCACAGACGTTACCCAACCCCCATAATGTAACTTATCCACCCTCCCCCGCTACCACCAACGATTGTCTGCAGTATAGTAGCAGTCCTCCCAGCCACCCACCCAACAAAAGAGTGGTCGGGCCTCCCTCCTCCTCCCCCTGCCCCTTCTCCCCCTTCCTCATCACCAGAGATCCATCTGGCTTCCCTCCTACCACCCACCCCTCCACCAGAGAGTAATTTGGCCTCTCCTCCTCACTAGAGAACAATCGGGCTCGCCTCCCTCCACCAGAGAACCATCTGGCCTCCCTCCTCTCACTCCCCACATCAGAGAATGCTCTGACCCACCTCCTTCCTGGCCCTACCACTGATCTGAGTTACAGAGCTGCCCGAAGCTCTAAACATGCTTCTTCAGAAGCTGGAGCGCCCAAAACAGACATTTGCCAAGCATGTCTGTTTCACACCGAATCTGGAAGGGGAACATGATGGTAACGGGAGAATTGCAGATAAAGTTGCACAGGCAGTCCATTAATTCAATTTAAATTCATGCAAATGCACTTAAGTGATCGTTGCACCCATTTCAGACACGGTTCGGATCGTGGCCATTTTTGGGCTTTGGCAAAATGGGCATCTGCTTGGAACACGGGCGCAGATCGCACTAATGGCCTCATGTCTGACTTTACCAAGTTTTTGCGCCTGAAGACAGGCACAACGCAATGGTAAAATCGGGCCCTTAGACTGCCTATTTACTTCAATTGAATATCAACTTTAACCAAACATCAATTTTAACTATTTAACTGAAAATGAATATTATCGAGTTTGGGAAAACCTTGGCCAAGAAATATCCTCGATGTAGAATCTTTCTTCTTCTTCTCCACACAAGTCTTTTTGTGATCGTTAGTGTCTTTGAGTTATTGCTGCCAAACAAAGACTCATGTCTCTTTATCCATAATTCTCCTCTCGCTTCTGGAAGATTCTCTGTCATCCAACCAATGAATTGATCAGAAATCCCAATACCACCAATCAATGAGGCCATTCAAATACAGCCAGAATAGTGGCATTGGTCATTGCAGGCCCCATAAGATCAGCCCCTAAATGCATATTGTTTACATTCCAATGCCCAGTTAAGGAACCCTAGCTCCAAAAGTCTGTAAAGAACTCCTTTCTGCCAAGAACAAGCTTTTAAATGTAATACTTTGGTTGAAATTTTACTGTCTCACCCACCCCAGAATCAGGATGGGCAATGTTCATAGAAGACATTCTCTGTTAGCTTTGGGTGGGATTTTACAAACCTCGAGTGGCAAGGTAGTAAAATTCCAGCATTTGTGTCCTTTGACAAGTTCCAGGCCACTAGCCACAAGTAATCCTAGCATAGTGAAAAGACTACTTTAACTAAAAATCAGGTTTTCTTGATTGAAGATCTTTCAGCATATTAAAAGTTAAAACCCTGTAAACCATTCAGTCACAACATTGAGGAAATTATATCTGCCTACCAGAGACATGAATATGGTGAGTTGCAAGGATTCTTCATCCAGTGGGAGTTTCCAAACCCACATTCCACATTCAAATGCTGAAGACCATGGCTTTCGCTAGAACCTATTCAACCATTTTCATTAGGTAATGAGGTCTGAGCAGCACAGTGTTTATTTGGACTGAGTTGATGCAAATCCTGACCATGCTGTCTTTCCTTACTGTCAACACCATTTCTGAAACCTACTCTGTATCCTCATCTATAGGGCTATGTTGTCAGTGTTGTCATCTCCTGTCCAGCTCATCCATTAACTTCTGTTTTATTACTAGGGGGACCCTTCTTGGAGCCATGGGTGATACAGAGTCATCTAGCCTCATATGATATTACAGGGAGCTTTCCAGTGACTTTGCAGTTGAATACATCTTTACTTTCAATAATTGCCAGGCCCTGGTGCTGCATAGTGCATACATCTGGACAGCTTGAGCTGTCCCAAAGGCCCAGGAGTGGCTTACATTTTGGTCAGTGACATGAAACTGGATGCATGCGGTGCAAAATGATCGCACTTTCCATACAGGTAGTTTGTCTGCCATGTGCCATATACCATGGTGTACTAAAAAAGTTAATTCGCTGGTTAAAAGAAAAAAAGAGGCTTATGTCAGGATGAGGCTTGAAGGCTCAGTTAGTGCAATGGATAGCTATAGATTAGCCAGGAGTGAGCTAAAGAGTGAGTTGAGGAGAGCTCAAAGGGGACACGAGAAGACTTTGGCTGATAGGATCAAGGAGAATCCTAAAGCTTTCTTTAGATATGTTAAGAATAGAAGATTGGTTAGGGCAAGGTTAGGGCCAGTCATGGACTGCAATGGGAAGTTGTGTGTAGAGCCTGAAGAGATTGGAGAGGCACTGAACAAATATTTCTCTTCGGTATTCACGCAGGGAGATGTAAATGTAGTTGTGGAGAACACTGGGATACAGGGTTGCAAACTGGAAAGTATTGAAGTAGATAAGGAGGATGTGCTAGATATTCTTGAGGGTTTGAAGTTAGATAAGTCCCCTGGGCCGGACGGGATTTACCCTAGGATTCTCTGGGAGGCAAGAGAGGAGATTGCAGAGCCTCTGGCTCTGATCTTCAGGTCGTCGTTGGTTACGGGTATAGTGCCGGAAGACTGGAGGATAGCGAATGTGGTCCCATTGTTCAAGAAGGGGAATAGAGACTTTCCAGGGAATTATAGGCCGGTGAGTCTTACTTCTGTTGTGGGCAAAGTATTGGAAAGAATTATTAGGGATAGGATTTATAGTTATTTAGAGAGAAATGAATTGATTGGGGATAGTCAGCATGGTTTTGTGAAGGGTAGGTCGTGCCTTACTAACCTTATTGAGTTTTTTGAAAAAGTGACCAAAGAGGTGGATGGGGGTAAGGCAGTTGATGTGGTATATATGGACTTTAGTAAGGCGTTTGATAAGGTGGCCCATGGAAGACTTCTGCAGAAAATGCAGATGTATGGGATAGAGGGTGATTTAGCTAATTGGATTAGGAATTGGCTAGCAGATAGAAGACAGAGGGTGGTGGTTGATGGGAGATATTCATCGTGGAGTTCGGTTACAAGTGGTGTACCTCAGGGATCTGTTTTGGGGCCCCTGCTGTTTGTAATTTTTATAAATGATCTGGATGAGGGTATTGAAGGATGGATTAGTAAATTTGCGGATGACACCAAAGTCGGAGGAGTGGTAGATAGTGAAGAGGGGTGTTATAGTTTGCAGAGAGACTTGGACAAGTTGCAGAGCTGGGCCGAGAGGTGGCAAATGGAGTTTAATGTGGAAAAGTGTGAGGTAATTCACTTTGGCAGGAATAACAAATGTGTAGAGTATAGGGCTAATGGTAGGACTCTTAATAGTGTTGATGAACAGAGGGATCTTGGTGTATGTGTGCATAGATCCCTGAAAGTTGGCAATCAAGTCGATAAGGTTGTTAAGAAGGCATACGGAGTCTTAGCTTTTATTGGTAGGGGGATTGAATTTCGGAGCCGCAACGTCATGTTGCAACTGTACAAAACTCTAGTGCGGCCGCACTTGGAGTATTGTGTGCAGTTCTGGTCCCCACATTATAAGAAAGATGTGGAGGCATTGGAGAGGGTACAGAGGAGGTTTACCAGGATGTTGCCTGGTATGGAAGGCAGGTCTTATGAAGAGAGGCTGAGAGATTTGAGGTTGTTTTCGTTAGAAAGAAGGCGGCTAAGAGGAGACCTTATTGAAACGTATAAGATGATTAGAGGTTTAGATAGGGTGGACAGTGATAGTCTTTTTCCTAGGATTTAGAAAGCTAGCACGAGGGGACATAGCTTTAAATTAAGGGGTGGTGGTTTCAGGACGATGTCAGACGTAGGTTCTTTACCCAGAGGGTGGTAAGGGTATGGAATGCCTTGCCTGCGTCAATTGTAGATGCGCCAAGTTTGGCGGCGTTTAAGAGGTTAGTAGATAAGTTTATGGATGAAAAGGGAATGGTTTAGGTTAGAGGGTCACTGCTTGTTCCTAATTGGTCGGCGCAGCATCGAGGGCCGAAGGGCCTGTTCTGCGCTGTAATGTTCTATGTTCTATGTTTTATAAAGTCCAGTTGAGCATTAGGATCTGGTACTGCACATGAGTCAATTTTTGCAACATCTGTCTGGGCAGTATTGCAATTTATTCCAATGTTGGTATTCACTGTTAGCTTTGTATTGCTATAGGCAATGTTTAACATGGTAAAAATCTCATTTTCTCACAATGGTATTAACACTGTTATGTAGAGTGTTGTTGAAGACTCAGTGGTTTGGTTGCTCTGATTGAGCTCTAATTTGTTTACCTTATTCATGCTTTGAACTCTGAAGGAGTGACTGGCTGCGATGTAGCTGATATGGCTTTGATATGCAGCATTTACCAAATGCCAAACATGCAATTCTGTTTGGTGAGTTATGGCCAGCATAGTTGGGGCAGGGTGTGCCCTGTACCACAAAAACTTCTGTTTCCAACTTAGTTCTTTGCTGCTTCTTTCTGACTACTCATTCAGTATTATGGATGCTGATAGCTGATGCCAGTGTTAAATTTTTCTCATGAAGCTGCTTGCCAACAACATCAATATGGAGCCCACACACAATACAATCTCTCTCAGATTGGTAATTCAAATCCACGCAAAATCATAAACATGAACATCAACTGTGAGTAATATTATCATTCATTTAAAGTCTAGATAGACATAATCCATCTATCTGGAGGACAACAGTTCTTGGATGAACTGTCTTGTTGCTTCTGAAGTCTTCCCAGGCATTCCTGCCTGCATTCCTAGAAGCTTTCAAGCTTTTTTTCTTGTCATCAATAGCTTCTGCCAGCTTTTCTCTCTGGTCAGAACTCCTTCAGTTTCAGGAACACTAGACTCAGTAGTTTCCCCTGGCCCCTCTTGCAACAATTCCAGGCCGAAGAAGACTTCCCTGGTTTGATATGGACTGATCACCAGCTGATCAGTGTGTCTCTTGCAGAGCCATTCATATTGGGTCCGTACAGTGTATGACACTGGCGCTGTCTGAGCCACCCCTTTGTAGGAACTCATTTTTTTCCCTGTCATGTAGTTCATAGAACATAGAACATTACAGCACAGAACAGGCCCTTTGGCCTTCGATGTTGCGCCGACCAATATAAAAAGCAATGTCCCTCCATACTAAACCATTCCCTTCTCTTCCATATACTTATCAACTAACCTCTTAAACGCCACCAAACTTGGCGCATCTACAACTGCTGCAGGCAGGGCATTCCACTCCCGAACCACCCTTTGGGTAAAGAACCTACCTCTGATATCCGTCCTATAACTATCACCCCTTAATTTAAAGCTGTGTCCCCTCGTGCTAGCTTTCTCCATCCTAGGAAAAAGGCTATCACTGTCCACCCTATCTAAACCTCTAATCATCTTATATGTTTCAATAAGGTCTCCTCTTAGCCGCCTTCTTTCTAACGAAAACAACCTCAAATCCTCAGCCTCTCTTCATAAGACCTGCCCTCCATACCAGGCAACATCCTGGTAAACCTCCTCTGTACCCTCTCCAATGCCTCCACATCTTTCTTATAATGTGGGGACCAGAACTGCACACAATACTCCAAGTGCGGCCGCACTAGAGTTTTGTACAGTTGCAACATGACGTTGCGGCTCCGAAATTCAATCCCCCTACCAATAAAAGCTAAGACTCCATATGCCTTCCTAACAACCTTCTCGACTTGACTGCCTACTTTCAGGGATCTATGCACATACACACCAAGATCCCTCTGTTCATCAAGACTACTAAGAATCCTACCATTAGCCCTATACTCTACACATTTATTATTTCTGCCATAGTGCATTACCTCACACTTTTCCACATTAAACTCCATTTGCCACCTCTCGGCCCAGCTCTGCAACTTGTCCAAGTCCCTCTGCAAACTATAACACCCCTCTTCACTATCTACCACTCCACCGACTTTAGTGTCATCTGCAAATTTACTAATCCATCCTTCAATACCCTCATCCAGATCATTTATAAAAATTACAAACAGCAGGGGCCCAAAACAGACCCCTGAGGTACACCACTTGTCACCGAACTCCACGATGAATATCTCCCATCAACCACCACCCTCTGTCTTCTATCTGCTAGCCAATTCCTAACCCAATTAGCTAAATCACCCTCTATCCCATACATCTGCATTTTCTGCAGAAGTCTTCCATGGGCCACCTTATCAAACGCCTTACTAAAGTCCATATATACCACATCAACCGCCTTACCCCCATCCACCTCTTTAGTCATTTTTTCAAAAAACTCAATGAGGTTAGTAAGGCACGACCTACCCTTCACAAAACCATGCTGACTATCCCCAATCAATTCATTTCTCTCTAAATAACTATAAATCCTATCCCTAATAATTCTCTCCAATACTTTGCCCACAACAGAAGTAAGACTCACTGGCCTATAATTCCCTGGAAGGTCTCTCTTCCCCTTCTTAAACAATGGGACCACATTCGCTATCCTCCAGTCCTCCAGAACCACACCCTAACCAACCGACCTGAAGATCAGAGCCAGAGGCTCTGCAATCTCCTCTCTTGCCTCCCAGAGAATCCTAGGGTAAATCCCGTCCGGCCCAGGGGACTTATCCAACTTCAAACCCTCGAGAATATCTAGCACATCCTCCCTATCTACTTCGATACCTTCCAGTTTGCTACCCTGTACCTCAGTGTTCTCCATAACTACATTTACATCACCCTGCGTGAATACCGAAGAGAAATATTTATTCAGTACCTCTCCAATCTCTTCAGGCTCCACGCACAACTTCCCACTGCTGTCTATGACTGGCCCTAATCAGCCAAAGTCTTCTCGTGTCCCCTTTGAGCTCTCCTCAACTCACTACTCCCTCCTGGCTAATCTATAGCTATCCATTGCACTAACCGAGCCTTCAAGCCTCATCCTGACATAAGCCTCCTTTTTCCTTTTAACCAGCAAATCAACTTTCAGTACACCAAGGTTCTCTTACTCGACCATTTCCTCCTTGCCTGACAGGGACATACTTATCAAGGACTCGCAGCAGCTGCTCCTTGAATAAGCTCCACATTCCAGATGTTCCCAGTCCCTGTAGTTTCCTAGTCCAATCTATGCACCCTAATTCTCTCCTGATGGCCTCATAATTACCCTTCCCCCAGCTATAACTACTGCCCCCAGCTTCATGCCTATCCCTATCCATCACTAAGGTGAACGTAACCGAATTGTGGTCACTATCACCAAAATGTTCACTAACTTCCAAGCCTAACACCTGGTCTGGCTCATTGCCCAGCACCAAATCCAATGTAGCCTCACCTCTAGTTGGCCTATCTACGTACTGAGTCAAAAAACCTTCCTGCACACTTTGTACGAAAACTGACCCCTCTAACGAGCTAGAGCTATAGTTATTCCAATCAATATTAGTAAAGTTAAAGTCCCCCATAACAATTACCCTGTTACTTTCACTCCTGACCAGAATTGACTTGGCAATCCTTTCCTCAACCTCTCTAGAACTTTTAGGAGGTCTATAAAAGATTCCCAACAGGGTGACCTCTCCTTTCCTGTTTCTAATGTCAGCCCATACTACCTCAACAGACAAGTCCTCATCAAACTTCTTCTCTGTCACTGTGATACAGTCTTTGACTAATAATGCCACTCCTCCCCCCCTGCTACCTCCTTCTCTACTCCGACTAAAGCATTTGAACCCTGGAACCTGCAACATCCATTCTTGTCCCTGCTCTACCCAAGTCTCTGAAATGGCCACAACATCGAAGTTCCAGGTACTGGTCCAAGCTGCAAGTTCCTCCCCCTTATTGCGACTACTCCTTGCATTAAAGTATACGCATTTCAAACCATGCCCTACCCCACCCGTATGCTGCTGTGTTTTACGGCTTTCCTCTATGACCCCCTTACTCTCATCCCTCTTAGCACCCCAACTATTTAGGATCCCACCCCCCCCCCGAATCAGTTTAAAGCCCCCTGCATAGCCTTAGCAAATTTTCCCCCAAATGTTCCTCGCCAACATGGTTTCTTCCTTCCTAAACTTCCTTGACTCCCCTTCTCTTTGGGTCATCTGCTCTTAGAACATAGAACATTACAGCGCAGTATAGACCCTTTGGCCCTCAATGTTGCGCGACCAATGGAACCAATTTTATGACCCTCTAACCTAAACTATTCCAATGCTATCCATATGCCTATCCACTGACCATTTGAACACTCTTAAACTTGACGAGTCCACAACTACTGCAGGCAGGGCATTCCATGCCCTTACTACCCTCTGAGTAAAGAACCCACCTCTAACATCCATCCTATAACTACCATCCCTTAATTTAAAGCTATGCCCCCTTGTGTTATTCATCTCCATCTGAGGAAAAAGGCTCTCACTATCCACCCTATCAAACCCTCTGATCATCTTCTATGTCTCAATTAAGTCACCTCTTAGCCTTCTTCTCTCTAATGAAAATAACTTCAAGTCCCTTAGCCTTTCCTCATAAGACCTACCCATCATACCAGGCAACATCCTGGTAAACCTCCTCTGCACCCTTTCCAATGCCTCCACATCTTTTTTATAATGTGGCGATCAAAACTGTACACAATACTCCAAGTGTGGCCGCATCAGAGTTTTGTACAGTTGCAACATGACATCTCGGCTCTGAAATTCAATCACTCTACCAATAAATGGTAACACACTATATGCCTTCTTAACAACCTTAATCAACTTGAGTACCAACTTTCAGGGATCTATGCACCTGTACACCAAGATCTCGCTGCTCATGTACACTAGTAAGAGTCTTACCATTAGCCCTTCTTGGTTCTTTGTTACCACCTTGCTTCTCCTCTGGCTACATCAGATCAAAATTAGTCCTCAATCTGCGGCCAAACATTTACAATGCAGGGAAATGTTGGGTCATTGCATAAGGTTTATTGACAATGTGCTTTAGAATAAATCATTCACCTTCCAAGGGAACAGTCCTCTTTGAAAACCTTAAACGCATGTCTTAAAGTCTGGACAAATATTTTGTTCTGGCCATTTGTTGTAGGGTGTTATGGAGTCGACTTCACCTATCGGACTCCTTGGTGATCGAGGTAGTCCTTAAATTCCTTTGCCTCAAATTCCTTGTCGCTTATTGTTGCTCACTATTTGACCATTGTAATCGAGCAAGCAACTCATCGAGTCTCCCAGCAATCGCCTCTGCAGATTCTGACTTCATAATTCTAATTCTATTTTGAGTGGCCATCGACTACCTCAAAAGCATCTTTTCTTCCACGAGATGTGCAAAGTCTACTTTGAATATGAGAGGTACAGATAGAGTAAACAGCTTTTTCCTAGGATGGACACCAAAAGCACGAGGGGTCACGGGCTTAGGGTGAGGAGGGTAAGGTATAATTTGGATGCTATGGGAGTTTGTTCACACAGAGGGTGGTGGGGGTATGGAATGCACTGCCAAGTAAAGTGGTGGAGGCACTCTGGAGTTATTTAAGAAATACTTAGATGGGCACATGAACAGAATGGGAATGGAGGGGTATAGAAAACTGATTTAAAATAAGGATCATGAGCCTTGGGAGTCCCTGGGAAGTGTGTCAATAGATGATGATATTGATGTACTTGTTTTTATCCTACAGGTGCTTTGGTCCACCTTGTTGTCTGACAAGGGGCATACACGCGATGGGTCGTGAGAGGGCTGCTGTTGGATTTTTTTTGAGAGTATCCAAGTGCTTCACATCGTTAGTGTACGCTTGACCTGGACCATTTGATGGGCAACACGACAGCTCAGTGACTAACGCTGTGCTGTGCAGATACATGGATTTGGGCCTGTGTCTGTGGGAGTTTGCGCATTCTCCCCGTGCTTGCATGGGTTTTCTCCGGGTGCTCTGGTTTCTTCCCACATCCCAAAGATGTGCTCTTAGGCTAATTGGCAAAACAAATTCTCCCTAAATTGTCTCAAATTTGGTTTTTAATCCATAGATCTATAAACATAGACAGGGATCATGGGTAGAGGTGGGAACATTGAGATGGCGGCGCGAGCTCGTTGGGCCGAAGGGCCTATTTCCCGTGCTGTTTTGTTCTTTGTTTTTCTTTGTTCTTTGTACTTGGATCCTTTGTCAAGGAACTTCAGTCAATTGCAATGGATGGAGAGGCAAGAACTGTGGTGATTTCCATACTAGAGGGCATAATTCACAAGCACCTGCCTTCTCTTCATTCTGGGCGTCAATGCACGGCCATCAAAACTAACTCTTGGTAATCTCTTGTTTCTGCACCACACCTAGGGGCCCTTGATCTACATAATGTGGGAGGAATAATCACCCTTATACCCCACAAGAGACATCTGTCCATTACAAACAATTCCCATTTCCTTGATAGTTTGCAAATCAGGCTGATTTCTATGAAGACTTTTCCCTCATTAAGACTAAATCCATTACTTGACTGAACATTGAATCGTTTCTTTTCAACTCAGGCTGAGGATTCTAGTACTTTATCAAGCATATGAAATACAAGATTTTCAAATGTTAATCAGAAACATTTGTTCTACCAGCAAGGGGCAGCCTTGAAAACAATTCAACATTGCCGTGCCATTCGGATTGTCTGTACTGTATGTCGTGGGAGTATACTGAGAAACTCATCTCCAAACTCCATAGCTTGGGCCTCGGCATCTCCCTCTGCGACTTGATCCTGAACTTCCCAATGCACAGACCACAATCAGTAAGGATAGGCAACAACATCTGCTCCACAATCATCCTCAGCACCGGTGTCCCACAAGGCTGTGTTTTCAGCTCCCTACTGTACTTATTATAAATCTATATGCAGCCAAATCCCCCTCTAATTAAATTTTCAAGTTTGCTGACAACACCACTATAGCGGATTGAATCTCAAACAGTGACGAGACAGAGTACAGGAATGAGATAGAGAATCTGGTGAACTGGTGCAGCAACAATAATCTCTCCCTCAATGTCAACAAAATGAAGGCAGTCCCTCCACTGCCAACACTATAGGTAAGAAAGCCCACTAACACCTCTACTTTCTCAAAAAACTAAGGAAATTTGGCATGTCAGTTATGACTCTCACCAATTTTTACAAATGGACCATAAAAAGCATTCTTTGATTGTGTCACAGCTTGATATGGCTTCTGCTGTGCCCAAGACTGCATGGAACTACAAAAGATTGTGAATCTGGCCTGATCCATCATGTAAACCAGTCTCGCATTCATTGATGCTGTCTACACTTCCCATTGCCTTGACAAACCAGCCACCATAATTAAGAACTCCATGCACCCTGGACATTCTCTCTTCCACCTTCTTCCTTCGGGAAAAAGATATAGAAGTCTGAGGTCACGTATCAACTGATTCAAAAACAGCTTCTTCCCTGCTGCTATCAGACTTTTGAATGGACCTACATTGCATTGAGTTGATTTTTCTCTGTAATCTAGCTATGACTGTAACACTACATTCTGAACTCTCTCATTTCCTTCTCTATGAATGTTATGTTTTATCTGTGTAGTGCAATAGCGTAAGAAGCAATACTTTTCATGTGACATGTGAGAATGATAAATAAAATCAAATCAAAAAGCAGGGCCCATTGTTGTAAACATGCTGCTGCTATAGATGGTGTTCCTTTGTATGGACTGAAGATAAGGTGATAAGTGGCCTTGGTTAACAGCAAAAGAATTCCAACCCTACAGGAAATAGAAGAATTTCTTCACCCCAAATTCAATTGTTAACCCCTTCATCTTGACCTGAGCATCTTTTGCCTTTTGAAGATCTTGATGCAAAGCTGATGGGCCTTTCATCTCTTTTGGACAATATGTGTGACGATACAGTGCCAACCCCAGAAGGCGAGGCATTGCAGGCTAATTGCAGTAACTACTTTGGGTGAAATGGGTTAGCACTTCTGACCTTTGTGAGGCATCTCTTACCTCCCATTAAGTCCCCTCACATCCCTGGGTCCATCTCCATGGTCGGCCTTTACCAAACAGTCTGTAAAAGGTTTCAGTATACTGACCAAATCTGAAACAAACTTCTCATAACCTCAGGAGTGATTGCAGTTGCAATACATTCTGTCATGATGGCCTCCCTTTTCTTGGGTCCCTTATGTACTTCCATACTATCAATGACATGACCTAGGTATTCAATCAAATCTTTAAACAATTTGCATTTTTTTTTTGTTTACTTTCAGGCCATGCTCTTGCAACCTTCTGAGAGTTTCTTAAAGGCTCTTCAAATGCTCTTTCCTGGAAGAAATATCATCCAGGTAACACTGGACCCCAAATAGCCCACTTGGAATTTGGTCCATTGCCTTCTCGAAGATGCTTGTAGCGGAAGAATCCTGATGAGTTATTATCTTCAAGGGTGGTTGGGACCCTTCTGTGATCCCCATTTGAAGCTTGGCCTGAGACAAGTCCATCTTCAAAAATTTCTTCCCTCCTGTCAATCCTGTAATAGATCATTAATAAGAGGAAGTGTGTATTGATTTGCATACAGTGCAGGGTTAACGATTACCTTGAAGTCTACACAGATTCTTACCATGCTATCAGTACCGCAACTGGGGTGACCCATTCACTGCTTGTGATTGCTTCCAGTGCCCTCAAGCTCATATTCTGATTTGGCCTCCAATTTTGACTGAGTGGTGTATGGCACCAGTTGTGCCTTCAGACTCTTTGGATGAGTTTCTGACTTTCGTTGAATCTTAATCTCAACCTCTTTCATCTCAAGCAGAATCCCCTTGCATACATCATTATATCCTGTAAACTTGGCCTCAAATCCACCTGCCTATTTACCACACACCAGTTTAATTTTAATTTCTGCAGCAGGAGAAGCCAAATACGACAGGGTTTGACCATATGCAATGGTAGTTACATATACTGATCTCTCAGTTGTACCTATACTAGTATATATCCTCTTAGTGGTACCACTTGGTTCAGATAAGTACGTATGGTGATTTTTAAAGACTTCAATGGCAGTGTTTCAACTTGTCTCTGTTTACTGAGTTTGGAATTGATGATAATATTATCTCTGTATCTACTTCTATTTTGATTATCTTCCCTTCTATCTTGGGAAGTACTCAGAATCTCTAGGCTTCTCCTCAAACCGATAATATATTTAGTCAGAGTTCTATTGATTTTGATTCTTCTCCATCCTCTGTAAATTCAGCGGACACCCTGTCACCCTCTTGGCTTGTGGCATACATCTTGTATCTATTTTTCAATTAGGTCTCTCCGATCCCCTTATCTCTTAATTACACCCTACAATGTTAGGCAAAATGGCCCACCCATTACATCAGCAGGATTGAGATTCACGAATCCAACATGTGGGATGGTGATTCTCCCAGTCAGGAGACATAAGCAGAAGATATTTAAAAGGCTTCACAGTGGGTACCACAGCCTCCATGCATCTCTAGCCACCTGGTGTTGTCTAGTGTTGTCAGCTCTGTCAGTAACCGGCGCAAAGATGATTTGAATATTATAATCCTCATTTAAACTTTATTAGAGGGCCTGGGACTGAAGTCTTTAGCCTTCTAGCCTCTTCTCCCACCAGCAGTGGTTCACTTCAGCAGGATTTACGTTATGTTGCGCTTTGGCAACTTAGTGTACTGTGGTACTGACACCCAATTATGCTGCTTCATTTGCAGCAGTTCCATAGGAGTAGCTATCTCAAAACCTTCTTTTGTGGCATTCACAAAAAAACCTTTTGTGGCATTCACGAAAAAACCTTCTTTTGTGGCATTCACAAAAAAACCTTCTTTTGTCAATAGTTTCCATTGTATCACTTCATTGCGAAGCTAATGCACCAAATAGCCCCCCAAGGCATCCTGTAGGAAAATGCCAAATTTGTAGTGCTCAGTTTGTCTCTTTAACACTGCCACAAATGGCATGATGGACTCACCCTCCAATTGCATTCTGTATGAAATCAGGGATTGGAGGGTAAATGTATGGAGTTCTGTGCATCGAGTCTGGGTCAGATTGTGGCCGATATGGACTCAATAGGTCAAATGGCTCCTTCTGTACTGTAGGGATGCAATGGTTTTGCTATCATAAATGGCTTTGGGGCATAATGATTCCTTAGTGCTTTGCACAACTCTGTTAGGTTTTTCATTATGGATTTCTCAGGTTCTTAATGTCACAGACATTTTACTCCTCATATTACTTAAGAAAACTGTTATTGTGGGGTTGATTTTTCCAAAACTTGGTAAAGTTGGGCATTAGGTGATTAGTGCAATCTGTGCCTGTGTCCACACAGATGCCCACTTTATCAAGGCCTAAAAATGGCCTCGATCCAAACTGCACCTGAAATGGGCATGATGTCAATTTAAATGTATTTGCATGTTTTTAAATTGACTTAATGAGCTGGATGCTCAATCTTACTTGCATTTCCCATTCTACTATCACGTTTGCCCGTCCAATTTTGGGGAAAGAAAGGGCCAGATCATTCCCCGGTGGGGTAGGTGGGGAGGAGGAGAAGGCCAGATCATTCTCTAGTTGGGGAGTGGCAGAGGGAAGTGCTGATGGGGGCAGGAGGGAGGTCCGATTATTCTCGGTGGAGGAGGGAGGCCCGACATTCTTTGGTGGGGGGCGGGGGGGAAATGCCAGATCATTCTCTGGTCTGTGGGGTAGAAAGAGCCGGATTGCTTGTGATGGTGGTGGTGGGTGGAGGGTGGAATGGGGGGAGGCCCAATCATTCTATAGATGGGGCAGAAGGGGGGTGCATGAGAGACAAAAGGGAGTCCAGAGATCATTGTCTGTAGGGAGGGGGAGGTAGGCATGATCATTCTCTAATGATGGGGGGAGGGGGAGGCCAGATTGTTCCCTGATGGTGGTGGGGGTTGGGGAGGGGGTGGTGGGATGGGAGGCCGATCATTCTCTCATGGGAGAGGTGAGGGGTGGGTGGGTGAGGGAGGAAGAGGGAGGGCAGATCATTGTCTGGTGGGGTTGAGGAAAAGGCAGTCAAGTGGATAAAGTTGTTAAGAAGGCATATGGAGTCTTAGCTTTTATTGGTAGGGGGATTGAATTTAGGAGCCGCAGCATCATGTTGCAACTGTACAAAACTCTAGTGCGGCCGCACTTGGAGTATTGTGTGCAGTTCTGGTCCCCACATTATAAGAAAGATGTGGAGGCATTGGAGAGGGTACAGAGGAGGTTACCAGGATGTTGCCTGGTATGGAGGGCAGGTCCTATGAAGAGAGGAAGGATTTGAGGTTGTTTTCGTTAGAAAGGAGGCGGCTAAGAGGGGATCTATTGAAGCATATAAGATGATTAGAGGTTTAGATAGGGTGGACAGTGATAGCCTTTTTCCTAGGATGGAGAAAGCTAGCACGAGGGGACACAGCTTTAAATTAAGGGGTATGAGTTATAGGACGGATAACAGAGGTAGGTTCTTTACTCAAAGAGTGATTAGGGAGTGGAATGCCCTGCCTGCAGCTGTTGTAGATGCGCCAAGTTTGGTGGCGTTTAAGAGGTTAATTGATAAGTATATGGAAGAGAAGGGAATGGTTTAGTTTGGAGGGGCATTGCTTTTTATTTTGGTCGGCACAACATCGAAGGCCGAAGGGCCTGTTCTGTGCTGTAATGTTCTATGTTCTATGTTCTAGGTCTGATCATTTTCTGTGGGAAGCCAGGGTTAGGAGGGAGGCCTGACCATTCTCTGATTTACTGGTGTGGTGGGTACGTGGAGGCCAGATCATTCTCTGGTTTTGATTGGGACAGGGGGGAGCAGGAGGAGGCCAGATTGTTCTCTGGTTTTGATGGGGGTGGGAAGGGAGATGGGACAGGGGAGGTCCACTGCCACTCTGTGGGTGATTGGTGGGGGTCACAATCAGTCTAGGCAGCATGGGGTGATGGGATGGAATAGGGGCAAGTTATGTTGTGAGGTTGAGGCAAAGCTTGTGGGGACCATTACTCCCGCTTTTTGCTGCTGGCCACTTTATCCACTTTTTGTGGCCCATGTGCGATATGACAGGAGCGTGTTTTTCAAAGAACATAGAACAGTACAGCACAATACAGGCTCTTCGGCCCTTGATGTTGTGCCGAGCTATGTCCAAACACAAGATCAAGCTATCCCATTCCCTATTATTCTGATGTGTTCCTTGTGCTTATCCAATAACTGCTTGAAAGTTCCTAAAGTGTCTGACTCCACTATCACAGTAGGCAGTCCATTCCACACCCCAATCACTCTCTGAGTAAAGAATCTACCTTGAACATCCCTCTGAAATCTCTCATCATGAACCTTATAGTTATGCCCCTAGTAACAGCTACATCCACCTGAGGAAATAGTCTCTGAACGTCCACTCCAACTATCGCTGTCATTATCTTATAAACTTCTGTTAAGTCACCTCTCATTCTCCTCCACTCCGAAGAGAAAAGCCCCAGCTCCCTTAATCATTCTTCATAAGACCTACCCTCCAACGAGGCAGCATTCTGGTAAATCTCCTCTGCACTCTCTCCAATGCTTCTTATAGTGAGGTGCCCAGAACTGCGCATAATATTCCAAATGTGGTCTCACGAAGTTCTGGTATAGTTGCAGCATAACCCCATGGCTCTTAAACTCAAATACCCTATTAATAAAAGCTAATACACTAAAAGCCTTCTTCATGGCTCTAACCACTTCAGTGGCAATCTTCAGAGATCTGTGGATATGAACTCCAAGATCTCTCTGTTCCACCACATTTCTCAGTCTTTTTCACTCTGCATACGTAGTTGAAGGCTCCAATCGGAGCTGCAGCGATTTGGGCATGATGAGTCCCCCACTCCCACCCCAACAGCACAATTCAGACTTGCAATTTTCTTTTCAGGCTAAGTGCATATGGGGGCACCTGAGAGCATTTTTCCAAGTCGGATCCGAATTGCACCCAGATTCAGCACTTAGAATCAAAATGGTAAAATCCGGCTCTGTGAGTTTATCATCTACCTTATTTGCCTTTAAGCAAGAATGGAAATATTCTATATTTAGTATCAAACTCTCCATATATTCGTTAAAAGGTCCCAGTGTCCCAAACTGGCTCACTCTTTTTTCTGTTCTGTTGGTAGGAGTTTTTCCCACCTTAGAGTTCTGTAGCCACTTTTTCAATACAGGTTAATAATACAGATTAACTATAACAAAAATGATGAGCATAATTTTTACCAACTGAAATAAGAACAAAATACAAAACAGCACGGGAAACAGGCCCTTTGGCCCAATGAGCCCACGCTGCCACCCTGATGTTCCCACCTCTACCCGCGATCCCTATCCATGTTTATAGATCTATGGATTAAAAAACCAAATTTGAGACAATTTAGGGAGAATTTGTTTTGCCAATTAGCCTAAGAGCACATCTTTGGGATGTGGGAGGAAACCGGAACGCCCGGAGAAAACCCACGCAAGCACGGGGAGAATGTGCAAACTCCCACAGACACAGGCCCAAATCCATGTATCCGCACAGCACAGCGATAGTCACTGAGCTGTCGTGTTGCCCATCAAATGGTCCAGGTCAAGCGTACACTAACGAAGTGAAGCACTAGAATACTCTCGAAAAAGATCCAAGAGCAGCCCTCTCATGACCAAACGCGTGTATGTCCCTCGTTAGACAACAAGGTGGACCAAAGCACCTGTAGGATAAAAACAAGTACATCAATATCATCATCTATTTACACCAGGGACTCCCAAGGCTCATGATCCCTATTTTAAATCAGTTTTCTATACCCCTCCATACCCATTCTGTTCATGTGCCCATCTAAGTATTTCTTAACTAACTCCAGAGTACCTGCCTCCACCACTTTACTTGGCAGTGCATTCCATACCCCCACCACCCTCTGTGTGAAAAAACTCCCTCTAGCATCCAAATTATACCTTATACCCCTCACCCTAAGCCCGTGACCCCTCATGCTATCCTAGGAAAAAGCTTAACCCTGTTTACTCTATCCATCCCCTTCATAATCTTGTACACCTCTATTAGATCTCCTCTAAGTCTACATCTTTCTAAGGAAAACAGTTCCAATTTGCCTAATCTCTCCTCGTAACTCAGACCTTCCATACCAGGCAACATCCTGGTAAACCTCCTCTGCACTCTCTCCAGAGTTCCACGTCCTTCCGGTAGTAAAGCGACCAGAACTGGACGCAGTATTCCAAGTGAGGTCTAACCAACGTTTTATACAACTGCAACATTAAAGGCCAGCTCTTATACTCTATACCTCTTCCTCTAAAGGCTAGCATACTATATGCTTTCTTCACAACCTTCTCCACTTGCTCTGCCACCTTCAGAGACTTGTTCACCTGCACCCCCAGGTCCCTCTGTGTTTCTATACTCTTAATAGGTCTACCCTTTATCATATACCTCCCCCCTACATTTTTTCTCCCGAAATGCATCACCTCACATTTATCAGGGTTGAATTCCATCTGCCATCTGTCTGCCCAAGCTGCCAGAATATCTATGTCCTGCTGCATCGCCTGACAATGCTCCTCACTATCTGCAAGTGCAGCCATCTTTGTATTGTCTGCAAACTTGCTGATCACTCCACTTACTCCCCGTTCCAAGTCTCTTCCATTGTCTCTTATGGGATTTGGACCTAGATCCCCAGAGCATCATCCTGGGTCTCTGGATTATTAGTCCAGTAACAATATCACTTCGTCACTGCTTCCCTGAACGTTATCAAAGCCTGTACTGAAATTCCAGAGGACACACAAAAAGATAAATAAAACATTAGCTCAGATTAAAACAAACACCCCAATATCTGGGATCAATTATTATTCTACATTCTCAGCATTCTCAGACAGATCAGCATTGATTAAACAGAGTGGGCTCATAAACATACCCTTCATCAAAAACTAGATATAAATACATTTTTTGAAGGTACAGTATTGTCATTGCCTCAACTACCCTTTCAGGCCATGAGTTTCAGACTCCCACCACCATCTGGGTGAAAAAATATTTCCTCACATCCACTCTAATCCTCCTGTTCCTTACCTCAGATTTATATGCCCCCAAGACCATTGATCCCTCCACCAAGGTGAAATGCTTGTTCCTATCTGGTCTGTTGCTGCCAGTCATAATTTTATACATCTACATCATGTTTCATCGCCCCGCCTCCCCTCCCCTCTACACCACTATTGTCATCTCAGCTCCAAGGAAAACAATCCTAGTCTCTCCAAACTCTTCATAACTCCAGCCCAGGCAACATCCTGGTAAATCTCCTCTGCATCTTACACATTACTCCTATCATGTGGATCCTGGAGGTGCACACAACACGCTAGCTGTGGCCTAACCAGTTGTTATCTAGAAATTAGACCGTTTGACCAGTTTCTAATAAAAAAAAAATTACTCATGGTATAAATAAAGGACATGAGTCAATTTGCAATTTCCTAGAATCATAGAATCCCTACAGCACAGAAGGAGGCATTGACCACAATCCCACCATGGACTATTCCCATAACCCCACATATTTATCCTGTTAATCTCCCTGACACTAGGATCAATTTAGCATGACCAATCAACCTAACCTGCACATCTTTGGAGTGTGGGAAGAAACCAGAGCATCCGGAGGAAATCCATGCAGACATGGGGAGAATGTGCAGACTCCACATAAACAGCCACCAGAGACCGAAACTGAAACTGGGTCTCTGATATTGTGAGACAGCAGTGCTAATCACTGTGCCACGTGCTATCCCAGTAGCTTGTTAGTTATTGGGAATGGGTAAACTGGTGGCATTGTAGTTAGTACTGCTGCCTCACAGTGCCAGGGACCTGGGTTCGATTCGCAGCTAGTGTCACTGTCTATGCGGAGTTCGCACATTCTTCTCATGTCTGTGTGGGCTTCCTCCAGGTGCCCTGGTTTCCTCCCACACTCCAAAGATGTGTAGGTTAAGTTGATTGGCCATGCTAAATCGATCTTTGGTATCGAGGGATTAGAAGGATAAATATGTTGTGTTATGGGGATAGGGCCTGGGTGGGACTTGTGGTCGGTGCAAACTCAGTGGCCAAATGGCTTTCTTCTGTAGGATTTCTATGATGGTTCTATGAATGTTGATTATATCTTATCGTAAAATGGTTTTAAGCTGATGGGCTAAGTGCTAGTAAAATAATTAGGTGGGAGTTCAAGTGTTTTTTGTGTGCAAGGGCAAAAATGGGTCGTGAAATGCTCTTGGCAGACAGGATTAAGGAGTATCCTAAGGCATTTTATTCATACATTAGGAATAAGAGAGTTGTCAGGGAAAACAAAATCGGGCCTCTCAGGGACAAAGAAGGGAAATTATGCTTAGAACCCAAGGAAGTAGGTGAGATCCTAAATGAATACTTTGCATCAGTATGTACAAAGGAGAGGGATGTGTTGACTGGGAGTCTCTCAGAGGGATGTGTTGACGCGTTAGAGGAAATCTCAATTACAAGGGAGGAAGTGTTAGGTTTTCTAGGGAACATTAAGACAGACAAATCCCAGAGCCTGATGGCATCTGTCCTCGACTGCTCAGGGAGACAAGAATGAAATTGCCAACAAGATCAATTGGCAGTAATCATAGCACCCAATGGGGTTACCAATTTCATTCATGGAGAATGCCAGGGCCTCCTAGGTGTCCATCCTTAGATGAATAGAGTGTATGTAGTGCCCTTCCATATCAGGTAATGGCAGGAATTCGAAACACCGGAGAGTCTGGCTGAAACTGGGAAATTCGCATATACTGTCCTTATTTGGTCAGCCATGATGTGGAGTTGCTGATATTGGACTGGAGTAGGCACAGTAAGTAGTGTCACAACACTAGGTTAAAGTCCAACAGGTTTATTTGTTGGCATGAGCTTTCGGAGCACTGCTCCGGTGAGTGTTATTTAGTCAGGGCTAAGTACCTCTGGTTCGAGCTCCAGGAGAAATGCTAACTTATCCTTCTTTGCCTTTGACCTGTGTTTGCATTTAAACTTAGCCTATTCAAATTTTCATCAAGCCTGGCTGCAGAACCTGTTGATTGCTGTTTAACAGGAACATAGAAATTAGGAACAGAATTAGGCAAGTTCAGACCTTCAAGCCTGCTCCACCATTCAATCAGATTATGGCTATTCTCTCCCTGTTTCAAATCCACCTCCCTATCCATTCCCCATATTGTTATTAGAAATATGTCTAGTCCTCTCTTGAAATCATTCAATGATTCAGACTCCATCACGTTATGGGGCAACAAGTTTCACATTCACCATCCTCTGCGAGGCATAGTTCCTCCTCATCTCAGTTTTAAATCTACCATCTCTCAACCTATACTTGTGATCTCTTGTTCAGGATTGCCCCATAGAAGTAACATTTGGTCCTCATTTACTTTATCAATTTCTTTTAAAATTTTAGATACCTCATTCAGAAACCTCTTATCGTTCTAAACTCCAGCGTGTACAAGCCCAAACTGTTTAACCGCTTCATCCCCAGAATCAACCTGATGAACCTCCTCTGAACTGCTTCCAATGCCATCACATCCTTCCTCAAACAAGGAGACAAAACTGGACACAGCACTCCAGATGTGGTCTCACCAACACCCGATACAATTGCAACATGTCTCTACTTTTATAGAATTATAGAATCTATAGCATGGAGACAGACTCATCGGCCCAAACTGGTCCATGCCCACCAAAATGCCCATTAATTAATTCCATTTGGCTGTATTTGTTCCATATTCCTCGAAATCTTTCCTGTCCATGTATTTGTCCAAATGTCTTTTAAAAGTTGTCAATGTTCCTGTCTCAACTACTTCCTCCAGCAGCTCATTCCACATACGTGTCACCATCTGTATAAAAATTTGCTCCTCAGGTTCCCATTAATTCTTTCCCCTCTAAACTTAAACCTATATCCTCTAGTTCTCAAGGCATTCTGTCTTCTGTCATTCAATCAGAATCTAAATTTCTAGCATGCTCTGATCACTCTTTCCTAGAGGATCTTTGACAAGACTATTTATCAATTCGTTGTTACATAATACTAAAGCTAAAATAGCCAGCTCCTTGATTGATTCTGTAACGTATTGCTCCAAGAAACAATGCCTCATACACTCTTATGAAACCTCCCTCAAAGCAACCTTTGCCAATATGATTAATACATCTGTTTGCATGTTAAAATTATCCATGATTACCAATGTGCCCTTCTCACAAGCCCTCATTTCTTGACTTATATTGTGCTCCATTTGGAAGTATTGCTCAGGGGGCTGTAAGTTATTTCTATTTTTGTTTCCACCCATATTGATTCAATATGTTGGCCTTTTATACAGTCTTATATTTCTTAATAAAGCCGTAGTGTCATCTTTAACCAATAAAGTTACTTCATCTCCTATCCCATGTTGTCTATCCTTTCAGAATGCTGAATTCGCTTGGACATTCAATTCCCAGTCCCAGTCCTCTTCTAATCCCTACCAAATCATAGCCATTTGTTTCTATTTGTGTCATCAATTCATTGACCTTATTCCAAATATTGCATGCATTTAGTACTATGTTTTTAAATATGTCTTACTGATTTGATTTTCTTTTGCAAGATTTTCATTTGCACTATGTTTTGCACATATTTTGACGTCCTTTATTACTCTCTGATGGCCATTAGTCTGGCCCTACATCCTTATGTTCTCCTCACACACTAATCTGGGTGCTTTGGTTCCCATTTACCATTATACTTTATGTAGTTTTGCCCTTCCCCACCCCCCCATTTAGATTGTCCAATTTTGCATCAAGCTTAGTTGCTCAGGCTGCTGGCTCATTGATCACAACCCCTCCTCTTGATTCACGAGCATTAATGAACACAACTCTAATGAAGCTCTCGCACTGGCAAATACCATCGTCTCAGACAACCCAAATCCTAAACCCCGTATATATAAACATTCCTTAACCTTAAAACCGCACTACATTACCAAAACAAGTTTGTTGTCATTCCAGTGCACTTGAATACAATATATACAGACAAAAATAAATTAATAGAAGAATTCCTTTATGATTGTACTTTCAATTTAGGGGATATAGTGATGCTGTTGCTGGACTCATAATCAGAGACCGAGGATAATGCTCTGAGGACCCAGGTTCAAATCCGACTACGGTGAAATTTGAATTCAATAAATATCTGGAATTAAAAGTCTAATGATAACCACAAAACCATTGTCAATTGTCATAAAAGCCCATCTTGTTCATTAATGTCCTTGAGGGAAGGAAGTCTGCTGTCCTTACCCGGTCTGGCATACATGTCACTCCAGACTCACAACAATGTGGTTGACAATTAACTGCCCTCAGGGACGGACAATAAATATTGGCCCACATCCCATAGATGATTTTTTTTTTAAAGTTCATCTCTGATGACAAACAATGTGCAGAGCTAATGGGAGACCCCCCTTGAGGAATTTGGCCAGCCCCTCATGAGGGTCTCGTGCAGTTGTTTGCATGTAATGTCCACTTGTGAGGCGTCTTTGGGTTTGTGCATCTGCGAGAGGATGCCATCTCTATTGTCATGCCTTCCTCGCAATCTGACTGGTCTGCAGTGTGTAGAAGGCTTTGGGACAGGGCATTGACCTTACCATATTTATGGACAATGCTAAGATTGTACTGTATCACTGCAAATTTACTGATGATGTTATAGCCAAAGTGTGATGAGGTTTTAAAGATAATTATGAGTGGCTGATGTTCCAGTTCAACAGTGCAGGATGACCATACATGAAATCATGAAATTTCTGACAGGTGCAGACAGCAGAGATCCATGGGACATATGAAGAAAACTATATCTGCGTACCAGAAACATTAATATGTGAAGTTTCAAAGATTCTTCATCTAACAGGATCCACTAGAACCCATATTTTGCATCTAGGGTGCTGAATACCTTGGCTTTGGGCATGTCTGCTATCACCTGTTCTCCTGCCTTCATGAGGGTGATGAAATCTGAGCAGTTCCTTGTTCAACTACACTGAGTCAATGCAAATTCTGACCATGCCATCTTTCTTTATTGCAGCCACCTTTGCTGCAATCCAATCTGTGCCCTTACCTGTGGGAGCTATGAGAGCCAGTGTCGTTACCCAGTGCAGCTCAAGAACTATTTTCTGCTTCATAACTTTTGGCACTTTTCTTGGAACACAAAAGGCTGGCGGTATCAAATCATCCAGTCTCATGTGGTATTTATCTGGTAATTTACCAATGACATTGCAATTGAAAAGTTTTTTGTACTTTCTCATTTTTGGGATCTGGTGTTGTAAAGCATGTACCTCTGGACCAAGTTGGATGACCCCTAGTGAAATGCTGTCCTGACAACCCAACAGTGGCTTGATGTTCTGGTCAAATATATGAAATTTAAACCTGCCCTGTATATAGTAGAGATGACCACATCTTCAATGTGTATGGTTTGTTCATCATAAGCCATGCAGTTCACCTGGATGCAATGCTGCATATGGGTGCACTTCCCATAGCATTCTGCTGGACAATAAGTTAAACTTTTCTCCAGTGTCAATTTTTATCATTCGTCAGTCATGTCATGCTGCAAATCATGTTAAGGGTGGTGAAGATCTCACCCTTTTCTGTGATAGTTAGACACTCTCACAATTGTGTTGTTGGAGGCTCAGAAACTTTACTGCTTTGGCTGAGCTCTAATTTGTGCACCTTGCAGGTGCCCCTATCTTGGAGGACTGACTCTTTAAACCTTTATTTCCTTCACTTCCTGCATCGAACTGGTAACAGCCCTTTGCAACAAAGTGACAAATCTTACTTTCTTGTGTCTTAATAACAGCAAAAACTTTTATTTATATTGCACCGTTAATGTAATAAAATGTCTTAAGACACTTCACAATACCATTACCAAACAAAATACATGAGACAATGCACAAGCCGATGGCCAAAAGCTCGGTTAACAGATTAGGTTTTAAGGAGTACCTTATTAGAAGAAAGAGAGGTAGTTTTCAAGTTTTAAAAGTGGTGCAGTATTGGTCAATTTTGATTATTCAATTAAATATTTCAATGTTAAGTTTCAAAAAGTTGTTCTTTAAAGTTTCAAATCAAATAGCCTGAAAATAATCTTGTATAATTTTGTTTTCAAAGTTGGTTTACTTGAAATTATTTTCCTCCTGTTTCAAAACAGATGATAGAAGTATTAAACATCAAACATTTTACTCCATATTTGATGAAAAATCATCAAGTCAGAATCATCAGAATAAATTGAAAACACCGGAGCAACAACTGTCAGATAAAGCAGAAAAGGTAACTTCAGCAGAAAGACATAAAAAATGTGGAAGAGACTGTCAATGACTGTCTCTTGTGAATGACACTAAGAAAAGAATGTGGCATACTGTTGACAGAAGATTGAATCGCAGAATCATTGAATCACTGCTTCTTCCAAATCCAAAAGATGGATTTTCTAATATGAAGGAGTCTGTCTGCACTGGCTGTGAGACAGAATGACTTTGAGTGTCTCCACTAAAACATTCGTAATAATAAACCAAATATTGGAGGGTGGCAAGGGTCTGTGGGTAGCAATGTGGCACTGTGGTTAGCACTGCTTGCTCACAGTGTCCGGGTCCTGGGTTTGATTCCAACTTTCGGTGACGGTTTGCCTGGAGTTTACACATTCTCCCCATGTCTGCGTAGATTCCAGGTGTCCCAGTTTCCTTCCAAAAGCTTCCAGTCCAAAGATCTGCAGGATAGGTGGATTGGCCATGATAAATATGTGCAATTACAGAAATAGGGCTGGGGATAGGGTGGGCCAAGGTAAGATGCTTATTTGGAGAGGTGGTGCATACTCAATGGGTTGAATGGTCCCCTTCATTGTAGAGATTCTACAGTACCTAAAGAAAATCCCATATAGAACATAGAACAATACAGCACAAACAGGCTCTTCGGCCCACGAGTTGCGCCGATCACATCTACCAATCCACAGACCTATCTATAACCCCCTATCCTATTCTTTTCCATATACTCATCCAGAAGTCTTTTAAAAGACCCCAGTGAGTTTGCCTCAACAACCTCCGATGGCAGTCGGTTCCATTCACTCACCACCCTCTGAGTGAAAAACCTACCCCTGACATCTCCTTTGTATTTGCTTCCCTGCACCTTAAATCTGTGTCCTCTCGTAGTGACCATTTCAGCTCGGGGAAATAGTCTCTGAGAGTCCACCCTATCTATTCCTCTCAACATTTTATAAACCTCTATCAGGTCGCCTCTCAACCTACGTCTCTCCAGTGAGAAGAGTCCCAGCTCCCTCAACCTATCTTCATAAGGCCTACCTCCCAATCCAGGCAGCATCCTTGTAAATCTCCTCTGCACTCTCTCAGTAGCCTCTACATCCTTCCTATAGTGAGGCAACCAGAACTGCGCACAATACTCCAACTGGGGTCTGACAAGAGTCTTATAGAGCTGCATCATTACCTCCTGACTCCTAAACTCTATTCCTCGATTAATGAAGGCCAGTACACCGTACGCCTTCTTGACCACTTCTTCCACCTGCGAGGCCGATTTAAGAGTCCTGTGGACCCGGACCCCGAGATCCTTCTGCTCTACAACACAGCTAAGACTCCTACCCCTTATATTGTACTCCTTCATCCCATTATTCCTGCCAAAATGGACCACTACACATTTATCCATGTTGAAGTCCATCTGCCACTTCTCCGCCCAGTCTTGCATCCTGTCTATGTCCCGCTGCAACTTTTGGCATCCCTCCAGACCATCCACAACACCACTGATCTTTGTATCGTTGGCGAACTTACTAACCCATTCCTCCACTTCCTCATCCAGGTCATTTATGAAAATGACAAACAGCAAGGGTCCCAGAACAGATCCCTGGGGCACTCCACTGGTTACCAACCTCCATGCAGAACGAGACCCATCCACAACCACTCTCTGCCTTCTGCCGGCAAGCCAGTTCTGGATCCACGAGGCCAAAGCCCCTTGGATCCCATGCCCTGTCACCTTCTCCAGAAGCCTTGCATGGGGGACCTTATCAAACGCCTTGCTAAACTCCATGTACACTACGTCCACCACCCTTCCTTCGTCAATGTGTTCAGTCACATTTTCGAAGAACTCAACTAGGCTCGTAAGGCACGACCTGCCCTTGACAAAACCATGCAGACTATTTCTAATCAGTCCAATATACAGCCAACTACTCCAAGAGACACGTCTGGATTTGCGTTGCAAGCATTGACCAAATAATAGTGAAATAATGTGTGAGTTTGAGAATTCCTGCTTATTAATATTAGTAATGATCCAATTTTCTCATTAGCGTATTGTACTTTACAAAGTCTGTTTATTCAAATTGCCTGCTGATTTTCAAATACTATCGGAATGTCCTTCTCAGTACAAATAGTCAATTATTGACTGGAATTTTACTGCCTGTTCATTGTGGGAATCGGAGCTATTGGACTATGGAAAGGATTTTATGGTTTTTGGATGAGTGAGGCTGTAAAATCCCGCCCATTATCACTGTTTTCTACACATTCCTAAAGTTATATACCTTTTGAGGACTTTTGAATTCTCTTTGACAATCTCTTCTCGTATTCACTTTTTGCCCTTTTATTTTGTTTTTCACTTCTCCTCTGAACTTTATTTGTTTCTACTAGTTCTCACCTGTATTAATAACCTCTTGTCTGCCAACTTTCTCTTTTCTGCTACATCTCAATCCCTATCTCTTCCATCATCCAGGGAGTTTTGGCTTTGTATGTTTTACCTTTTTGCTTCAAGGCAATATGTCCAGGATATTACTGAACAATCTCATCCTTAATGGCAACTCTTTGTTGCAATTCCATCTACAATTGTTTGATTTCAGTTCATCTGGGAAAGATCTGTTCTCAAACAAATCAAATTGGTCTTGCCCTATATAAGCTTGGTTTTCTGCAGCTAAGCTAAACTTTGTGATTAGAATTATAGAATTAGAATTATAGAATGCAGCAGTGCAAAAGGAGGCCATTTGTCTGCACAACCACAATCACCCAGGTCCTATCCCCATGCATTTATTCTCGCTAGTCCCTCTGACACTAAGGAGACATTTAGCATGGCCAATCCACCTAACTTGCACATCTTTGGGCTGTGGGAGGAAACTAGAGCACCCGGAGGAAACCCATGCAGACATGAGGAGAACTTGCAAACTCCACGCAGACAGTTACCCAAGCTGGGAATTGAACCTGGGACCCTGGTGCAGAGGAATAGCAGTGCTAACCACTGTGCTGCCCAACTACTGTGTCACTGTGCCACCCATTGATTCTGTGATCAAATTCCAAATCCCCCCATTGACACTTGATTCACCTCATTCCCCAGAATCAGATTGAGCATTGGTTCCTCCCTCTTTTGGCTGAGTCAGTAATTTGCTTTCATAGAATCACAGAATCCCTATAGTGCAGAAGGAGGCCGTTTGACTCTTTGAGTCTGCGGCAACTCTCTGGCAGAGCATCATACCTGGCCCTATCTCTGTAACCCCACATATAGATGCACTAATTCCCCTTATATCTTTAGACACTAAGGGGAACTTACCATAGCAAATTAAACTAATCTGCAATTCTTTGGATTGTGGGAGGAAACCAGAGTACCTGGAGGAAACCTACACAGATGCAGGGAGAATGTGAGTACAGACATTACCCAAGGCCGGATTTGAACCTGGGTCTCTGGCGCTCTGAGACACTGTGCAAAATGTTGACATGCAGTAGCTCTGTGTCTCCTTCATTAAGGAAGACAATGAAAGGGTTGAGGGTGATGAGATTATGGAACCTGAGGGGAACTGGTGGATAAGGTGTTTTTAGATTTCCAGAAGGTGTTCAAAAAGGTGCCTCACAAAAGGTTGCTGCAGAAGGTTAGGGTACACAGAGTTGGGGGTAAAGTATTAGCGTGGATTGAGAATTGGTTGTCTAATAGGAATCAGAGAGTTGGAATCAATAGATGCTTTTCTGGTTGGCAGTTGGTGACTAGTGGAGTGTCGCAGGGATCAGTGCTGGGTTCTCAACTGTTTACCATTTACATAGACGATCTGGAGGAGGGTAACAGAATGTAGGATAACAGAATTTGCTGATGACACGAAGATGAGTGGAAAAGCGAATTGTGTGGAGGGTGCGGAAAGCCTGTAGAGAGATCTGGATAGGCTGACTGAGTGGGCGAGGACCTGGCAGATGGAGTATAACGTCAGCAAATGTGAAGTTATCCACTTTGGTAGAAATAATAGCAGGAGGGATTATTATTTAAAGGGTGAAAAGCTGCAGCATGCTACTGTGCAGAGGGACTTGGGGGTCCTTGTGCACATATCACAAAAACACAGTCTGCAGGTGGAGCAGGTGATCAAGAAGATGAATAGAATATTAGAACATAGAACAATACAGCACAAACAGACCCTTCGGCCCACGAGTTGCGCCGATCACATCTACCAATCCACAGACCTATCTATAACCCCCGATCCTATTCTTTTCCATATACTTATCCAGAAGTCTTTTAAAAGATCCCAGCGAGTTTGCCTCAACAACCTCCGACGGCAGCCTATTCCATTCACTCACCACCCTCTGAGTGAAAAACTTACCCCTAACATCTCCTCTGGATTTGCTTCCCCGTACCTTAAATCTGTGTCCTCTCATAGTGACCATTTCAGCTCGGGGAAATAGTCTCTGAGAGTCCACCCTATCTATTCCTCTCAACATTTTATAAACCTCTATCAGGTCGCCTCTGAACCTATGTCTCTCCAGTGAGAAGAGTCCCAGCTCCCTCAACCTACCTTCATAAGGCCTACCTCCCAATCCAGGCAGCATCCTTTTATATCTCTGCACTCTCTCAATAGCCTCTACATCCTTCCTATAGTGAGGCGACCAGAACTGCGCACAATACTCCAAGTAGGGTTGGAGTTGGTTGGTAAAGTTGGCCTTTATCATGAGGAGAATAGAATATAAAAGCTGGGAGGTCTTGCTGCAACTGTTCTGGGACTGATGAGGCTGCAGCTGGAGTACTGTGTGCAGTTTTGGTCCCCTTATTTGCGAAAAGATATATTGGCCTTGGCAGGAGTACAGAGAAGGTTCACTAGGCTGATACCGGAGATGAAGGGGTTGGCTTATGAGGAGAGATTAAATAGACTGGGCCTCTACTCGTTAGAGTTCAGAAGGTTGAGGGGGGATCTTATAGAGACTTACAAGATAATGAAGGGGCTACATAGGGTAGAGGTAGAGAGATTCTTTCTGCTTAGAAAGGAAACCAGAACTAGAGGACACGTCCTCAAAATAAGAGGGGGTCAGTTTAGAGTGGAGCTGAGGAGGAACTTCTTCACTCAAAGGTGGTGAATCTCTGGAACTCTCTGCCCATTGAAGTGTTGGAGGCTATCTTGCTGAATATATTTAAATCACAGATAGATAGATTTCTGATAGATAAGGGAATTAAGGGTTATGGGGAGAAAGCGGGAAAGTGGCACTGATCTACTTCAGATCAGCCATGATCTTATTGAATGGCAGGGCTGGCTCAAAGGGCTAAATGGCCTACTCCTGCTCCTATTTCTTATGTTCTTCTGTTCTTAGAAGGCTGCAGGGATTGAAGACACAGCATTGGTCAGACCGAGGCAGGTATGCACATGAGGCCCTCATAGCCAACAGATTCCACAAGGAGAATGACAGGTTGCAATGAGTATCTTCTTGGACAAATGCCCCCCATCAAAGGCCAACATGAACACTAGCATTGCTATCCCTCTGATTTCAACATCTGCTTCAAACTGAGTTAGTATTTACACTTAAATCTCATCATTTCCTTAATCACTTGAAGGATAATAATGTCTCAGGATTCTTGCTGAGATGAGGTGCTAACTGAAAGAGGGCACTCTGGCATCAGATATCAGAAGGTACTGCCTGCTGAAGCATCTCTCCAGCATGCCAGTTGCAATGGCAGCCTATTCAAAGTTCTACAATGCGCAGTGCACTCTTTGCCATGTGTCTTATGATAGAATCATAGAATCCTGCAGTGCAGAAGGAGGCCACTCGGCCCATTGTGTCTGCATCAACCACAATCCCACCCAGGCCCTATCCCCATAATCTTATGCATTTACACTAGCTAGCCTTCCTGATACTAAGAGGCAATTTAGCATGGCCAATCAACCTAACCCGTACATTTCTAATTTCAGCCCAACAAAGCTCCACATGTAGATTCACCTCTAGCAATAGCATAATGCATCTGTATAACCTTGATGGTGGGCATAAATGGACCAAAAGAGTCAAAGATGTTAGGCAGGTGTTACTCTATTTTGAGATCACTCAGTCCTCTGTCTCATCTTCTTCTCTAACACTTAGATATTTGGCACTCTTGTTAAGGATGCTGATCGACATTCAGTTTCACCTTTTTATGGATGTTGTCACCTCAGGATGACAATGTTAGAATAGAATAGAATCCCGACAGTACAGCTGGAGGGAACAGCAGTAGCTGCGTCTGTGGAGCTGAGCCCGACCCAATAGTACCAAAAAGTAAAGAAAAGAGAAGGGCCGTTTTAATAGGAGACGCCATAGTGAGGGGGTCAGACAGGCGTTTTTGCGGACGCAGACAGGAGTCACGAATGGTGGTCTGCCTCCCTGGAGCTGGGATCCGGGATGTCTCTGGACGCATCCCAGATATCTTAAAAGGGGAGGGGGAGAAGCCGAAGGTTGTGGTCCATATAGGTACCGCTGATGTAGGTAGGAAGAGGGAAGGAGTCATGAAAAGGGATTATAAGGAACTAGGCAGACAGCTGAGAAAGAGGAACGAAGAGGTAGTAGAACATAGAACATAGAACATTACAGCACAGAACAGGCCCTTCGGCCTTCGATGTTGCGCCGACCAATATAAAAAGCAATGCCCCTCCAAACTAAACCATTCCCTTCTCTTCCATATACTTATCAACTAACCTCTTAAACGCCACCAAACTTGGCGCATCTACAACTGCTGCAGGCAGGGCATTCCACTCCCGAACCACCCTTTGGGTAAAGAACCTACCTCTGATATCCGTCCTATAACTATCACCCCTTAATTTAAAGCTGTGTTCCCCTCGTGCTAGCTTTCTCCATCCTAGGAAAAAGGCTATCACTGTCCACCCTATCTAAACCTCTAATCATCTTATATGTTTCGATCAGGTCCCCCTTAGCCTCCTCCTTTCTAACGAAAACAACCTCAAATCCCTCAGCCTCTCCTCATAAGACCTGCCCTCCATACCAGGCACCATCCTGGCAAACCTCCTCTGTACCCTCTCCAATGCCTCCACATCTTTCTTATAATGTGGGGACCAGAACTGCACACAATACTCCCAGTGCGGCCGCACTAGAGTTTTGTACAGTTGCAACATGACGTTGCGGCTCCGAAATTCAATCCCTCTACCAATAAAAGCCAAGACTCCATATGCCTTCCTAACAACTTCTCGACCTGACTGCCTACTTTCAGGGATCTATGCACATACACACCAAGATCCCTCTGTTCATCTAGACTACTAAGAATCCTACCATTTGCCCGATACTCTACACATTTATTATTTCTGCCATAGTGCATTACCTCACACTTTTCCACATTAAACTCCATTGCCACCTCTCGGCCCAGCTCTGCAACTTGTCCAAGTCCCTCTGCAAACTATAACACCCCTCTTCACTATCTACCACTCCACCGACTTTAGTGTCATCTGCAAATTTACTAATCCATCCTTCAATACCCTCATCCAGATCATTTATAAAAAATTACAAACAGCAGGGGCCCCAAAACAGACCCCTGAGGTACACCACTTGTCACCGAACTCCAAGATGAATATCTCCCATCAACCACCACCCTCTGTCTTCTACCTGCTAGCCAATTACTAACCCAATTAGCTAAATCACCCTCTATCCCATACATCTGCATTTTCTGCAGAAGTCTTCCATGGGCCACCTTATCAAACGCCTTACTAAAGTCCATATATACCACATCAACCGCCTTACCCCATCCACCTCCTTAGTCACTTTTTCAAAAAACTCAATGAGGTTAGTAAGGCACGACCTACCCTTCACAAAACCATGCTGACTATCTCCAATCAATTCATTACTCTCTAAATAACTATAAATCCGATCCCTAATTATTCTCTCCAACACTTTGCCCACCACAGAAGTAAGACTCACTGGCCTATAATTCCCTGGAAGGTCTCTCTTCCCCTTCTTGAACAAGTAGTCTCAGTTTCATCTTTTTATGGATGTTGTCACCTCAGGATGACAATGTTAGAATAGAATAGAATCCCGACAGTACAGCTGGAGGGAACAACAGTAGCTGCGTCTGTGGAGCTGAGCCCGACCCAGTAGTACCAAAAAGTAAAGAAAAGAGAAGGGCCGTTTTAATAGGAGACGCCATAGTGATTCTAATTCCCTGGAAGGTCTCTCTTCCCCTTCTTGAACAAGTAGTAGTCTCAGGATTGCTGCCTACACCACGGAAAAGTGAGAGCAGGAATAGAATGAGGTGGAGGGTGAATGCGTGGGTGAGAGACTGGAGCAGGGGGCAGGGGTTCCGGTTCCTGGATCATTGGGACCTCTTTAGGGGCAGGTGTGACCTGTACAATAAAAACGGGTGGCACTTAAATCCCAGGGGGACCAGTATGTTAGGCGGGAAGGCTGGCTAGGGCTTCTGAAGGGACTTTAAACTAGAAAGGTTGGGCGGAGGGAATCGAGATGAGGTGACTAGGAGCGAGGAGGTTAGCTTCCAAGTAGAGAAGGATTATAGACAGTATGAGAGGGAGGTTAGACAGGGGATGGAGAAGGGAAGCGCCCAGACTGAGGGTCTGAGGTGTGTCTATTTTAATGCCAGGAGTGTAGTGAATAAAGTGGATGAGCTCAGGGCCTAGATTGCTGCTTGGAAATGCGGTGCCCATTACAGAGACTTGGATGTCTCAGGGACAGGACTGGTACTTGGCATCTCTACATCATGACTACTTCAGATACCAGCATTCAGATGATTTAGGAAGGACAGAGAGGGAGGTAGAAGAGGTGGGGGAGTGGCATTGTTGAGCAGGGACAGTGTCCCAGCTGAAGAGAAGGAGGATTGCCGTGGAGGGACTGTGTACGGACTCTCTGTGGGTGGAAGTTAGGAAGAGCAAGGGGTTCTTTATAGGCCGCCCAATAGTGACAAGGATGTTGAGGTGCAGACAGGGAAACAGATCCTAGAGAGATGTAGAAATAACAGGATTGTTGTGGTGGGAGACTTTAATTTCCCAAACATCAACTGGAATGTCCCCAGGGTAAGGGGTTTGGATGGTGAGGAATTTGTTAGGTATGTTCAGGAGGGTTTCCTGACACAGCACGTGGATAAGTCTACGAGAGGAGAGGCTGTACTTGACCTGGTGCTGGCTAATGAACAAGGACAGGTGTCGGATCTCTCAGTAGGACAGCATTTCGGGAATGGTGATCATAATTCTATCTCCTTCACGATAACATTGGAAAGAGATAGGATCAGGCAGGATAGAAAGATGTTTATCTGGAGTAGGGGGAAATACGAAATCATTAGGCAGGAAATTGGAAGAGTAAACTGGAAGGAGGTGTTCTTGGGGCAAAGTACTGAAGGAAGGTGGCGGATTTTCAAGGAATGTTTGTCTAGAGCTCTGCACAACAACATTCTGGTGAGACAAAGAGGCTTTGGTAGGTCGAGAGAACTATGGTGCACAAAGATTGTGATGAACCTAGTTAGGAAGAAAAGGAAGTTGTACAATAGGTTCAGGGAGCTAGGGGATGTTAAGGATCTAGAGGCGTATAAGACTTGTAGAAGGGAGCTTAAAAAGGAAATTAGAAGAGCCAGAAGGGGTCACGAGAAGGCTTTGGCGGGTAGGATTAAGGAGAATCCCAAGACATTCTACAAATATGTGAAGAGTAAAAGGATGAGAAGAGAAGGGATAGGACCTATAAAAGGTGAAGGGGGAAAGGTCTGTGAGGAACCAGAAGAAATGGCAGAGGTGCTTAATAAGTACTTTGCCTCAGTATTCACAGTGGAGAGTGATCTGGGAGGTTGTACTACAGGATTGCGGCAAACTGGAAAGATTGAGTATGTGGACATTAAGAAAGAGGAGGTGTTGGAACTGTTAAATTCCATCAAGGTAGATAAGTCACCGGGTCCAGATGGGATGTACCCCAGGTTACTGTGGGAGGTGAGGGAAGTGATTGCAGAGCACCTGGCTATGATCTTTGCGATGTCGATTGAGATGGGAGAGGTTCCGAAAGATTGGAGGATTGCGGATGTGGTGCCTATTTTCAAGAAGGGGAACAGGGATAGCCTAGGCGATTACTGACCAATGAGTCTGACCTCAGTGGTCGGTAAGTTGATGGAGAGGATTCTGAGAGGTAGGATTTATGAGCATTTAGAGAAATTCAATATGATCAGAAATAGTCAACACAGCTTTGATTAGGGCAGATCGTGCCTTACGAGCCTAGTTGAGTTCTTCGAAAATGTGACTGAACACATTGACAAAGGAAGAGCAGTGGACGTGGTTTACATGGATTTCAGCAAGGCGTTTGATAAGGTCCCCCATGCAAGACTTCTTGGGAAGATGAGAGGGCATGGAATTCAAGGGGCTTTGGCCTTGTAGATCCAGAGCTGGCTTGCCTGCAGAAAGCAGAGAGTAGTTGTGGATGGGTCTTCTTCTGCATGGAGGTCAGTCACCAGTGGAGTGCCCCAGGGATCTGTTCTAGGACCCTTGCTGTTTGTCATTTTCATAAATGACCTGGATGAGGAAGTGGAGGGATGGGTTAGTAAGTTCGCCGACGGCACGAAGGTTGGTGGTGTTGTGGATAGTCTAGAGGGATGTCTGAAGTTGCAGTGAGACATAAATAGGATGCAAGACTGGGCAAGACTGAAGATGGACTTCAATGCGGATAGATGTGTGGTAGTCCATTTTGGCAGGACCAATGGGATAAAGCAGTATAATATCAAGGGTAGGAGTCTTGGCAGTGTTCAGGAGCAGAAAGATCTTGAGGTCTGGGTCCATAGGACTCTTAAACCTGCCCCGCAAATGGAGGATGTGGTCAAGAAGGCATATGGTGTACTGGCCTTCATTAATAGAGGGATTGAATTTAGGAGTCGAGAGGTAATGCTGCAACTTCATAAGACCCTTGTCAGACCCCACTTGGAGTACTGTGTGCAGTTCTGGTCACCTCACTATAGGAAGGATGTGGAAGCTATTGAGAGGGTGCAGAGGAGATTTACAAGGATGTTGCCTGGATTGGGGGGCATACCTTATGAAGATAGGTTGAGAGAGCTAGGTCTCTTCTCCTTGGAGAGACGAAGGTTGAGAGGTGGCCTGATAGAGGTTTATAAGATGTTGAGAGGAATAGATAGAGTGGATTCTCAGAGGCTATTTCCCAGGGCTGAAATGGTTGCTACAAGAGGACACAGGTTTACGGTGCTGGGGGGCAAGTACAGAGGAGATGTTAAAGGTAAGTTTTTCGCTCAGAGGGTAGTGAGTGAATGGAATCGGTTGCTGTCAGTGGTGGTAGAGGTGAACTCGCTGGGGTCTTTTAAGAGACTTCTGGATGAGTACATGGGATTTAATGGGATTGGGAGTTACAGATAGTTCTATGTCCTGTAGGTATAGATATGATTGGCACAACTTGTGGGCCGAAGGGCCTGTTTGTGCTGTAGTATTCTATGTTCTATGTTCTAGACCTACCAAATGCAGTTTCAGAGAATGCTTAAATGCTCAACTGACCATCAGACTTTAACATCGAATTTATTGCCACTGACCTCGGCTGGTGTTTAGAGGGAGGGATGCACAGAATATATGACACAGTACTGCATCCCTATATTGAGATGAACCTTGTTGCTGCAATACAAACAAATGCACGTTGAGAGACACAAGGTTGTAAATTCAATCACCAGGCCAATAATATGGGATGAGCAGCAGAGCTACCATTGAGGTGGGAAAGCACCCACAATTTTTGGTCAGCTTAACAGCTGTACATTCGGAAAGTGGGCAATGTGCAAGGCAGATAGGAATGCATAGTGCTCTGCGTTTGGGCTCATAGATTGAAAACCTGCCAGCTGACAGAACATGAAGTACAATGTATACAAGACCCTTTTCCATGCAATACAATATGCACACCAAACATTCATCTTTTAATAATGCTTTGGCGATGGTTGAAACTGTCTCAATCTTACACTGGCAAGTTCTAACACTACATGATACAGCAAAGCATGTGAATGAGTTTCCATTCATAAAAATACTTTACATTAAGGACAAGACACAACTAATGTGAAAAAGCATCTAAGGTAGCTCACACATTGTGGTCATTTGGAAGCAGACAACATCGACCAGAGGCGCATGAGGGCAACATCTGTGATAAGTGGGGAAAGGGACCAATGTGCCACACCTGATTGACAACAATATCACACATCATGAACAAGAAACAGAATTGGGTGTGATTCTCTTTGCAATATACGTGTTTAATATATGTGCCATGAATTTGCGTTCTTAATGCCACTGTTATGTCTTGCTATTGCCCCACCATCTGAAGCAGAGATTGAAGCAGCCTGCTGACTCATACCCTGTTGGTTGTAATGATTTTGGCAAGTGTTTTCTGATGGGTTGGGACATGGATGGCCCTTGCCTGCTTTGAGTCTCCAGTTGTGGGGCAGCTGCACTCTCCTGGAAGTATTGAGCTAGAGCTGATGGGGTCACCGGAAGAGGGGATGGGATTGGGTGCACAGTCCAGAAATCAACTGAGTGGAGGGTGCCTAGGATGTCGAGATACTGGTCCTCCTCTCTATGAGTGCTCAGTGATTCCTGATAGATCCCTTGAGGAGAAGAGTCGTCTACAATGAGATAAAACTGCCCAATTCCCCTCTTGTGTAGCCACTGATGGATCACTAATTGATAAAGTGCAACTCCTGGCACAGTGAAGGACCTATGTCTCGAATCAAAGTCTTTTTCTTCTTTTAGACACACTGTTGGGGTCAAAGATGACTTGCTTCCACACAAAAATTTGGTTTTCAGGGGAAGGTGTCCAATACATGACCTATTGTCTCTGTCACAGGTGGGGTAAATGGTTGTTGTGGGAGCAGATGGGTAAATTACCAGAGTTGCCATGAGTTCCTTTTGCTGTCAACATTTTGCTTCAGTTTGCTTTCAGCTCAAAGTCTTCAGCTTCTTCCTGGATACTTTTTCACCACCTCAGGGGGTCTTGGGCCAGCAATTCCAGATCTTCAAGGAGACTGAGGATGCCCTTGAAGATTTTGTTCGGTCCTTCAGAGGGTTCACTTGCCATGACAAAGTTCTGAGTTGAATGCTTGTTTTGGGTGTCCTGTGCCAGGCATTCAGGTGATATGGCCTACCCAAAGTAGCTGATTGTGTGTGGCCAATATCTTGATGCTGGATTCCCAGCCCTCTGAGAAGACTGGTATTCGTGGCTGATCCTGACAATGGATTTAGAACAAAGAAAGTTAGAGCACTGGAACAGGCCCTTCGACCATGCTGTCTGACTGAACTAAAGCCCCTTACCTTTCTGGGGACAATATCCATTTATTCCCATTCTAATCATATAATTGTTAAAGTATCCTTCAAAAGTCACTACCGCATCTGCTTCACTACCTGCCCTGACAGCAAGTTCCAGGCACCCACCATCCCTTGCCTCGTACATCTCCTTTAAATCTTAGGGTCAATTGTTATGCTCCTAATAATTGGCTCTTCCAACATGGGAAAAGGCTTCTGACCATCCTCTCTATCCATGCCCTTCATAATCTTATAGACTTCTTTCAGGTTGCCCCTCAACCTCCATCGGTCCAGTTGAGAACAAACCAAGTTTCTCCAACTGCTCTTCATAACTAATGCCCTCTATACTAGGCAACACACTGGGAAATCTTTTCTGTACCCTCTCCAAACCTCCACATCCTTCTGGTAGTGTGACAACCAGAATCTGGATCTTGTGAAAACAGGTTGGTAGTGACTGTTCTAGATTGTCCACACATCTGAGCCATAAAGTCACTTGGTGTTAGTCTAATGTCCTGGTCTTCAAACACTCTTCCACAGAAGGCTGTACTGGCACATTGATCATATTATTGAATGTCATTAAGGATTCCGCCTATTATGTGCCACAACTAGCATAATCTTCACTGCAAGGAAACTATCAGAAAAATGCAGGAAACAGAACCATCATTGTCTTCTTTGACTTTAAAGGCCTTTGACAGTCAACCATGAAGGATTATGACCATCCATCCTCTGTTTCAGCTGCCCCCAAAAATTTATTAGCAACCTCTTTGACCTTGTCTTTGCTTGCTCCATGATGCAAACTGTAATCTTGACAGATGGATCACCAAAGACCAATTCATGTTTTGACTGAGGTCAAACAAGGCTATGTCATTGCATTGATGCTCCTCTCGATCTCACTGCAATGCTCCATCTCATCCTCAGCAAGCTCCCCGCTGCAGTGGAGCAACTACAGAACAAATTGGAATCTGTACAATTTCAACCTTCTGCAGGCCGAAGATGTTTACATTCTCTGCCAAGCTCCAAACCATTGTCAACACCTATGACAGCATGGGCTATTACTTTAAACAACTGACATTGGACTGCCTTCGCACCCCCACCATTATCAAATCCACAATAAGGCCTTGGACAACATGGAAATATTTTGGGAGCTATTGTCAATGTGGATCAAGTTACTTTGGCAGTTACCATCCTATTAGTATTGTTACGCTAGCATTATTGCCTTATATTGAACAAGGATGGACTTCCCCCATTGTGTATTAGTGGCATGTCACCTGCAGAGCCTGAGTCTGAAGGTTTGTCATCAGACTCAGACTTTGCAGACTCTGGCCTTCAACAGCCTCTAAGCATGAAAAACCTCAGATGTCGCTTCCTACATCAGCTGTGTATCCGATTTGGTGTCATGCTTATGAGACTGTGAACCCAAGGCTGCTCTAGAGCTTGGGTCTCAGCTAGATGTGTACCTCTGTGTCAGTGGAAGGTGTGGTTGAAAACTGTGACAAGTTTTCAATGGTTCTGTCCTTAGGTTCCTCTTCTGAGGTATCATTAGGCTCGCACTGAGGGCCTGGCTAATTGAGGACCTTGGGCATTTGGCAGAGATCCTGTGAACGAAAATGAACGAAGAAGAAAGAACAAAACACGGGAAATAGGCCCTTCAGCCCAATGAGCCCGTGCCGCCACCCTGATGTTCCCACCTCTACCCATGATCCCTGTCTATGTTTATAGATCTATGGATTGAAACCAAATTTGAGACAATTTAGGTAGAATTTGTTCTGCCAATCAGCCTAAGAGCATACTTTTGAGATGTGGGAGGAAACCGGAGCACCCGGAGAAAACACACACAAACACGGGGAGAATGCGCAAACTCCCACAGACACAGGCCCAAATCCATGTATCTGCACAGCACAGTGATAGTCACTGAGCTGTCGTGTTGCCCTTCAAATAGTCCAGGTCACACGTATACTAACGATGTGAAGCACTAGAATACTCTCAAAAAATCCAAGAGCAGCCCTCTCATGACCTATTGCGTGTAAGCCCCTTGTTAGACAACAACAAAACACCTGTAGGATAAAAACAAGTACATCAATATCATCGTCTATTTACACACTTCCCAGGGACTCCCAAGGCTCATGATCCCTATTTTAAATCAGTTTTCTATACCCCTCCATTCCCATTCTGTTCATGTGCCCATCTAAGTATCTCTTAAATAACTCCAGAGTACCTGCCTCCACCACTTCACTTGGCAGCGCATTCCATACCCCCACCACCCTCTGTGTGAAAAAACTCCCTCTAGTATCCAAATTATACCTGACCCCCCTCACCCTAAGCCCCTGACCCCTCGTGCTATTTGATGCTATTTTCCATGGCTAATCTATCTAACCTACACATCTTTAGATTGTGGGACAAAATCAGAGCATCCAGAGGAAACCCACACAAACATAGGGAGAATGTGAAAACTTCACACAGGCTGGAATTGAACCTGGGTCCCTGGCGCAGTGAGAGAACAGTGCTAATCACTTTGTCACTATGCTGCCTTACTGACCAACGCTCATTCCTCTCTTACAGGCCAAGGTTGCACGTAACAGGAGGAAGCAACAAATAGGCATTGACACAACATATCCATTTCCCCGCCCCCCCCCCCCCCCCCCCCCACCCCCGTACAGCAGACAGTACTCCGCATTATTGATGCCACTGTCAATTCAGGATGTGCCTACCTTCAGAAATCCCATTTCTCCAACATTCTTGAGTTTAGTATGAGGAACAAACTGCAAATGGTGTAACTTTGTCCTCTTATTTTCCACCCATCTGCAAACCCAAATCTTTATGCTTTCAAACATCTAAAACCTACTGACCAGTTTATGTTCCTTCAGCATAAAGACCAGAGGAAGTGTTGACTGATGAAGCAACAACATGACTTGACCTGATATGCACTGTTAGATAATTAGTGCATGTCATCTGACTCTCAAACTGGTCACTATACCCACAGTATCTTTGTCTGAGGAATGTGCTGGTTCAAGATTCTCACTTGGGTGTTTGCTGTTGGCCCCACCATTACACAGACATGGTCCACCTCTTCTCTAGCCAGCACAACAACTCAGTTCTCAGAAGCAAAGAGGATCTTAATCTCAGCCATTCTATATCTGATGGAGAGAATGTGAACAGGACATATGTACGAACAGTTGATAAGGATGCCTGCCAATTGGTGATTAGCAAAGGACAGTGGTTCCAGAGATATGAGTCCAGATGGAGATGTAAGGTATGCTTGGGAGAGAGAACAGTGATGTCCCTCAATCTGACAGCTTCTGAGATTCCTGTGACTATCTGATGGGCTGGTGAGTGTGTGAATTTTGCTAGCACGAGGGGACACAGCTTTAAATTAAGGGGTATGAGTTATAGGACGGATATCAGAGGTAGGTTCTTTACTCAAAGAGTGATTAGGGAGTGGAATGCCCTGCCTGCAGCTGTTGTAGATGCGCCAAGTTTGGTGGCGTTTAAGAGGTTAATTGATAAGTATATGGAAGAGAAGGGAATGGTTAGTTTGGAGGGGCATTGCTTTTTATTTTGGTCGGCACAACATCGAAGGCCGAAGGGCCTGTTCTGTGCTGTAATGTTCTATGTTCTATGAATTAAGGATGATGAAATGGTTGACTTAAATTTGCAGAACAGCTGAAATCATCCATCTTCTTCCTGAACTTTGATGGCTGATTTCCCCTGTCCAGCATTGGCCAAGTTTCAGATTGGACACCTTCACTTTTTATCCTAATGAAGAATTCTATCATGCTTGATCACTGTTCCCTAAAGGACTCCACACAACAAGATTATTAATTAACCTCTTCTCATTATACAATACTAAACGTAGGATAACATGTTCCCTCGTAAGTTCCTCGACATACTCGTCGAAAAGAACCATCTTGTACATGCTTCAGGAATTAATCTGCCACAGTATTGTTGCTAATTTGGTATAGAATTGTACAGTTTGGAAAAGATTCTTTAACTCATTGAGTACCAAAAATAACTACCACTAAAGTTGCACTAATCTCTTTTTCCAGCACTTATCCATTCTCCTTAAACATTATAGTACTTCAAGTCTCATCCAAATACTTTTTAAATGTTGTAAGGTTTCAGCCCTCCTTCATAGGCAGAGGGTTCCGGGTCCTCATCATCCTCTAAGTGAAAATTATTTTCTCAGATCCCTTCTGAATTTCCTGCCCTTCACCCTAAACTGTTTCCCTTTGTGATTGACCCTTCAACCAGGGGGAACAGCTACTTCCTATTCAGCCTCCCAGTTATATATAATCTGAATCATATCCCTCCTTAGCCTTCCCTACTCTTAAAAGAATCCAAGCCGATTCAGTCTTTCCTTATAACTCAAATGCTCTGTCCCAGGCAACATCCTGGTGAATCTTCTCTGTAGCTGCTCTCGTGCACTCACATCCTTCCTATGGTGAGGTGATGAGCGGTGCACATGATACTCCAGATATGGCCTAACCAGCGATTGTACAGCCCCAACATTAGCACTTTGCTCTTATATTCTTATAAAAACAAATGTCCCATATGCCTTCTTAACTACCCAATTTACCTTTTCTGATACTTTCAGGGATCTGTGAATTAGTACCCCAAGATCCATCTGTTTTTTTGAGCTTCGATCTATCCTACCATTCATTAAATACTCACTTGTTTTGTTACTTCTTCCAAAGTGTATCACCTCACACATATCTGGGCGAAATATCATCTGTCACTGCTCTGCCCATCTGATCAATTCATCTCACTGTAACCTATGACTCTCATGTTCACTATCAACCACCTGTCCAATCTTGCTGTCATCTGCAAACTTGCTTATCATTTCCCTACATTATCAGCTATGTCATTTATGTGTATAACAAACAATAAGTAACCCAGCACTTATGGTACATCACTTAATGCCCAATCTAAATGTAGATTAAAGTCACCTATGACTACTGACAGCTCTTTGTCACATGCATCCCTCATTTCTTGTTTAATGCCATTCCCAATCTTACCACAACTGTTTAGAGAGCCATACAAAACTCCCATTAGGCTGAGCATGAGGAATTTCACTCCGTATGATTCAGCTGACCCACTAAAAAGCTATTATCTAAACAAACTTTATTTAAAAACAATTAGAACAATTTTGAATAGCCAAATGTCCTAAACTTGTCACCTAAAGAGAAAACACTGGAAAATCTCAGCAGGTCGAGCAACATTTGTAAGGAAAGAAAAGAGTTGGCATTTTGCTAAAGGACTATCTGGACTCAAAACATAAATTAGAATAAAGAATATAAAGACAGGATCAAAGTTGTGAAAGGTCTTCTTGTGGTAAATTAGGAAAAATTACTTATATAGGTCAATAAATTGCTAATTCTTGATATCTTTTATACAGAAAATCTTTTGATATGTGAAAATAATAGAGGGGCCTGGGAAGGCAATGGCAAATTGGTCTAAGGGATGATTGTTTCAAAAGATTATACACATGATTCAACATCCTTCACCATAAAAGGTGATTATTTTATGAAAAGGAGAAATGCTGTTCACTTTTCTGCAAGGAAACAAATAGAACATAGAACATTACAGCGCAGAACAGGCCCTTTGGCCTTCGATGTTGCGCCGACCAATTAGGAATAAGCAGTGACCCTCTAACCTAAACCATTCCCCTTTCATCCATAAACTTATCTGCTAACCTCTTAAACGCCACCAAACTTGGCGCATCTACAACTGACGCAGGCAAGGCATTCCATACCCTTACCACCCTCTGGGTAAAGAACCTACCTCTGACATCTGTCCTAAAACCACCACCCCTTAATTTAAAGCTATGTCCCCTCGTGCTAGCTTTCTCCATCCTAGGAAAAAGGCTATCACTGTCCACCCTATCTAAACCTCTAATCATCTTATATGTTTCAATAAGGTCTCCTCTTAGCCGCCTTCTTTCTAACGAAAACAACCTCAAATCCCTCAGCCTCTCTTCATAAGACCTGCCTTCCATACCAGGCAACATCCTGGTAAACCTCCTCTGTACCCTCTCCAATGCCTCCACATCTTTCTTATAATGCGGGGACCAGAACTGTACACAATACTCCAAGTGCGGCCGCACTAGAGTTTTGTACAGTTGCAACATGACGTTGCGGCTCCGAAATTCAATCCCCCTACCAATAAAAGCTAAGACTCCGTATGCCTTCTTAACAACCTTATCGACTTGATTGCCAACTTTCAGGGATCTATGCACATATACACCAAGATCCCTCTGTTCTTCAACACTATTAAGAGTCCTACCATTAGCCCTATACTCTACACATTTGTTATTCCTGCCAAAGTGAATTACTTCACACTTTTCCACATTAAACTCCATTTGCCACCTCTCGGCCCAGCTCTGCAACTTGTCCAAGTCTCTCTGCAAACTATAACACCCCTCTTCACTATCTACCACTCCTCCGACTTTGGTGTCATCCGCAAATTTACTAATCCATCCTTCAATACCCTCATCCAGATCATTTATAAAAATTACAACAGCAGGGGCCCCAAAACAGACCCCTGAGGTACACCACTTGTAACCGAACTCCACGATGAATATCTCCCATCAACCACCACCCTCTGTCTTCTATCTGCTAGCCAATTCCTAATCCAATTAGCTAAATCACCCTCAATCCCATACATCTGCATTTTCTATTTTGCTACCTATTATTCTGTTATGGTGAGCTGCAAGTCTTTAAAAGCTGTATCTTTTTGAGGTTATATGTACCCTAATCATGTGACAGTTGCCCATTTGATTTAGGATAACAGATTCCAGTTGTAAATGTGAGTGTGTCTGAAGGAGGATTGCAAAGATCTTTTCCAACCTGGCTACATTAATGGGGCTTTATGTTACTGTATGGGGTAAACTCAGTAAAGTTTGACAACACCGATTTTAAATCAAACTGATTTATTTGGTAGTAAATCCACGAGCTTTCGGCCTTTGTGGCCTTCGTCAGGCGAATGAGGTGTTCTGGTCTCCAAAAGCACACATATCAGCACAGACAGTTTACAGATTGCAGATTAGAATGCGAATCCTTACACCTAACCTGCTATTCAAGTCTTAAAGTGGCTAACAGCAGACAATCGGTGTTGTCAAACTTTACTGAGTTTACCCCAGTCCAACGCCGGTATCTCTACATCATGACTACTATCGACACCGCATACTGACGGATCCAAGTGGAGAGGATCTCCAAGAGGATTGCACATATCGACACAGACATCAAATTTCTACAGAGATGCAAGAAAGCAGACAGGATACCAAAGGGACTACAGATCACGAACCCATTCAGGTCAACCCATAACACAGACTACGCTGAGAGGCTTTGCCGTCGCACCTCTCTCACACTCCTCAATCACCTCATACACCAGCTGTATAGCAAATGCCACACTCTGGAAGGTAGAAATGGAATATATATTCTCAACTTGTGCTCAGGATGCAGACCAACTGTGAAACTTTGCCATGCAGATGAGACAAAGAAACTACACCATTTACATGCACACCAAGAACAGGAAACTTGGAAAAACTCAGCATCACCACCAGCAACAACCAATCCTCCCTTGGCACCACAGTAGAAAACAGCACTACCGCAGGGAGGTCCATTGTCAACTTGTCGGACTACACACTTCAATCAGAGGAAATCGAAGTTCTCAGCCGAGGGCTCAATTTCTGTCCCACCACCAAAATGAACCCCATCAGACTCGCAGCGGACACAGAGGAATTCATCAGGCGAATGAGGCTGCGTGAGTTCTTCCACAAACCCCAAGAGGCCAATAGCGAACTCAATGAGACAGCTAATGAAGCAGAACAGCTGACAGAGGGATCCGCAGTGCAGCAACTGAAGAGGAAGGAATCCAATTAGATTCGTCCGGAAGGCCGCTGCCTCCGACTGGACATGTATGCTCAAGCCATCAGGAGGTGCGTGAACACCAGATACATCAACCGCACTTACAAGACAGTCCCGAACATCACCCAAGCACAACGCAAGGCCATCCGTGCTCTCAAGACCAACCGCAACATTGTCATCAAACCAGCAGACAAAGGAGGCGCCACCGTCATACTGAACAGAACGGACTACTGTGAAGAAGTGTACCGACAACTAAACAATGAGAAACACTACAGTTACCAGCAGATCCGACCAAAGAACACACTCGTCAACTCAACGCTCTGATTAAAACCTTTGATCCGGACCTTCAGAACACCCTCCGGACTCTCATTCCACATACTCCCCGCACTGGAGATCTCTACTGCCTCCCAAAGATACACAAGGCAAACATACCCGGCCGTCCCATCGTATCAGGCAATGGGACCCTGTGTGAGAACATCTCCAGCTATATTGAGGGCATCGTGAAACCCATTGTACAAAGAACCCCTAGCTTTCGTTGTGATACTACGGACTTCCTACAGAAACTCAGCACACATGGAGCATTTGAACCAGGGACACTCCTTGTCACATGTCTTGGCGCTCTACACCAACATCCCCCACGATGATGGTATTGCTGCAACTGCCTCAGTACTCAATGCCAACAACTGCCAGTTTCCGGATGCAATTTTACAACTCATCCGCTTCATCTTGGACCACAATGTCTTCACCTTCAACAATCAGCTTTTCATTCAGACACACGGAACTGCCATGGGGACCAAATTCACACCTCAATATGCCAACGTCTTCATGCACAGGTTTGAACAAGACTTCTTCACCACACGGGATCTTCAGCCGAGGCTATATACTAGATACATTGATGACATTTTTTTCCTTTGGACTCATGGTGAACAATCATTGAAACAACTGTATGATGATATCAACAAATTCCATCCCACCATCAGACTCACATGGACTATTCTCCAGAATCAGTTGCATTCTTGGACACACGCATCTCCATCAAGGACGGTCACCTCAGCAGCTCTGAGGTGACCTCACCTCAGCAAGCCGACAGACAACCTCACTTCTCCAGCTTCCACCTTAGACACGTTAAAGAAGCCATTCCCTATGGACAAGCCCTCTGTATACACAGAATTTGCTCAGATGAGGAGGATCGTGACAGACACCTCCAGACGCTGAAGGATGCCCTCGTGAGAACAGGATATGGTGCTCGACTGATTGATCAACAGTTCCGACGTGCCACAGTGATAAACCGCACTGACCTCCTCAGAAGACGAACATGGGACACAGTGGACAGAGTACCCTTTATTGTCCAGTACTTCCCCGGAGCGGAGAAGCTATGACATCTTCTCCGGAGTCTTCAACATATCATTGATGACGATGAACATCTCGCTAGGGCCATCCCAACTCCCCCACTTCTTGCTTTCAGACAACCGCACAACCTCAAACAGATCATTGTTCGCAGCAAACTACCCAACCTTCAGGAGAACAGTGACCACAATACCACACAACCCTGCGACAGCAACCTCTGCAAGACATGCCGGATCACAGACATAGAACATAGAACATTACAGCGCAGAACAGGCCCTTCGGCCTTCGATGTTGCGCCGACCAATTAGGAACAAGCAGTGACTCTAACCTAAACCACTCCCCTTTCATCCATAAACTTATCTACTAACCTCTTAAACGCCACCAAACTTGGCGCATCTACAACTGACGCAGGCAAGGCATTCCATACCCTAACCACCCTCTGGGTAAAAGAACCTACCTCTGACATCTGTCCTAAAACCACCACCCCTTAATTTAAAGCTATGTCCCCTCGTGCTAGCTTTCTCCATCCTAGGAAAAAGGCTATGACTGTCCACCCTATCTAAACCTCTAATCATCTTATATGTTTCAATAAGGTCTCCTCTTAGCCGCCTTCTTTCTAACGAAAACAACTTCAAATCTCTCAGCCTCTCTTCATAAGACCTGCCTCCCATACCAGGCAACATCCTGGTAAACCTCCTCTGTACCCTCTCCAATGTCTCCACATCTTTCTTATAATGCAGGGAGCAGAACTGTACACAATACTCCAAGTGTGGCCGCACTAGAGTTTTGTACAGTTGCAACATGACGTTGCGGCTCCGAAATTCAATCCCCCTACCAATAAAAGCTAAGACTCCATATGCCTTCTTAACAACCTTATCGACTTGATTGCCAACTTTCAGGGATCTATGCACACATACACCAAGATCCCTCTGTTCGTCAACACTATTAAGAGTCCTACCATTAGCCCTATACTCTACACACTTGTTATTCCTGCCAAAGTGAATTACCTCACGCTTTTCCACATTAAAGTGGAATGGACGACATCGTCAAACGTGGGAATACCATTCACCAGGTACATGCTACATACTCTTGCAATTCGGCCAACATTGTCTAGCTAATACGTTGCAAGAAAGGATGTCCCGAAGCATGGTACATTGGGGAGACCAAGCAGACACTACGACAGCGGATGAATGAACATCTCTCAACAATCACCAGTCAAAACAGTTCCCCTCCTGTGGGCGAACACTTCAGCAGTCACGGGCATTCGACCTCCGACCTTCGGGTAAATGTTCTTCAAGGGGGCCTTCACGACACACGACAGCGCAGAGTCGCTGAGCAGAGACTGATAGCCAAGTTCCACACACATGAGGACGGTCTTAACAGGGATCTTGGCTTCATGTCACACTATCTGTAACCCCCATGACTTGCCTGGGTTAGCAAAAAACCTCACTTACTGTGCTGTCTGGAGACAATACACATTTCTCTAACCTTTGCTGTTAGCCAGTTTAAGATTTGAATAGCAGGTTTGGTGTAAGGATTCGCATCCTAATCTGCAATCTGTAAACTGTCTGTGCTGATATGTGTGCTTTTGGAGACCAGAACACCTCCTTTGCCTGATGAAGGCCACAAAGGCCGAAAGCTCGTGGATTTACTATCAAATAAATTGGTTGGATTTAAAATCGGTGTTGTCAAACTTTACTGAGTTTACCCCAGTCCAACGCCGGCATCTCTATATCATGACTGTATGGAGTCCCCAGTGATGGAAGTAACTGAGGAAAGCTATTGCTTAGCCCTACAATAATTATGACATACATGTCCCATTGCATATTTTTGAGATCTTAGACACTTAAAGTGAGATTTAATAGTTTAATAGTAGTAGTAAGTTTAGTTGCAGCAAATTTCATGTTTTCTTACTATCTAATTATTTAATTCTAATTTGAATGTGTTTCTCAGTGGAAAAATGGCATGAGGAAAGAGAGAACAATTACTGAAACAATGATCAGTGCAATTGCTGCAAAATATACAAATGAACAAAAGGCAAAACTTCTGAATAAAGATGTAAATCTTCCTAATAGGTAAGATCTGTGAAAAACCTGAATCTAAAAATAACTAGACTGGATATGAATAATATGTAAATATTTTATATTTTGTCATATTTTTAAAAGAGTTTATTATGCACAAAGATGCATATTAAAACACAATTAATCTTTATCAATGTCCATTGATTTATATGATAAAATGGTGCCTTAAAGAAATTGAGTCATCTTCTTGCACAAGATCTGTTGTAGCAGTTTTGTAGACTGGGAGTTGCTCTGTCCATAATCCTGTACTGTTACTGTAGTAGCATAATCACTTCCAATTGCTCGAATTTATATTTTAATCTGGACTAATGCTGTTACTTTTTTTTTAGTGTTCCCCTGGGATTTTGCAGTGTAGAATTTGATTGCAATGATTAACAGGGAACAAATCATCTGACTGGGTAGAGCAAGGTTTAAATGAACATTTTAAGAATTTACTTGCTAGTTTTTATTTGATATTATGGTTCTTCCATATTACTGGTGCCATGATTTTGGCTTTATATCTATGATTATCAAAAATTATGCCCTTACATTGTTTTCCTAATATATTATAATTTTTATTTTATGTTTTTGTTTTATGTCCTGCACATAAAAGATTGCATAATGTTAGTCTGCCTTAATTACTTTTCTGTTACCTTTTCCAATTCTAGCACTATAATGACTTTAGCTAGAATAGGAGCTCCCTGTTTGAGGCAATTAATGCTGTTCAATCTTGTAGAGGAGTGGAGTGTTTGGGTTACCAGCATTCAGGATGCACTGGGAAGTACCTGTTTGAGTGTTATTATAAGTAGTATTACATGACATGGACCTGTTAGATATGAGCTCCCTGATCGAAGCATAATACTGTCCTATCTGGGAGCTCTGCAGATGTGGAGTGTCTAGGTACTGGCACTCATGGTATATACTCTGTGCTGTGAAATAATACTGGGAAGTACCCATCTGAGTATTATTAACCATTTAAATACATCTGGATTTGGCAAAGGGACACTGGCCTCATGGGAGTTATTTCAAGCTCCACTTTGGCAGCCATGTTTTGTTGATCTGCTTGAAGTTAAACTGCTCAAAATCAAATCTTAACTAAAGAAGTAGGGATTGTATAGTTTGTGATTGAGAACATTCTTGAAAAATACTAATGAGAAGCTACCATTGACTTGTAAAATAAATCAAAAAAACAAATGAGAAGATATCATCAAATTGTTCAAAGAATCATGGAAATTTACAGCACAGGAAGATATTCAGATCATCATGGAATTCTCATACAACACAAACTTTCTTCACATTCTTTTAAACTTGTTAAATATTTAAATATCATCCAGTTTCCATTTACAAGCGGAGTACTCACATGCTGCACAGTAGGGTATCATGTTTTCCGTCCTTTGGTCTGGTCTTGTTGGTGCCTATTGAAATTTAAAGATGGCTGTAATATGATTGAATGAATTCATTAGGAGTGACAGAGTTGTTACAACACAGGTCATTCTGCATATCAACCTTATGCTCACTCTTAATAGGAGTAATTTAACGAATGTCACACCCCAAAATCTTCCCAAAACTTTGATCATCCATTCTTTTCAGATAACAATACAATTCCCTCTTGAAAACCTCAGTTGAACCTGCCTTCACCATGCTCCAGCGATTCTAGATCTTGACCATTCACTGCAAGCTGCTGTTGCTTGTTTTGCCAACTGTGTCCTCCTGTTCTTGATCATTCCACCAACGGGAACATCTTTTTCTGATTTACTCTTACTCAATTCCTCGTGATTTTGAATACCTCTCTAGTTCCTGTCAACTTCTTTTCCAAGGATAATAGTCCAGGTAGCTTGAATCGAGATACAGCCAAGGACACCAACAACCTTCTGTCCTCCAAGAAGAACAGAATCAATTTCTCCAATCTATAAATGAAGCTTTTCATAGAACATAGAACATTACAGCGCAGAAACAGGCCCTTCGGCCTTCGATGTTGCGCCAACCAATTAGGAATAAGCAGTGACCCTCTAACCTAAACCATTCCCCTTTCATCCATAAACTTATCTGCTAACCTCTTAAACACCACCAAACTTGGCACATCTACAACTGACGCAGGCAAGGCATTCCATACCCTTACCACCCTCTGGGTAAAGAACCTACCTCTGACATCTGTCCTAAAACCACCACACCTTAATTTAAAGCTATGTCCCCTCGTGCTAGCTTTCTCCATCCTAGGAAAAAGGCTATCACTGTCCACCCTATCTAAACCTCTAATCATCTTATATGTTTCAATAAGGTCTCCTCTTAGCCGCCTTCTTTCTAACGAAAACAACCTCAAATCCCTCAGCCTCTCTTCATAAGACCTGCCCTCCATACCAGGCAACATCCTGGTAAACCTCCTCTGTACCCTCTCCAATGCCTCCACATCTTTCTTATAATGCGGGGACCAGAACTGCACACAATACTCCAAGTGCGGCCGCACTAGAGTTTTGTACAGTTGCAACATGACGTTGCGGCTCCGAAATTCAATCCCCCTACCAATAAAAGCTAAGACTCCGTATGCCTTCTTAACAACCTTATCGACTTGATTGCCAACTTTCAGGGATCTATGCACACATACACCAAGATGCCTCTGTTCATCAACACTATTGAGAGTCCTGCCATTAGCCCTATACTCTACACACTTGTTATTCCTGCCAAAGTGAATTATCTCACACTTTCCCACATTAAACTCCATTTGCCACCTCTCAGCTCTGCAACTTGTCCAAGTCTCTCTGCAAACTAGAACACCCCTTTTCACTGTCTACCACTCCTCCGACTTTGGTGTTATCCGCAAATTTACTAATCCATCCATCAATACCCTCATCCAGATCATTTATAAAAATTAAAAACAGCAGGGGCCCCAAAACAGACCCCTGAGGTATACCACTAGTAACCGAACTCCACGATGAATATCTCCCATCAACCACCACCCTCTGTCTTCTATCTGCTAGCCAATTCCTAATCCAATTAGCTAAATCACCCTCAATCCCATACATCTGCATTTTCTGCAGAAGCCTTCCATGTGCCACCTTATCGAATGCCTTACTAAAGTCCATATATACCACATCAACTGCCTTACCCCCATCCACCTCTTTGGTCACTTTTTCATCTCTAGAACAATTCTTGTGAATCTTTTCTGAACTGTGTTTAATGCCTTCACATCTTTCCTAGGGGTTTGGTGCCCATAATTATTGAGTCTGAACCAGTGTTCATATAACTTCCTTGCTTTTATATTTTATGCTTTTATTCATAAATTGTGACAATACTGTGCCTTTAAGAAATATATTTCTGTCATGTTTTTTGTGAGGGCGGTGTTTCAAATTCAGCTCTGCTTTACCTGGTGCCATTTTGTTTGCCAACCAGACAGTTCCATGCTGAAAATGCAGGAGAATAATTGATTCTAGATAAAGGAATATTTGCTTTAACTTGATCTAATGTACTCTGTTTAATTTTGTTTTTTCCCTGGGGTTTCAGAACAGAGTTTAATTGGGTTGAGTAAAAAGAGACAAAATAATGTGGATAATTAGAGCTAAGCTTACAGGGAAAAACAGTTTAGTTTACTGCTTGGTTCTGGAAGAAGGGGTGTATTTCTCTCTCTCTGGAGATTGCTGTTTGTAGTTTTCAGACAATAAATTTCTCTGTCCCTTTCTCTCTATCTCTCTCTTCCTCTCTCTCTCTCCAGAAGTGTTCCACAGGCTGTAGGACTGTTAACAAGTAACACCACATAAGATTGCGTTATTCACTAACTGCTTTTGAAGGGGAATTTAAGTCTACAAGAACAATATTGCCTGAATTGGAACTAATAGAGATTGATTAGCAGTTAAGAATTGTATCTTGTTATGTTTAAGTATTTCAATTAGTAAACACCAAGCTGATTAATTTGTCATAATAAATTATATTAGGGCAGCATGGTGGCATCATGGTTAGCATTGCTGCCTCACAGTACCAGGGAACCGGGTTTGATTCCCAGCTTGGGTCACTGCCTGTGTGGAGCTTGCACATTCTTCCCATATTTGCATGGGTTTTCTCTGGGTGGTCTGGTTTCCTCCCATAATCCAAAGATATGTGGGTTACATTGATTAGTCATGCTAAATTGACCCTAGTGTCAAGGGGATTAGCAGGGTAAATGAGTGGGGTTGCAGGAATAAGTCCTGGATGGGAATATGGTCAGTACAATCTTGATGGGCTGAATGGCCTTCTTTTGTAGTGTAGGGATTCTATAAAAATAAAATCACACTTTATCCTCACACTATTGCCAAATTTAAAATAATAACTAGGGTCTAGTATAACTTCACAGTATACCTTATGGTTATTGATCTGGTTCCTATCTAAAGCCAATGATGTTGTATGCTTAAACTCTCTTTCAGTCTGTCCTGTCACCTTCAATGATTTATGCCCATATACACCTAATCTCTGCTCCTACACCACCTTTAGAATTGTACCATTTGTTTTATATTGTCCCTGTATATTTTTCAAAATGAAGCACTGTGCAGTCCTCTGCATTAAATTTTATCTGCCACTTCTTTGTTCATTTCACCAACCTAAAGAGATCCTTTTGAAGTTCGATGCTATCTTCCTCACAATTTCACAGTGCTTTCAAGTTTCGCACCATCTGCCAGTTTTGAAATTGTGTCCTGTAGAGCAACTTCTAGGTCATTAATAAACATCAGGAAGAGCAAACAACAATCTCTAGGCAACTCCATTACAAACTTTCTTCCATTCCGAAAAACATTCATTAACCACAATGTTCCATGTCACTCAGTCAATCCATGTTGCCATTGTTTATTTTATTCCATAAGGCCCTCTCTGCTCAAAGGCTCTGCAATCACCTCTCTTGCCTCCCAGAAAACCTTACGGTAAATCCCGTCCGGCCTATGGAACTTATCTATTTTCATACCCTCAAGAATATCTAACACCACCTCCTCATCTATTTCAATACTATCCAGTTTACAACCCTGTATCCCAGTGTTCTCCACAACTACATTTGAAGGTAGTCAAGAAGGCATATGGCATGCTTGCCTTCATTGGCATTGAGTTTAAAAATTGGCAAGTCATGTTGCAGCTTTATAGCTTCGTCTGCACTTGGAATATAATATTTAATTCTGGTCGTCACACTACCTGAAGGATGTGGAGGCTTTGTACAGGGTACAGAAAAGAGTTACCAGGATTTTGCTTGTTATGGAGAGCGTTAGCTATGAAGGCAGATGAGAGAAACTTGATTTGTTCTTACTGGAATGATGGAGATTGAGGGATGACCTGATAGAAATCTGCAAGATTATGAGGGGCATGGACAGACTGGAGCTTTTTACCAGGTGGAAAAGTCAATTACTAAGGGGCACAGATTTAAGGTGCAAAGGGCAAGTCTTTTACACAGAAGGTGATAGATGCCTGGATCTCGTTGCCGGGGGAGGTAGTGGTAGCGGATATGGTAGTCACTTTTAAGGGACAAATACATGAATAGGATGGGGATAGAGGGATATGGTCCCCGGAAGGGTAGAGGGTTTTAGTTAAGTCAGGCAGCATGGTCAGTGCAGGCTTGGAGGGCTGAAGGGCCTGTTTCTGTGCTGTAAGTTTCTTTGTTCTTTGTTCTTTAAGTACAGACCCAGTGTTCCCAATCATTCCTCATACAAGAAGCTTATCATTTGAGGGATCATTCTTGTGAACCTCCTCTGCACTCTTTCCAAGGCCAGCACATTCTTCCTTAGACACGGGACCTAAGATTGCACAAAATTGTCCGAATGTGATCTGATGACAGCCTTATAGAGCCTCAGAGGAACATCCTTACTCTTATATTCTAGCCTTTTCGATTTGCTATTTGCCTTCCTAACTGCTGACTGAACCTGCACATTACCTTAATAGAATCTTGAACAAGGATTCCCTTTGGGCTTCCGATTTCATAAGCGTTTTCCCATTTAGAAAATAGTTTATGCTTCTATTTATCCTTCGCAAAGTGCATAACGTCATACTTTTCCACATTGTATTCCGTCTGCTACTTCTCTGTCCACTCTCCTAATATTCTAAGTCCTTTTGCAGCCCCCCTGCTTCCTCAATATTACCTGTCCCTCTACAAATCTTTGCATCATCAGCAAACTTAGCAACACTTCCAAATCGTTAATGTGTACTGTGAAAAGTTGTGGTCCCAGCACTGACTCCTGAGGCATGCCACTAGCACTGAAAAAGACTCCTTTATCCCCACTCTCTGCCGCTGCCAGTCAGCCAATCCTCTACCCATGATCTTACCTTAATACTGTGGGCTCTTAACTCATTTAACAGTCTCCTGTGCGGTACCTTGTCAAAGGCCTTCTGGAAATCTAAATAAATTACATCTACTTGTTCTCCTTCATCTGATCTATCTAACTTGTTACCTCCTCAAATAACTCTAACAGATTTGTCAAACATGACCTGACACAGTCCCATTTTATTGTGCACTTCGAAATACCCAACGATCTCATCTTTAATATTGAATCTAAAATCTTGCCAATGACCAAGTCAAGCTAAATGGCTTATAATTTCCTATCTGCTGCCTCCTTCCCTTCTTAAACAGCAGTTTTAAATTAGCTACTTTCCAGTCTTCTGAGCCCTCCCTGCCTCCGGTGATTGCTGAAAGATCACCACCAATGCCTCCACAATTTCCTCAGCTATCTCTTTTAAAATCCAGGGACATAGTCCATTCGATCCAGTTTATTTATCCACCTTCAGGCTTATCAGTTTCCCAGAACCTTCTCCTAAGTAGTGGCCACTACACTCACCTGTGCTCTGATTCTCCTGGAGCTCTCGCATCTCACTAATGTTTTCCAAAGTGAAGACTGATGCAAAGTAAGTTCACAGTTCCTCTGCCATTTCTTTGTTTCCTATTATTATTTCTCCAGCCTTATTTTCTAGTGGTCTATTTTTGCCTCTTGCTTATATTTTATATATTGAAAAGAACTCTTCCTATCTTGTTTTATATTACTAGCTAGCTTACACTCATATTTCATCTTCTCCTCCCCTCTTATTGCTTTTTTTTGTTGTCCTCTGCTCACTTTTAAAGACTTCCTAATCCTCTGGCTTCCCACTAATCATCACCATTTTGTATGCTTTTTCTTTTGCTTTTATGCTGTCCTTGACTTCCCTTGTCAGCCATGAATGCCTTGTTTCCCCACCCCCTTAGCATGTTTTCTCCTCCTTGGATAAATTTTTGTTGTGCCTCCCAAATAATGCCCAAAAACTCATGTCATTGCTGTTCCACTGTCCTCCCTGCTAGGCTCCCTTTCCAATCAACTCTTGCTAGCTCCTCTGTCATGTCTTTATAGTCGCCTTTATTTAATACCTTACATCTGATTCCAGCTTCTCCCTCTCAAATTGCAGGATAAATTCTATTATGAATATCATATTAATTCTGTGACTGCTCCCTAAGTATTCCTTTACCTTAAGTTCCCAAATCAAGTCTGCCTCATTACAAATCACCAAATCCAGAACTACCTAATCCTAGTAGACTCTGTCACAAGCTGCTCCAAAAAAACTTAGACATTCCATAAATTCCTTTTCTTGGGATCCGCTACCTACTTGATTTTCCCAGTCCACCTGATATTGAAGTTTCCCATGATTATTGAAATGTTGCCTTTTTTTAAATGCCTTTTCTATCTCCTGTTTTATTTTCTATCCCACATCCTGACTACTACTGGTCTTTTTACATTTGTCATTCCTGAACTCTACCCACAGAGATTCTATGTCTTCTGATCCTGTATTGCTTCTTGCTATTGATTTAATTTCATTCCTTGCTAACAAGACAACCCCACTCTCTTTGCCCATCTGCCTAACCTTTTGATAGGACATAAATCCTTGGATATTTAGATCCTAGCCCTGATCCCCTTGTAGCCACGTCCCTGTGATGCCCACAATATCGTATCGGCCAATTTCAATGTGCGCAACCAGCTCTTTTACCTTGTTCAGTATACTATGTGCATTTAGGGACAACACGCTAAGTCCTGCATTGACCACCTCATTCTCATACTTGTCACCTTTTTTGCTCTGCCTGAGGCTAGATTCCTGCCACGTTTTGTATTCTGTTCTTTTACATAGTCTGGAAACTTTACTAACCTCTCCTGAACCCTTGGCTGCTTTAACTAGTTGAAAGTCCTCCTCATTAACCTGCATTTCTATCCTCTCCTTTAACTTTGATTTTCTAATTCTCAATAAAACTGAAACCTCCCCGTAACTATTTAGTTTACAGCCCTAGTTATACAATTCACCAGGACTTTGGTCCTGCATGATTCAGATAAGACCATAGTGGTCTCGCAGTGTCTCTCTCTGCCATACCCTTTATCCTCACTCGGCAATTCCTTTCCTGCTGCTATTATAGTCTCTCTCTCTCTCTCTTTCTCTCTCTGTCTCTCTGCTACTCTCTTTGCTCTTGCCTTCCCTGCTCATCTCACTCCGCCTCTCTCACTCTCTCTGCCACTATCTTTGTCCCTGTTGTGCCCTTGCCTTTCCCAGTGGTCTCGCACTGCCTCTCTTGCTGCCAGTCTCTTTATCTTCGCTTTTCCCTTGCCTTTGTACTACTATCACAGTGTCTTACTCTTTCTGTCACTCTCTTTAGCCTCATTGTGCCCCTTGACATTCCTGTTCTTCTAGAAATGTCTCTTTGCCAATCTTTATTCTTGCTGTGCCCTTGCCTTTCACGCTCGTCTCTCAGTGTCCCTCAATCTCCCACCCTCCCACTCTTTTTATCCTCACTGTGCCGAATGTCTTTCACCCTCTCTGACACTTTCTTTATCCTCACTGTTCCTTTGCCTTTTCTGCTGGTCTCACGGATTCTTTTTCTCTGTTTCCCTCTGTCTTTATGTAAGTTTCTTTATCCTCACTGAGAAGGCGATGGCCCAGTGATATTATCGTTAGGCTATTCAAAAACTCAGCTAATGTTTTGGGGACCTGGGCTTGAATCCCGCCGCATTTGAATTTGGTGGAATTTGAATTCAATAAAAAGTATCCAGTCATAGACAGCAGTGGGAAGTTGTGCGTGGAGCCTGAAGAGATTGGTGAGGCACTGAATAAATATTTCTCTTCGGTATTCACGCAGAGTGCTGGAAATGTAGCTATGGAGAACACTGAGGTACAGGGTTGCAAATTGGGAAGTATTGTAGTAGATAGGGAGGATGTGCTAGAAATTCTCGAGGGTTTGAAGTTGGATAAGTCCCCTGGGCCGGACGGGATTTACCCTAGGATTCTCTGGGAGGCAAGAGAGGAGATTGCAGAGCCTCTGGCTCTGATCTTCAGGTCCTCGTTGGTTACGGGTGTGGTTCCGGAGGACTGGAGGATAGCGAATGTGGTCCCATTGTTTAAGAAGGGGAAGAGAGACCTTCCAGGGAATTATAGGCCAGTGAGTCTTACTTCTGTTGTGGGCAAGGTATTGGAGAGAATTATTAGGGATAGGATTTATAGTTATTTAGAGAGAAATGAATTGATTGGGGATAGTCAGCATGGTTTCGTGAAGGGTAGGTCATGCCTTACTAACCTCATTGAGTTTTTTGAGAAAGTGACCAAAGAGGTGGATGGGGGTAAGGCGGTTGATGTAGTATATATGGACTTTAGTAAGGCGTTTGATAAGGTGGCCCATGGAAGACTTCTACAGAAAATGCAGATGTGGGGAATAGAGGGTGATTTAGCTAATTGGATTAGGAATTGGCTGGCAGATAGAAGTCAGAGGGTGGTGGTTGATGGGAGATATTCATCGTGGAGTTCGGTGACGAGTGGTGTGCCTCAGGGGTCTGTTTTGGGGCCCCTGCTGTTTGTAATTTTTATAAATGATCTGGATGAGGGTATTGAGGGATGGATCAGTAAATTTGCAGATGACACTAAAGTCGGTGGAGTGGTAGATAGTGAAGAGGGGTGTTATAGTTTACAGAGTGACTTGGACAAGTTGCAGAGCTGGGCCGAGAGGTGGCAAATGGAGTTTAATGTGGAAAAGTGTGAGGTAATGTACTTTGGCAGGAACAATAAATGTGTAGAGTATAGGGCTAATGGTAGGGCTCTTAATAGTGTTGAGGAACAGAAGGATCTTGGTGTATGTGTCAATAGATCCCTGAAAGTAGGCAGTCAAGTGGATAAAGTTGTTAAGAAGGCATATGGAGTCTTAGCTTTTATTGGTAGGGGGATTGAATTTAGGAGCCGCAGCATCATGTTGCAACTGTACAAAACTCTAGTGCGGCCGCACTTGGAGTATTGTGTGCAGTTCTGGTCCCCGCATTATAAGAAAGATGTGGAGGCATTGGAGAGGGTACAGAGGAGGTTTACCAGGATGTTGCCTGGTATGGAGGGCAGGTCTTATGAAGAGAGGCTGAGGGATTTGAGGTTGTTTTCGTTAGAAAGGAGGCGGCTAAGAGGGGACCTTATTGAAACATATAAGATGATTAGAGGTTTAGATAGGGTGGACAGTGATAGCCTTTTTCCTAGGATGGAGAAGCTAGCACGAGGGGACACAGCTTTAAATTAAGGGGTATGAGTTATAGGACGGATATCAGAGGTAGGTTCTTTACTCAAAGAGTGATTAGGGAGTGGAATGCCCTGCCTGCAGCTGTTGTAGATGCGCCAAGTTTGGTGGCGTTTAAGAGGTTAATTGATAGGTATATGGAAGAGAAGGGAATGGTTTAGTTTGGAGGGGCATTGCTTTTTATTTTGGTCGGCACAACATCGAAGGCCGAAGGGCCTGTTCTGTGCTGTAATGTTCTATATATCTGGAATTAAGAATCTACTGATGACCTAAAACCATTGTCAATTATCGGAAAAACCCATCTGATTCACAAATATCCTTTAGGAAAGGAAATAGAACATAGAACACTACAGCACAAACACGCCCTTCGGCCCACAAGTTGTGCCGAACACATCAAAAACCTACCCAGCCACAGACCTATCTATAACCCCCAATCCCATTGGATCCCATATACTCATCCAGAAATCTTTTAAAAGACCCCAGCGAGTTCGCCTCGACCACCACCGACGGCAGCCGATTCCATTCACTCACCACCCTCTGAGTGAAAAACTTTCCCCTAGCATCCCCTCTGTACTTGCTTCCCTGCACCTTAAATCTGTGCCCTCTCGTCGCGACCATTTCAGCCCTGGGAAATAGTCTCTGAGAGTCCACCCTATCTATTCCTCTCAACATCTTGTAAACCTCTATCAGGTCGCCTCTCAACCTTCGTCTCTCCAGGGAGAACAGTCCCAGCTCCCTCAACCTGTCTTCATAAGGCATGCCTCCCAATCCAGGCAACATCCTTGTAAATCTCCTCTGCACCCTTTCAATAGCTTCCACGTCCTTCCTATAGTGAGGCGACCAGAACTGCGCACAGTACTCCAAGTGTGGTCTGACAAGGGTCCTATAAAGCTGCAGCATTACCTCCTGACTCCTGAACTCAATCCCTCGATGAATGAAGGCCAGTACACCGTAAGCTTTCTTAACCACATCCTTCACCTGGGAGGCCGATTTGAGAGTATTATGGACCCGGACCCCAAGATCCCTCTGTTCTTCCACACAGCTAAGACTCCTACCTTTGATAGTGTACTCATTCATCCCGTTGGATCTGCCAAAATGGAC